>JAUPFT010000029.1:22410786-23010786 GCA_036936625.1 Parnassius smintheus behrii | reverse complement strand
CTTAGCGACCTTCAAGAAAAGGGCCTATTTCTTTTTAAAAGGCCGGCAACGCATCTGCAATCCCCCTGGTGTTGCAGCTGTACATGTGCGGTGGTAATCACTAACTATCAAGTGAGCCATATGCCCGTTTGCCCCCTCTCGTATAAAAAAAAATATTAGTCTAGTATTAGAAATGTTGGTACTTAATTAAATTTTTCATGCCTTGACAATAGCTGTATTAAGAAGTTGTATCGCAGAATCTTAAAACTCTCTATAGAATATATATACGCACTGGAGCAGAGGGAGTTTCTTTCAAGAAAGGTCTTATTTCTCAGACTTACGGACCATTTTCCTAAAAATATTTTCTTTCTGTTTGCAGTTGAGGAGTCATACACGAACTGCATCGAGAGTGATTATGTCAGTGATCTGTTCGCTCATTTACTAAGTATTGAAAGAGCCGTATCCATGCCCAGAATACCCAGCATCACTCGTGCACATGTCCTTAATTGGTTATTAAGAATTAACGTAAGTATTAAATGGACATTTCCTAAAATAAAATAATTTTCGTGTGTAATTTTCTGTTTTGTTGGGGAAGGACTACGCTCTTACAAAACACAAGTGTATAATGGCAGCTTAATGCTGCTGTGTTTTGTATGGTGAGAATAAAAAACTGGAGATCCGTTTAACTAGGAACGATACCATGGTCCTAAGGAATGACAACGCATAAGCAATTTGATTCTTACTTGAAGATAGATGTAGGTATCTATGACCCATAGGATCCACTTACTATCAGTTGGACTCCATGCGCGTTTGTCACCATTATTCTCTAAAAAAAGTTTGACATAAAATAACTATATTTCAAGTAAATTAATATTGAACACATGTATTTGGAATTGTTGATGTTAAGGGAATAATATATTGTATACTATTTCCTTAATTAGGGGTGTATTGTACGCGCCTTGCGAGGTAGGTAGAGGTAGGCAGCTATTTTATAAAAAGTCTGTATTGATAAGCCGGTAAAGTGCCCACTGCTGGGCATTGGGTTTTGTCGTAGTAACGTAATAATTTGCCTCAATTACCAAGCTTGTCAAGCGGATTTCGGGATCACCATACAAGACCACCATCAAACTGCTCCCAGTCTCCGGTCCGTATATTTTATTTCAAAGTCATGGTCAAGACGTTTTACACTTGTTTATAGTCCTTATGAACGGTAGAATCTACAATGGTTCACAAAAATAAGACCTTCGCAATAAGAACCGGCAAGAAATTCTGGAGTCCTTTTTTAAGCTTACAATTTTATTTATAACTATCTGTGCCCGCGACATTGTCCGCTCAGGAAGTTTTAATTAGATTGTTTTAAAGTCGACTAAGTTAGTAATTAACTCGGTGCGAAGCTTTATTACTTTAGTTGATTTTTTAATTATATATACACTACTGTTCTAATCCAATCAAATATTACATGCATGATATATGAGAAATTTAACTTAATTTAATTTTACTTGATGAGTTATATTAAAAATTCGTCTCAAACTGACACAGTGCAAAAGAATTGTATTATTTGAACTAGATTGTAACTGCATTTCAACTATTTTACTTATTATCTGTGTTTGATAATGCACGTATAAATCTCAAAAATTTGAGATTTTAACACTTGTCAAATAATTTGGATTAAAGTACGACGTGCACGTAACATTGATAGTTCTTAAAATAGATATAATTTGAACACACGACCCCAGATAGAATATAAATCTTGCCTATATTTACAATTCCATTCCATTGGAGGGTTTTATTAACTTCGGCTCCTATTTACTTCATCCCACAAGGTATCTTATTATGACATATTTATTTTATTACTTACACATTCATTTACATGACATTAAAATATTTACAAAATAAAAACAACAACAAACAAACTAAAAACAAACATTTCCGCAAACCAAATAAGATACATTATAATAACCAAGAAATTGCTTACTCTTTGAAAAAGTTAGGGTTACACACCATTACAATACCACTGCGAAATTGACCTCCCTGAGAGATTGCCATAAATGTCAGTCTACTCGTATTTCTTTAAGTTGCCTATATCTTACTATAATAAACTATATATGTATATGTAAATATAGAGGTGACGTTTTCTGATGTGAAACAAATTGGTATTTTATGAAATTAAATTATTGACTTTTATTAAATATATAGATTACTGCATAATACATACTTATTGAACATCATTTTTTATTTACCACTGGTTCGGAAAAAAAAAACTCTGTCCTGGGATGAGCCAGCAAGAAACTCAGCGAGACTTTTTTAAACATATTTAATTTAATTTTACAATAATTTTGTTTGTACAATTTTTAAATCAATTTAATAGAACCAGCATGGTGGCGATCACCTCACTCTCTTGGGTAATTTTCATCTATGAATTCTTTGATATTATAGTAAGTACTCCTTCTTGTACAATTTTTCTTTAATAAGACTTTACACTTGTTTAATGACGAATTTTGTACATTTTCTGGGATTTGCTATTAAAGCAGTATACATTGCCCCATAATTGAATTACTAATTCTATGGAATCTAGTAACTGAATTCCCTCATCATCATCATCATTACAGCCCTTCACAAGTCCACTGCTGAACGTAGACCTCCCCCAAGAAATGCCACAAAACGCAGTCCTGAGCCACCTGCATCCATCGACTTCCTGCATGTTTTACCAGGTCATCACTCCATCTAGTGGGGGTTGCCCTACACTACGCCTACCGGTACGAGGCTTCCACTCGAGAACCTTTCTTCCCCATCGGTTATCGGTTCTTCGAGCTATATGGCCGGTCCATTGCCACTTCAGCTTACTAATCCGTTGGGCTATGTCGGTCACTCTGGTTTTATTGCGGATATCCTCATTTCTTAGTCTATCATGCAGAGAAACTCCGAGCATAGCCCTCTCCATAGCTCGCTGAGTGACCTTGAGTGTCCTTATACGGCCAGCAGTAAAGGACCACGTCTCAGATCCGTAAGTCATCACTGGCAACACGCACTGGTTGTACTGAATTCCCTACGCCTTTATCATTATCTTATATTATTATCTTTATTTTATCATCATCATCATTATCATCACAATCATATTTACAACTCATCACTGCTGGTAATAGCTATGATAAGCCTACTAAAAATAATACAATATGATTCAGTAAATATGCATCCACCCATCCATTTTATACATGCTAGAGCCATGCCATGTAGTTGTAGTACGAATGGGTCAGCTCGACCAGGGAAGGACCACGCTCTCACAGAATACAAGTGTAAAATAGTAGCTTAATGCTGTGTTTCGTATGGTGAGTGTAGAGAACCGGAGACCTTTTTTACTTGAAATGAGGCATTCCATCTTAGTCCTCACTGGTGACCACGCATCTGCATTTTGATTTGTAATCGAGGATAGATGTAGATGTCTATAGGCCGCAGCAACCACTTACCATCAGGTAGACTGTGTGCTCGTTTGTCACTCTATACTATAAAAAAAATTACAGCCTGTAAAAGTCCACTGCTGAACACAGGCCGATTGCCAAACGCAGTTTTTTATTAGTTCAGGTTGTTATCAGGAGGATGCTGCTGCCCGTCACCTGTTTAAATTTCCCTCTGTCACATCTCACGACACGGGACGACTTGGGGAGTGGATATCCTTACACCTCACTACATGCTCAGTTAATGTAATGAACTCATACTTAACTTATTTAATTTATGTGTAAGTTTTATTCGTAGTAAAATGATAAGATAAAGCTTCCTAAAGGCTTCTCGCTTAAAGGCTAATATAGCTATTCAGCGAAAATGCAGACAGCATTCTTGGCACTATTCTACGAGGAGTAGGACTGTATGATAAATTAAGTTTTCAGTTCTTTATTGTTTTTTTTAATTTTGTATATATTTCTATGTTATAAATGAATGTGTAAATAATAAAATAAATGTCATAATAAGATACCTTGTGAACTCTCCACTGGATTTTTTATTTCAACGAAATGCCATATCATGCCTTAAAGGCTATATTATTTTGCCGTAATTTATATTTTATATTCACGACGTTTCGAGTATTTTATTAGGGGTTTGTAAATAAATATGTAGCAAGCTACAGATACGACAGTGACTTTTAGTAGTTTCCCTACTACGCCTTTTGGCGCTGAGTCGCCCATTTTGACAGATGAGTAATGACTATACAATTTATAAATTTTAATATAGCTATGTATAGCTCAGGGATTGCTAGCACACATCCTTCAAATTATCGATATTTAGTGATGTTCTTATTATATCGACATAAGTGCATTATACAGGAATAATATTACTTAATGAAACAATTATAATCCATCTACCTTATTTATTTTTTATTCAACCACACCAACATCATCATATACATACACATGTAATCTTAGGATTAAATTAAAGGCACATTAATTTATGTAAACAAATTAGAAAATTGTACATAACATTTTACATAAATAAGTACAATTTGACGAGAAACAGAGCAATATTTATAGTTCATTAAATAAAGCAAATTAAACCACAGGAATCATATTTAAGTGCTTAATATTTTACTTTTCAAGTTATTTTTATTAGAAGCAATGCTATTTATTTTCCATCAGGGGTAAAAACCTGGCCATTCTTTTACAAAAATTAAAAAAAATTCTTCTCTTCTTTAATTTCATTTTCTACACCACATTACCTGAAAAGAAATAAATAAAAATAAAGTCCATCATGAATATTCATATTTTATGACTTAATGATAATCATAAACTATATATTATTTATATTAAGGTAACAAAGGGTGGTTTCATGGCAGTTGGCATTTTTTATTGGTTAACCCACGGTGTGGTGAAAATAAAGTGGTAGATGCAGTAAATAAGAAACAAAAAACATATAAAGATTAACATTGTACACATCCATTATCAGGAGCTTTCTCAATGTCTTCAGGCACGGAGTTCCAAATAAGTGTAACCTTAATTAATACTAAAGGAGTTGTTGATAAAACCATTGAAGTGTAGTGGAACTGTAATCTTTAGATTAGATGAAGAACAAAGAACTCTTATCGTGATTTGAGGATAGATATGCTGAATATAGATATAATAGATATGTTGAAACTTACCTAATTATGTCTAAGAATAAACTGAATTTATCATACCTTTTTGCCAATGTGTACATTTTGTATGTTCTGTCAACATTTGTCTCACCACATCAGCATTAGATTTCTATTCCTGAAAACCAACAATATTTGTGAATTTTGTTCTTATACATAAACCCAAAATTAAAGAATAAATATATAATGTATACTTCTGTATTGTATTTATTAACGCTGTATGGCTACTTTTAACGACAGTTTAGTATAATCGTAATTAAAAAGTGATCAAACAATTTGTCATTTAGAATTTTATTATAGCTAGTTGTGCAGTTTAATTGCCTTCATAATTTTGATTAACATACATACATACATATAATCACGCCTCTTTCCCGTAGGGGTAGGCAGAGACCACTTCTTTCCACTTGCTACGATCCTTACATACTTGTTTCGCTTCGTCCACTTTCATTATTCCCTTCATACATGCTCTACGGTTTAGGGTACTCTTAACCTGGCCTTTTTTCAAGACGTCCCTAATTTGGTCTAGAAAAGTCCGCCTAGGTCTACCCCTTCCAGCACTTCCATTCACACTCGCCTTATACACTTTTTTCGTCAATCGTTCTTCATTCATTCTCTCGATGTGGCCAAACCATCTCAGCATACCTTTCTCAATTTTTGTCACTACATCTTCTTTCAAGCCACAACGTTTCCTTATCTCACTATTTCTTACCCTGTCACTCAGTTTAACTCCTATCATACTTCTTAATGCTCTCATCTCAACTGCATTTATTCTACTTTCATGTTTCTTCTGCCATACCCAACTTTCACTTCCGTACATGAGTGTCGGAACCAACACCCCCTCATGCACAGCCAAACGAGCCTTGTTAGACACCTTCCAACTGTTCATAAAGGAGTGCAAAGCTCCATTCACCATGTTTCCTGCATTCACTCTTCTTTCGATATCACTCTCACACTTTCCATCTCTTGTAAACTTTGACCCCAGATACACAAACTCTTTCACCTGTTCAATTTGTTCATCTTCAATCACGATATTGCAGTCTGTCACTGCCTCATCTTTTTCAAACACCATCACTTTCGTTTTCCTTACATTCATCTTCATTCCCTTTCTAACAAATGCTCCACTCATAGCAGTTACCATCTCCTGCAACTCCTCGGCCGAAGACGCAAGTAATACTTGGTCATCAGCATAGAGAAGACATTTGACGAGTAACTCATTCATTCTCAACCCACTTTCATTCACTTTTAAATCTGTCAAACAATTGTCCATGAACAGATTAAACAGCCACGGTGACGCTACACATCCCTGTCTAACACCTTTTTCGATATTAAACCATTCAGTGTATGCCCCGTTTATCCTTACACAAGCACTAGAATCCCTATAAAGAGATTGCAATGCTCGTATGAGGACACTGCTCACACCGTACACGGACAGTGCTGACCACAATTCATTCCTCACCACTCTATCATAGGCCTTTTCTAGATCTACGAAGGCGCAGTAGACTTTCTTGTTTTTAGCCAAACACTTTTCGGCTATGCACCGCAAAGAAAAGACCTGATCCGTACATCCCATTCCCTTTCTAAATCCCGTTTGTACATCCCATATTTTCTCGTCTGTTTCATTCACAACCCTTTCAATCAACACTTTCGCATACAATTTACCGACGACGCTAAGAAGGCTTATACCACGGTAATTTATGCAGTCCTGCCGTGACCCTTTTCCCTTATACAATGGCACGATTACGGCTTTGCACCAGTCTCCCGGCACTTGCCCATTTCGCCAGCACAGATTGAAAAGGCGGTACAGCTGACTAGCCACCAGGCCCTGTCCAGCCCTCAGCATCTCGCCGGTAATCCTGTCATACCCTGCAGCCTTACCTAATCTCATACTTTTCAACGCTTTCACTATTTCATCCATGCTTATCTCATTTTCATCAATATTTATATTCGTTTCCGTGGAAGGTGGCAGATGCTGTACCTGCACTTCCTCTCTTTCAAACAAACTTTCAAAATACTCTTTCCATCTCTTTAACACACATTCTTCTCCTTTTATAATGCTCCCATCTTGACTCCTGATTGTACTCAGCTCCGAGGTAGAAGTTTTTCCTCTGACTGTTTTGATAGTTTTCCAGAAAAACTTAATGTTTGACTGGAAATCTTCAGTGAGCCTCCTATCGAAATCATCTTTTCGTTCTTCTTTCTTTCTAGACACAGTTTCTTTCGCTGCTGTTTTCAATCTTTTATACTTCGTTCTTGCTTCCTTTATCTCGTCATCCGTTGCCTTTTGAACTTTTTGGTTAGCTTTTGTTGCTAACCAATCCAACCACGTTTTCTTCTTTTCTTGCACAACCCTTTGTACATCTTTATCCATCCACACGTTATCATTCTTTCTCCCTTTCCTTCTTTTAGCTACCCCGCATACCTCAATCGCAACATTTACAACCCCTTTCTTAAATGTCTCCCACAAATCTTCAATCATTCCTGTCTCTTCTATCCCTTTAAAACTTTCTTTCAGTTTCTCTACATACTCGTCTTTCTTTTCTTTTTCTTGTAGATTTTCCACTTTTACTCTGTCCAAAACACTCGTAGGCTCGGCCCCTCGGTGTCGCCACCGTTTAAAGAGGCCACGCATTCGGGCTATGACCAAGAAGTGGTCTGTGTCGAGGCCTACACCGCGATATGCCCGAGTGTCTAGCACTTTCTTCTTCAGTCTTTCATCCACAATTACAAAATCAATCATACTTCTAGACTCACCCTCATCTCTTGTATACAAATGGATCTTTTTGTGGTCAAACATTGTGTTGGCCACGCACAGATTCCATTCCAAGCATACTTCAAGCAGGCTTCTCCCATTGTCATTCACTCTCTCGTCCCCAAACATACCCAGAACTCCTTCATACCCATCACGCTTTACTCCAACCCATCCATTAAAGTCCCCTAACATCACGATCCGTTCATTTTCTCCGCATTTATTCAAGACCTCTCTCATGCTATCCCAAAATTCCTCTCTCTCTTGTTGTGATTTTAGTGACCCACCTCCACTCAAATCCGTCGGTGCATAGACCCCAAGGATAAACAAGCGGGTGAGTCCGACTTTTAACCTAATCCAGAGGAGTCTTGGGCTTACATATTCATGCTTCATCACACATTCAACCATTCGAGATGAAAGAATCACACCAACTCCCTGACAGCCTCGGCTGGTTTGGGGGACTCCCGACCAGTATGCCGTGTAGGGGCCATGAACCGTGGTGTCACATCCTTTCCTCTTGGTTTCGTTCACGCACAGAATATCAATGCAACATTCATCCATCATCTGACACACTCCATCTACCTTTCCATCCATCCCTCCTCTTACATTCAACGTAGCGAAGCGGCTCTCCGTGGGCCGCTTTTCGCCCCCGCGAGAAACGAGACGTGATGGGTGGCGAACCACATCGCCGCAATTTTGATTAATTATGATCAATATAGTGTCATCATACGTTTCAGAGAATAATTAGCTACAACCCAAACAATTTGTTACTTAGAATTTTATTATAGCTTATTAGCTAGTTTGTTGTGTGTGCGCTTTGTGTTTCTAAGAGTATTTAGCTACAACCAAAACAATTTGTTATTTAGAATTTTATTATAGCTAGTTGTGCAATTTAATTCCCTTTATAATTTTGATTAATTATGATCAATATAGTGTCATCATATTTTAAATTAACGCCAAATGTAACACTTAACTCACAATAAATATATTGAACTTATTTAAGAATATTTTGACTTTAAGCTTCAACCTTTTGTAATTAAACTATTAATAGCTTATGTACCTACATCTTAAAGCTAGACTAATATTATTTCATGAAGACTGCTATACAGCTAGTTTTGTTGTTAAATACAAGTACTTACTATAACTAAGATTAAACCAAAAATATACCAAATATACCTTTTTACATCAATCCTACATAATAAGTTTTAATAGGTATAAAAAGGTAATTATAATTATCTCAACCCACCAAAGAGCTACATAGAAAAACAAATTAATAAAAAAGTAATTTGTAACAAATCATTTACTCTGATTCGTACTGCTAACTTGAGTTGCGTGAATTTCAACTTGAGTTAAATCAATTCGTAATTTTTCCAAGTTGGCACATCTATAAGATCAGAATCCCTAATATTCACTTCACTTAGTTGTTGTTTTAACTTTCATTAATCATTTCACCATTTCGTTTCATTATTAACCACAGCTTCTTTGGCGATTTTTTACTGATCCTGCATTTACATATTTAAGTAATTATGGTGAAAAATAGCCTGTAACTGTGTAATAATAGTGAAAAATCACCTGTTACAGTGCAGCCAATAGATAATCTTACTTTTACTTACTCTACAATTAATCAGTTCCTACATTAACAAATCTTGCGAGATTTTCAGCTATGAATTGAAAATGAAAATACTTTATTTAACAGTTATCACTAGGGCCCGGATTAATATGTATATATAATATCAAAATATGTACATTTAATATGGACTTAAAATCCTAAAATATGGAAAAAATATGTGTAATAAAAGATAACGACATTGTACATTAAAACGATTTCCTATTAAGAAAAAACAAAAAAAATACGATTTTACTTAGCTTAGGTTCATTATTATTTAAATTACAGTATATAATTACGTGTTTCCTTAAATTTTCTGTTTGGACGAAATAATGCTTTATTCTAGCTGAATGATTTTTCATCATAGGATGTGATTGGAGCTTATTTAAATTTGCATAATTCTGCAAGTGAGTAGGGCACATCTATGGTGCCTTCTAATGTTCCACACAGCATGCTGTTGATTTTCTTTAGGATCCTTTCCTAAAGAAAATCAACAGCATGCTGTGTGGAAATCCTTTGTTTTTTTTTCAGTACATAGAGTAATTTTTGCCTCGCTACTTCAGCAACGGGACCTTCTGATTCTAAAAATATTTTCGATAGTCATCAAATTATCATTTAGAGAAGTGGAAGAATTTTCGAGTGCCTTTATATGGTATGATAAAAAGCAATAATTAGTGTTTATGTACATAAAGCAAATAGTTACGTAGGGTAATCTTGGAGAAGTTCTTTTGAGATTGAAATATCAGCAGCTTTATTCTCCAATTCAAAGATAATCATTTTGATTTCAGTGTAATACTGGGCATAGTATTCATTTGCTCTCAGCTAAGTTCCCCAGCGGTTCAGCACTGGCTCTAGCGGTAAAGAAATGTCGGGATACCAACTCTTTAAATTTTAAGATCCTGCTTGCTGCTTTCAAAAACTTTTTCTTTACGTTTCATACTAAACTGTCAGCCTTTTTAAACTGAGACCTTATTCATTCAGCAAATCTATTCATACCATGAGCCAAGCACTTCATATGAATAATTTTTGGATACAAAACTTGTAGGGAATCTACAGCTTTTACCATACAAGGAGCAGCATCACTAAGTAGCAAGACAACTTGGTCATGTTTAACTCCATAAGGCCACAAAACTCTCATTGCATCATTAAAAAGCTTTACTGACGTTTGGTGGTTGCATTAAAGAAGTTCTTCACACGCCAATAAAAAGGATTTGCTGGCATTTTCGTCATCTAAAACTAATTTTTAGTCATTTCACATACCTTCTCATCAACCTAACATAAAATAATGAAGATATGGATAAATTTATTTAATTTCTTGTGGAATATGGATTTATACTTGAAATATGGAAAAATATGGAAAATAGAAATTGCATTTTCTTGATCAAAATATCATAATATATGTAGAAAACATATTCAAGAACAAAAACCATTTCAATTAAAAATATGGATTTACATATTAATCCGGGCCCTAGTTATCACCTTTACACATAATTTAGCAGCGGTTCTCACACTAGGCACGTAGACCTGTATCATGAGAGCCATATACACATATTAACAAAAAACAGAGATTTGTGCACGGCTGACTTTACAAAGTTTTACCTTTAAACATCTACTCCAATTTATTTATCGTCTATAAATATAAGCACATACTTAAACATATATACACAATACATACATATATCCACATACACATACATACAACATATATAAATATTATATATATATACATACAAAGGAGAAGTAGACGTATCTATACATTCTTGGGCCCAAGTATTAACAATATAATATATATATATATATATATATATATATATATATATATATGTATATATATATATATAAATTGTCTATATACATGCTTACAAATGGTCGTACTTTTATCTTGTTAATACTTGGGCCCAAGAATGTATAGATACGTCTACTTCTCCTTTAAGTACCATGGTTGAAAGTAATAAAATGACTCACCTGTTGCAGTCAGAGGCACACCATGAGCTATTTCATTGTCACTAACATAGATTACTGTATATATACTAGAGTCAGTAAGCAAGGACGGGTAAGAGTATCTAAGTCTTCTGCCTTCATTGCCGAACTGAAATATATCAAAACGTTTTTCACAGACACGTTTGTTAAGTAACTGTTCTTTGAAAAGTACAATGAGCTGGGGATTTGTCGACACTATGAAAGACATCCATAAGTTTCTTAAAATATCGTTCCTAGGGAATCTGAAAAGCCAGTACGTTTCACGTGTTGTATTGCAACTACCAACACAACACTTTTCGTCTACCATTATGATGGTATATGCAATATTCACACGAGCAGCACAAAAACAGAATATTGTAATAATTGAGGAAAATTTGGATAAATAATGGCGGCAATCAATATCGATAGTTTTGATTTTTAATTTTGACAATATGATTTGACATTAACAAAATATGGCGTCTCAAAATGGCGTCCGTAGGCAGAGGGACAAATTGCGACGGTAGCGCCAAGTTGCGTAGAATGGAACTAAGCTGTCACGGCACCGGAGCAGTGAGTACCGGAGAATCACCGGTGATTTACCGGTAAAGTACTCGATTGAAATAATCGGAGATTAACCGATGAAACTCCGGTGATCATATTACATTTCAAAATAATCTTTTAATAAAATAAATATTAAAAACAAATAAAAGAGTGATTAATTAATCAATATTTTTAATTATTTAACTGTATTTATGACATCTATTTACTAATTTGCTTCTTTCGAATGAAAATAATTATTTCGGTCATTAACTCAAAGCGCTCTTGTCTGTTTGTGTGATTCATTTCACTTCCTACTTGTTTTCCAAAGAATTCGTTGCAATATGCATGAACATTAAAAAAAAAAACTAATATTGTCACTCGGACACTTAGCAAAGAACAAAAAGAAAGAAATCCAGACGTAGAACCACTACAGTACAGTACAATGCAGAAAGTCCTAACACGCTGGAACAGCGTTTATTATATGATAAATGAATTTTTAAAATAATTGACAGTATAACTGCCGCACAAAAAAAACTGCCCCAAGCACTTCCGATTATTATTCCATTAGAAGAAAATATATAAAAAGATATGATGCTTTTGCTAGATGTATTTGAGCAAGCCACTCAAATGATAAGCGGAGACCAATACCCAACATCCAGTTTAATAATACCAATTATTTATGGGCATTCAAAGTTTGGGCCCCAGAATATCTACAACGGTTGGTGCAATATTTTGCAAACACTGAAAAAAGTATGAACTACTATATATGAGCTACTACCACATACATAACCTCCGGCAAAATGTACAGAAGACCAAAAAGTACAATCTGCCACTTTGTCTTGCGTACGTGGACTGTGAGAAAGCCTTTCGTGAAAGATTCCGTGGAAATTAGTGCGGTGTGCCTTCAGCGGTGCCAAATTGACTGTCGTTATATCGAAGTGCTGTACAGTACAGCCGTAGTGTTTGTACAGTAAGGCTACGATGGCCATCCGAATACAGAACCAGAGTACGAAACGGATTCAACTGCAGAGAGGTGTAATATAGGGTGACGTTATATTATATGTATTTTTTAATAGAAGAGAGGGCAAACGAGCATACGGCTCACCTGATGGTAAATGACTACCGCCGCCCGTGAACAGCTGCAATACCATCACCAACAGATTGCTGATGCGTTGCTGGCCTTTTAAAGTAGGAAAAGGTTCTTTTCTTGAAGGTCTCTAAGTCGTATCAGTCCGGAATAATCTCTGGTAGTAGTTGATTCCACAAGGGAATTGTGAACTTCTTTTAAACTTCTTTTAAATCGCTTAGTGGTGGATCGCCAGTCATCCAGATGGTATGGATGGTATCGCGAGTTTTGTCGCAATATTCTCAAAACCCTTCACCATTGCATTGAAAGACGTTTTCAATCTACTGGACTGGAAGGGAATACGGTATTAACATTAATGGCAAATACATCACTCACCTTCGATGTGCCGACGATATCATTATTATGGCAAAATCGCAGGAGGACTTAATTAATATGCTCAATGAACTCAATAGTGTCTCTTAACGGATAGGTCTTAAGATGAACACAGACAAAAGAAAAGTCATGTGGAATGTCCATGTCACACCTATGCTGGTGGGTGTTGGGAGCACTAAGTTCGAAGTTGTTAATGAGTAAACATACTCATTAAAAACTTCGAACTGGGACCTGGAACCTGGGACAAATAGTCCGACTAGGTAAGTCCAACTTCGACCAAGAGGTCAATCGAGGGATTCAACTCGGCTGGGAAGCGTTTGGAAAATTACAACACATCTTCTCATCAGGCATACCTCAAAATCTCAAAACTCAATTGTACAACCAGTGCGTTTTGCCAGTGATGATCTATGGACATTAGACGTGGCCTTTCAAGAGGGTTAGCTCAGGGTTTCTCTGCGTGATAAACTTAGGAATGAAGCCCAACGGATTAGTAAGCTGAAGTGGCAATGAGCCGCCCATATAGCTCGAAGAACCGATAACCGATGAGGAAGAAAGGTTCTCGAGTGGCAACCTCGTACCGGCAGGCGAAGTGTAGGGCTTCCCTCCACTATATTGAGTGACGTCCTGGTAAGACATGCAGAAAGTCGATGAATGCAGGTGGATCAGGAATGTGGTTTGTGGGAGGCCTATGTTCAGCAGTGGAATTGTGAAGGGCTGTAATGATAACGAATGATGATGATAATGAGTTACCGCATCCATTTACTATTAGGTCGATGGTTACGAAAAAAAAAGAAAATAATTGTGACCTTTTTTCTAAGATATTCCAATCGGCGACGCGGATCAGCGCCAAACGTGCGATATGTACTGTGAAGTGGTGAAAGGTTTCGACTTATTACTATATGATTTCTCAACATAGTATAAATCAAAGTCTTTTAAACTACGCAACGGATTTTGATGCGGTTTTTTAATAGGAAGGTTTATATGTTTTAATACATGCATAAATGTTGTCGAGATTCAAAAATCACCCGTGCGCAGCCGAATGAAATGAATCGCTAGTTTATGAATAATTTTCTATTTCTGTTCACAGGGATCTGATGGCAATCCAGCGGTGATCCAGACAGCATTCTGGTATCTAGACTCGGTCTTGTGCGTCAGTAGCGTTCGGCTGGATCAGTTGCGGCAGGTAGCAGCCGCTTGCTTCTGGATCGCTCAGAAGCATCACGGATCAGTGGCCTCTGCTTCTGAGCTTATTAAATGTGCAAACAGATCCTTTAGTAAAAAACAATTATTGAGGGCCGAAGAGGCGATCTTAAAGAAATTGGTATGTCACAGTAACTACCCTTGGCACCTTGACTAAGACTTACCAGACTTTAATTTAAACTTCTACTTTAATAATTTTACTTACGACCTGTGGTTGGTGTAAGAGGCGACTATATATTCTCCACCTGTGAGTGATATATGAGGCGACTGTATGAAATTCCGGAGATATCTTATGGCTTATGGCTATGGTGGAAAACAATCTCATTTATGTAAAACATAAAATACTTAGGCGCAGTGGATCAACGTCAAAGGCGCGAGACATCTGGTACTACTATCGTCAATTCGCGTACTAAGCGTGACGATTAAGTACGGCGAATAATATCGCCAACAATGTGAGAAAGTTCCCATGTTCAACAGTGAACTTTTGAAGGCTTGGCTGATGAAGAAGTAATTATTAGGATATATATAAATAGTTTTATATCAACATATAATGTAATTATTTATTTGCCTTAATTGCCACGCTATAATAGAGGGCAATTATTACAAATATCCTTTCTTTGAAGGGTTCTATGAGTTCTATGAGGAGGCTATTGGAATTTAATAGGCAGTAATTAATGTCCTCCGGATCGAATTTCGGCCACGGCGGCCTGCCTCAACGGAGACTAGCCATCGGCGCAGGACAGGATCATAGTGAACAAGAGTATGCGAAAGCACAGGTGCACTCTCTATTCCCTCACTCTCATAATCCGATGGGACGGTAAACCAACACGACCGGAGAGAGATCAGGCGCAGGACCAACGGCTTTACGCGCTTTCCGAGGCACGGGGGTGAGACACCGCCAACATCCTGACTCCGGGCAACTACTGAGAATATCTTCACGGAAAACTCAATAATTATTTAAGTAATATCTCTTATAGTAATTAATAAATGTCATATAAATATTAAGTTTAATATCGATGGCAGTAAAGAACAAGGAGTCAAATACAAAATCTTGAAAAATTAGGAAGCTTCTATTGTACAAGAAAGGAAAAATTTATTGCGTATTATTATTACATTATATCCTCAAAAACAAAACTTCATCAGTTGTTTTCTAAATACCATGTGAATGGTTATATAAAAAAATCAATGATGATTACAGAATATTATTTTTTCATAGTTTTTATTTTAATAGATAGATTCGCATTGTTACGATTTTTCTTATTTATGTGAAATAAACCAGATTTTTAAAAGATCATTACTGTCATGAAAATTCTGAAAAATGTATGTCCGCCGTGTGTCCTTTTCTACTACTGATCGATTTTAAGTTTTCTTTCTTTTATGTGTATTTAATTGTCCAGTTGTATGTGATTGCATGATATAATTGGTGGAGAATAAAGTTCATGGAGTGGCAACCTCGGACCCCTCGCCAATAGAAGGCATGACACAACCTGATGAAACATGTAGTTATGCCTCGATGGATGCAAGTACTTTCGGAGTGGTCTAGACTTGTGATGGACTGTAGAGTAGTGATAGCGACACATGAATCAAAATAGTTTTAATGGCGTGCACAAATTTTATATATTATTTTTAACACATTTTTCCAGAAATTTCCATCGCAACCAGTTGTACCTCAAGATTATATATCTTACTTGTCCTGGTGGTTAGATCACGCTCATCCCGATGAAATTGAAATAGCAGCGGTCTTTCTCTGCTTATGCGGTTTAATGGTAAATAAAACACTCTGCAATGAGTTACCGTCAGTAATAGGCGCTGCTTCAATACAAGACGCCTTACTACTGCTGGGGAAACGGGACTTGATGCTGCGTCTTCAGACATGTCCAGTGTAAGTAACATTATTTATAAAACCTATTTTATAATTATAAAAACCTTATACCATGATATTACAGCTTGCTAACTATGCAAGTCATTTGCTAGAATATCCAGGACTTGATTTTTAAGTTGTGCGACACACTAATCAGTATGAAATGCGAAAGATGAAATCGATTTTACGATGATTTTGTTAAAATTGTTCCAGATAAAGTTTGTGGTATTTTGTGCAGTTTCGTTCCATCATCATCATTTAATACACGTTATACAAAATAAAAAGGTCACATCCATCAGTCCATCCACTACAGACTATAAAATTCTACTGATAAACATATGTCTCGCTTATAGAATATCTCATATAGAGGATTTTGCTATAGTTGCCACGCTAGTAAGTAGTAGTTTGGCAACCGCAGTTATTTATGATTTGGAGTTGTTATCAGTAAGATGCTGCTGCCCATTTCCTGTTTCCGTTTTCTTCTACCGTCTCTTACGTTATCCAGGGTACGATTCGGAGGAATGGACTCTATCAGGCCACCACTAATTATGAAGAACTAATTTTCACAAATATATAGTATAAAAGTTGGGATTTGGATGTCTGATGCTGTTTGACCGATATTTTCAAATAAAAACGAGGAGACGTCAGTATGTTTAATATATTATTATTATGACAATAAAAAAACTACAAAAATTTTATTAATCATAGTAAATTTTTCATATTATTAAAATATTAAACACACAAGATGGAGTGACGAGCTGGTAGTCGATTGTGCTTTGTTGCATTCCTTGGTACTCTATGTTCAGCAGTGGACTTGTGAAGGGCTGCTAGAATGAATGAATGAATGAAAAAGAGAATTTTACATAAAATATCTAATTGAGTTTACAAATTTTGTAAGGTTAAATTGTAATAGACTTTAAGTCCCTAGTCCTTGAGCCTGGCGTCAGAAAGACCACGTACTGTCTGTATACATATGATTCAATGATATCCGAGGCATAAGGCCATAAAGACACTTGTAGGGACGGCTGAGATTATGTCTAGATGCGGGATGTCCTTGAAAACTCGGGACTGTTGGCAAACCCAATCATATTCCTCATCAATACGTGAACTGTTGGAGATCGGGATAATTTTACTTAACATCATCCTTAAAAGTCAAACTGACGGCCACTATAGAACTCAGAATCATTGCTTTGAGGCGGCCACTGTACTAGGCAACTCAATAAGAGTAAGAGCCCGTGAACCCCAGACCTTCGTTATTTTATAAAAGCTGAAAGTTTGTCAGCACATGCTCCCAACACAGGTAAGAACGATGGACCATTATGAAGTTTGGGTAACAGTGGCTTTGGCAGGTAAATGGTACTGTTACGAGCTTGACGTTCACCTTGCAGCGCCTATAAATACACATTAGCACCGAAACATCCAAAACATTCACGTAAATACGCCCACCAATCGACAAAGCGTTGAAAGTTCGAGTGTCGGCTTCTAGAAGCTTAGTTCTTCGTTTCGACACCAGATGGCGCTGTCGGTTGAACGATTAGTGATGTCATTTTCTGGAAAGCTCCCCCGACTCTCGTCCCTGACACTACATGACGTCGACTTAGGCGCGCGATAGTACTAAAGGTGTGTAAAATACCGATACTAATTCGTCAAATATATTATTCATTGCCAGACACTTAACATCGTGGCAACCCCTTACCGGACACCCTTAATGCTCATGAAATTGTAATTTTACTTACGTTATACTATAAAAGCTGATTTTTATATAAAATACTTGCGTAATAAGTAAATGATGATCCCTCGTTAGCCAGACATTTCAGATAGCTCCAACCCCTTGCCAGACAAACATGTAGGGTAGCTGTACAAACATGTATATGGGTGGGTGCGAGTGAGATGGTGAGTTAAGTCTACCGCGATCCCTCACTGTTAGAAATGGCGTTAATGGTTAAATTTATTTATTTGTTAAAAGTTATTTGTTAATTTTTTTTGCAGATAAAAATAACAGTTAAAAATATTACTTACTTTTGTTGCGAATTTTTATTTTAATCGGTTGTGTTGATTCTATTACTTTAATTTTAAACCTGAAATTTTAATTCAATAAACATTTTAAATCACTCTTTAGTATTAAAGTATAGTTAGGCTAGGCGTATTTAAAGGTTTATTAATTCAGTATCTATATTATATTAAAATTTACAATAAATTATTTATCATTTACAATGATTATTAGGTATTTACTATTTACTAAATGTAAAAAAAAATTACAAATTTTTTCGTAGTAGTTTCGGTATGTTAAAGGTGAAAATTAAACTCTTAATAAAATCTTATAGTTTTGTACACTACACTCAATAATACTAAATAATATAAAAACTAATTTCACTATAGTCGAACAAATCTAAGAAATGCCTTATGATGTTTCACATTTATCATTCCGCAATAACTTTGCACAAGCGTACTCATACGATTTACAATAACCTTTTATCTAAATCCGAATAATTATGAAGTTACCTGTATTTAATGATAAAGCGTTTAGGTTTTTATCGCTAATTTAAATTCGAGTCTTTCAAACAAAGCAAAATATTAAAAAAAATAACCAGTATCAACTTTTTTACTTGACTTTGTTTCGATGATATGCCGCTGTTTGTTTTACCGTAGTGTTTGAATGATTAAAAAAATTTAATATGCGAATAATCGGCAAAAAGATTAAAATAATCGTTAAAATATTAAAAAATCGAATGATTTTTTTAAGTATTATCTGTTTAATTAAATTTTTTTATCAGATTAAGGTGCGTTGGGGTAATACCGGACGGATTTCCGACTAGTTAAAAGAGTCTGGCAAAAACTTTTTTTCTCGACATCCATATACGTCAGATTTCTGAAACATGGCGCAAATCGTTAATGGTTACACGTTATTTAGCTATAAGAAGCTTTAACTTTTCAAAACTCAACAGTTCCTGCTTAAAACGTGTGCGAAGACATGGCATAATTTTTTATATGCATGATGAAGAATCGGCCATCAAGGAGAAGACCGGACGTCGCTACAAATCGCAAATAAAAGTGATAGGGAAAGACCGGACAGACGAAAAAATACAAAAATTACCTTGTTTTATAAAATACTGCGCAGCGCACGCCCTACTTTTCGGAGCGACTGCCTGAAACTTGGGGTCGGGGCAGAATAAAATGGAGTCTTGTACCATATTGCTAGCTTTCAAAAATATGGCATAATTCACCGGAAATTTGAATTTTACGGTCTTACCCCATCACCGATCTTACCCCAATGCACTATATGTAAATCTGCGCCAAAAAGTTTATTTGCATAAGTCATTCTAATCCATTGAACTAAATACATAGTATCTCGATGTTATAATCACGAATATCTTTTTAAGATTTACAATGTTGCTCTGGAAAAGGGTTGGAAGTATTAAAATGTTTGGCTAATGAGGAAACATCATCTAATTATTACCCAAGTATTATATTTAAAAATCAGCTATTACATACTGTAATAAGTATATACGTAAATAATAATTAATATTATTCTTATCATTAACAACGAATATAAATGAATAATACATGAAGATAGCATTTATTATTGTTTTAGTTGATTTAAGCATGTATTTAAATATACTAAACAAGACAAGCGCATCTCACTCGCACCCACCCATATACATACTGTCTCGCGGTCGCTCTTACAGCTACCCTACATGCTTGTCTGTCAAGGGGTTGGAACTATCAAAAATGTCTGGCTGATGAGGAAACATCAATTACTTATTCCGCAAGTATTATATGTAAAAATCAGCTTTTATACTATAACATAAGTAAAATTACAATTTCATGAATATTAAGGGTGTCTGGCAAGGGGTTGCCACGATGTTAAGTGTCTGGCAATGAATAACGTGATTTTTAATAATATTCTGAAGGTTATATAAAAAAATCGCACTTTATTTAGTTCCCCTATACTTTTTTTAACTTCAAAAGTCTTTGAAATATCGAAGACATGACATTGTGAAGTTTGCCAATACGCGTTGGGGCAGCGCGGCGGACACTTCCCTGCCTTATAAAATGAGGGGTGGACTGTGTACATCAGCGGGACTTATATAGGCTGTAATTTTTTTATATAGTATAAGGAACATCCGATTTTTGGCTAATTATAACTATAAAATATTTTCAGATTCAAAGCAGCAAAAGCTAAGACAACGAATATGTGTTCCATTTGCTCAACATTGCGTACAGCGGTGCTTATCGTGTCGAACTATAAGTACGAGTACAAGGCGCCATTAGAAATTTTTGGAACTGGCCCCCATTTTATAGCACAAAAGATTATAAAATGCGCATACGACCCCGAATTTTTGGACGTCCAGTGTACAAGGAATTGAGGAAAAATTCTTGCTATAACGTGGAAAGACTACTTGGTTAAGTTTTGCAATGAAATGAAATGTAATGTAATGAAATGTTTATAGTATAGTGTTTTTCTGTATACTTAACCACCATTTTTTCTGTAAAATCATTATCATTATTATAATTTCCTTTCAAATAAAATAGATGACTTGATTAATGTTTTTACTTTTTTATTACTTTTTTTACGCCGATAAGATAAAAGATAATATAAAGATAAGGCCGATAAGGTAAAGATGTTTGTAAAACATGAAAAAAAATAAAGGTGTTAAAAACTTAAAATGAGCTATGGTTGCGCGGAAAACCATTCGTAATTTTATTTTATTCGAAGGTATGCTTGCCAAGATCTGTCCTTCCTTCGACCTTTCCTTCACCTGTTGTCCCTTTCGACACACCGGGGTGGTGGGGTGAGAGGGGAAAGAAGATAGTTCTAGAATGTTACGTGATCTTCGCAACCGAACTGATATAAGTGCGCGCACGGCCTACGTGCGCTCTCTTCCTTTCGCGCTCTTCGTTGGAACCACACCACCTAGGACAGTAGTGTCCTAGAAGGCTCTTGCCCACGCGCACCGCTAGTTCAACCGCATTAGCCCGGAGCAGTCAAGTTCCGGGATTAACCGCATCACCTCGTGTGAGAAATAGTCGCGCACCGCTCTCTTCTGACGCATCACCGGACTGGAACGCATCTCTGGGGCCCCAGGAGATCCGCCAGAAGTCGCACCGCAGCAACAAAGCGCCCAAGCCACATGGAAACAACACCCCGGTGAGTGAACCCCACCCTAATTCATATTCATACCTGCTTGATATAATTGTGTTTATTAGTTAATCCGCTCCAATTTCATTTTCTCCTAATCAAGCAGGGTTCCTTCATAGATTTTGGCAAGCAATAGCTCGTTTAGGGAAGAGCGAGTGCATTGTATGAGAAACCGCGTGCTATAGTCGCCATTTTGTGTAGACGGAAGAAGCAATTCGCGTATACAGTCCATTTGGGTTTGACTTCTCGCGTAATAAGCTTAAGGCTCGACCGGGGAATTGAAATTCGGTAACCTTAGGCTCGTCGCTCAACCAAGCTACATGTTTTGCCATTTATGGCGTACAAAATTATTATACACGGTAAATCAACTAACCCTACGGACATAATTTTAGATGTGCAACAATTTCATTGTCATCTCGTAAAATTGAAAAGATCGTGAGATTGAAAGATGACGACGATATTGATGTCATTTTTGGCTATTACTAATTACAACATAACAATACACTATAATAAAAGAGGGTATACATACGAATATAGTGAGATTCATTAAAACAATAAAAATATAATTATACTGTAGACAAAATTAAAAAGGGGATTGAGTGTGACCGAATCTGTGCTTTTGTCAAGTATTTTGAAGCACTTAATCATGTGGTCATAATTAAGAAAAGTGGTCATAATTAAACATTAATTAGTTGAAGGTATCTTGTTGCTTATTATTGTACTGTAAAACTACACTGTTGCAGATAGACCTTTTCAAAGTTCCTTTTAAAAGTAAAAAGTTATTGAACTCGATCTTTTGACGCTGCTCACCAACATCGTCGTGACCATAGAATACTATAATACACAATAGAATGGCTGTCAACCTTATTTTGTACCGAGGTTCGGCGTCACTGGGAGCATACATACAAGCATACAATTACGTCGTATTATGCCGATTCGCTGTATTGACAGACGGATTTTAATACATATTTATTTGTAAATAGCGTGCAATTTTGAATTTTCTAAATAATTTGCATGCGAAATTTGGAAACGATTGTAACGTCAAAACACAACTCGTGTTGACATTTATACGTGTGCATTGACGTCTTGTGGCATTTTAGTGGCCACACGGGCTCCGCCCACAGCCCCGTTCTATTATGTATATATTATTGTATTCTATGGTCGTGACCGTCGTAATTTTCTAAATGTCAATGTCATCGGTGTGAGTAGCTTGCTACATATTTTTTTATCTATGGGTGTGAGTAATTTACGTCTGGCTTAAACGAGTTATATAATTCCATTGCTGTGTATTTTTTCGAAAGCTTTCTTTCTGGTGATTCATATACTCGTCACTTACGACACTCACGAAGCAAATTTGGTTCACGAATTCCCTTATCCTTCCATCACACAGATATTCTTATTCCACCAGCAAAAACCTCTCCAACTTAACATTAAAATTCAGTGTGTCTAGTGAGAGGCCGATGGCGCGTGCTTAGTGAGTCATCGGTGACCATTGCCAAATTTCGCCCTCGCAATCCCTGAGATTATCCCTATTACTAAAAAGTTGTCGCCCGGTCGGCGTAATGAAGTCAAAATCGTTTTGTCGAACAGTCGGCACTGAACCATATAAACTTTCTGTAGAATAAAAGATTTATCTCTTTTATATAGGATACGGTGATAAACGAGCACACAGACCACCATGGTAGGTGATTGCTGTGGCCCATAGACATCTAGATCTATCCTCATTTGTGAATCAAAATGTATCTACTCGTAATGTAGTAAATCAAATATAGTTTATGAGGGCCTACAATAAATAAATAGCAATATTAAAATAAATGTGGAAAAACTTTTTCAAGCTTTTCCAACCTTTGAATGGATGGTGTTTAATTTTGACATGACTTGAACATAGAAAATACTCTTACAGTTAGAGTAGTTTAGTACAACTTCGTGATATGCTTTTGAAAGAATCTCTTAAACGTTTTTTATAGAATCAGGCTGACAAACGAGCACACAGGCCACCTGATGACAAATGGATGCTGTATCACATAAATATTGTTACGAGCTTGAGGTTCGTGACAATAAAAATTGCCGATAAAATTACCTAAATTAACACGTTAATTTACTTTACACAAACTAAAGTTAAAAACACTAATAATTAAAAACACTAATTCACTTAATTCCACTCCGAAGCTTCGCTTGTTTCGTCAAATCAACTCTGCCCGATCGCATCTTGCAGCGCCTATTTATATAATTAGCAAAGAAGCGTCCCGAACATTCACGTAAATGCGCGCCAGGCAACGAGAATTCGAGTATAGATTTTCTAGAAACTTAGTTCTTCGGGTGGCGCTGTCGGTCGAAAGATTTGTGATGTCATTTACTGAAACGCTCCCCTCGCGCACGTTCCTGACACTAGATGGCGCTAGTTGTGTCGTCGACTGGAGCGCGTAACACTGCCCCCTCCTAAGACATGCTCGTCCCGAGCATTATCGGCCCCATAATAACGCGCCAAACGATCCACATGGACGATCGACGAATTTCTGTAACGGCTCCGCAATGTCAATAGTTGTCCTATCCCGTGGTGCACCAACATTGTACAATTTCGGTGCTCCTCTACTACGTGTCTGAGGTCCCCGCACGGCCGCACAACTTGTACATGTACGACACCAATCCTCGACATCGTCACGATAATGGACCCAGTAAAACTGTTCTCGGACCTTCAGTAGAGTTCGTTTAACTCCCAGATGGACTCTTGAACGTCCATTATGGCACAGTTGTAGAACATTCGGCACTTTAGCTTTAGGGACAACCATTTGCAGACGACAGCTGTCTCCTCGACCATTGTCCCATTTACGGCACAGGACTCCATCCAGAATCAGCAAGCTGTCCCATTGGGCCCAATAGCTTTTCGTGGTTGAACTCATCGCTGAGACGTCCCTCCACTTAGGCTTGGTAGCACGGGCCTTCATCCATCCCAGAATCGGCTTGATGTCCGGATCTTCCTGCTGTGCACGTCGTAGGCTGTCCTTCCACCCGTTGCTGAGGTGGTCTGTCCTGAGCATCCTCACCGATACCACTTCCTTACCTTGCCTACTACAATGGTTGCCATCTTCAGGACAAGGTCTTCTTGACAATGCATCTGCGTTGCCATGAGATTTCTCGCTGCGATGTTCGATCTCAAAGTCGTATTCCTGCTGCTGCTGGGCGGTGCTGTTAGCCGCACTTCCTTTCTGAGACCGTTCACCTTCCCTTCCTAGGGTGTGCTTAGGGCAGCTGGACCGAAGATGGCCCCTTTCCCCACAGCCATAGCACCTAGGGCTGTATCCTTTATTGTGGTCGCGAACCGTAACTGCTGCAACCTCCCTAGCGTGAGGCGAACGATGATCCTGTAGCCGCCAGGCAGTGCCGTTAGCTGCACTACCCTAGTGATATCGTTCACTTTCCCTTTCTGCGGTTCGCTTAGGGCAGCTGGATCGAAGGTGGCCCTTTTCCCCACAGCCATAGCACTTTGGGCTGTATCCTTTGTTGCGGTCGCGAACTGCAGCTGCTGCAACCTCCCTGACGCGATGGGAACGATGATCCTGCCGCACGGCTTCCACTTCCAGTGCATGGGCCAAGGCGTCCTTAAGCGTCTCGTGGTGCCCGAGCCTCACAGCAGCTCTGACTTCCAGGTCGCGGATGCCGTCGATGAATGTCTGCACCAGGTTCCCTTCAATGAGCGCAGGTACAGACCGGTATGCTTTTCGCACCAGCTTCTCCACTTCTAGAGCCCACTGCTGCAGGTTTTCGTTGATGCGCTGCACACGATCTTTAAGCTGCGCACGAAAGACGTGTTCCAGGTGAGCGTCGCCA
The DNA here is from genome assembly GCA_036936625.1 of Parnassius smintheus behrii. Taxonomy (NCBI): domain Eukaryota; kingdom Metazoa; phylum Arthropoda; class Insecta; order Lepidoptera; family Papilionidae; genus Parnassius; species Parnassius smintheus. Next base: position 22,985,355 of record JAUPFT010000029.1, on the reverse strand, counting down.
TATCTCGCCTCCAATGCCTCAAGGAGTTGCTCATAAGTCACTTCCTCACCGAGAGCTTCCAGAACTGTTAAGGCCTGGTCACGCAGGCCTAGTGTGAGAGCAGTCATGGCTTGATTTTTATTCCAGCCGTTCGCCTTCATAACAGCCTCGAACTGGATTTTGTAGGCCGACCAGGAAGAGGTACCGTCGAATGGTGGCACCTTGGACCCACGTAGCGAAGGTGTTATAGCTACTATGGGAGCTGTAGCTCCATCTCCAAGTTTGAGTTCGTCCAGTGATTTCTTCATGTCAGCCATTACGTTGTCAACCCGATTGTTTACTTGGTCGATTCGGGTTTCAGCTTCCGACAATCGGTTGTCATGTTGAGCAACCTTATCCTTCACCTCCTTTATCTCCTTCCCGAAGGTAGCGTGAAGATCCTTCATGAGGAGCATTTGCTCTTCCAACCGACGGGCCTGTTCCTCTTGTCCGCCCCGCAGCTGCTCTTCCAAACGACGGACCTGTTCCTCTTGTCCGCCCCGCAGCTGCTCTTCAAACCGACGAGCCTGTTCCTGCAGCATCACCATCAGAGCGCCTAAATCAGGTGCTGCAGGTGCAGGAGCTACTGACGGACCGGCCTCCGTTGCCGGCGGCTGGCCCTCCGACGTCTGCGGCGTTGCACCACCAAATCTTCGTTGGTCCGTCTCCTGCTGGCGTTGACTTCGGGTACGGATGCCCTCCGTTTCCTCCTTAGGTAAAATCGGCATTATTTTATCTCACTTCTGACACCAATTGTTACGAGCTTGAGGTTCGTGACAATAAAAATTGCCGATAAAATTACCTAAATTAACACGTTAATTTACTTTACACAAACTAAAGTTAAAAACACTAATAATTAAAAACACTAATTCACTTAATTCCACTCCCAAGCTTCGCTTGTTTCATCAAATCAACTCTGCCCGATCGCATCTTGCAGCGCCTATTTATATAATTAGCAAAGAAGCGTCCCGAACATTCACGTAAATGCGCGCCAGGCAACGAGAATTCGAGTATAGATTTTCTAGAAACTTAGTTCTTCGGGTGGCGCTGTCGGTCGAAAGATTTGTGATGTCATTTACTGAAACGCTCCCCTCGCGCTCGTTCCTGACACTAGATGGCGCTAGTTGTGTCGTCGACTGGAGCGCGTAACAATATTTACATCTATCTTCCATTAAGATTGAAAATACAGAAGCGTTGTCAGCCGTGAGGACTAAGATGAAATGCCTCTTTTTCAGTAAAAAGGATCTCTGGTTCTTTACACTCACTTTACTAAACACAGCAGCATTAAGCTACTATTTTACGCCGGTATTCTGGGAGAGCGTATTCCTTTTACGGTCAAGCCGACCCATTCTTGCTACAACTATACTATTAATATAGCTACCTATAGCATGGTTCTACCACGTATATTCCTATAGAATCCTCCTTCTCAAGGAAGTTAGTCAGCTATAGGGCACTAGTGTTCCATTGCACTTTCCCAAAAGTTTGAAATAACAGAATGGATACCCAAGTAATAGTGTGAAACTGTAGAGCTTAATTACAATTTAACCTGGTAAGCAACAAAAATGTATGAATTTAATTTTTTTTATCTATCGAATGAGTTTGTAATGAGATTGTACAACAAATTTAGTAGCCTAATAACTGAAGCTGTGTAAGCTCAGAGCCTAAGCGCTCACCGTAAATTTTAAAATACGCGAGCAGTTCGCTCTCCATTGGTGCCGCAATAATTTTGTTAAATGACATTATAAGATCTGATTCACGTAGCGCTCGATGGTGAACCTGCATGTGTAAGGGATAAAATGTTTCGAGTACAACATTTTTTTATAGTATATTTATATAGTTACAAACGAGCACACAGTCCACGTGTTGTTAAGTGGATGCTGTGGCCCACAGAAATCTAAATTTATCTTCAATTAAGCATCAAAATGCAGATTTTTTTCCAGTCTTGAGGACTGAGATGGAATGCCACGTTTCCAATAAAAAGGTTTTGCAGTTCTTTACACTCACCATACAAAACACAGCACCATTAAGCTGATATTTTGCGCTGGTATTCTGTGCGAGCATGGTGCTACCCCGGTCGAACCGATGGGTCGTGCTGCAACCACAATATAGCTGCAGCATGGCTCTACCACGTAAATAAGTGACACATGTGAAGTTCGCCAACACGCAATGAGGTGACGCGGCCGACGAATTGCTCCATAAACCTGTTTAGAAATGAGAGGCCTGTGCCCAGCGGTGCGACTTATAGGCTGTAACTTTACGTTACTTTGTAAACTGTAATAGCAATTACACGTAACTTTTTACTTATTATTAATATAAATCCACATATATTAAAGATATTATGTACACATGAGGTAAACAAAAAACCGGCTGCTGTGTTGAAACCAAAACCAGATATTATGTCTACTGTCAATTAAGGTTACTGCTCTGAAGGAAAAGCAGTTCTATCACTATGTAACAAAATTTATTTTCTCTTGAATATATTTTTAATACAATAAAGCTGAGGATTGTGGCTACTGTAGTCATTATTATTTTATAAAGGAAGTTAGTAGCAGTGCGCATTGGCGTTGTGTAGCTGTGTGAGATTTATATTTCTAAACAGTGCTATTACAATGACATTAAAACGTAAGTAGAAACATCGTATTTAATGTGTTTTTTCATTGTTATCATCTTATATATACAATAACACTGCTGAACGTAGATATTCCCGAAGTGATACCACATAGCACGTCCTTGCATTACAATTTCCATTGTATTCATAAATATTTATCATTATTAACTGATGTTAGTTAAAATCCGTGTTTTATTTTTTACTGTATTAGTATACCATGTCTTTAATTATATGGAATGTAAATTCTCAGAGATCGCAGACTTCAATTATGTATCAACAAAACGTACCTGATATCTACAATAGGGGACAGATATTTTTTGAAAATTCTCACTATCTCCATCCGCAAATAAATTCAGGTTATACTATTAATTCACGTGACAACATGTTTTCTCGTGAATATGACAAAAATACAAGGAAAATTTTAGTTGACAACAGATTTGAACCTAGTAACAAAGTGTCATACGGTCAACCACAAATACAAACACAACAACCGATTTACCAACACACAGTGCAACCAGATCAGAAGATTTATAGCGAAGAAAATATACATAGTGATGGTACGAGAACCACAATAGCTGAAACAACTATAGATGAAGACATTTCATCCGAATTAGGCGAGGGCGATACAAGAAAATTAAGCCAAAATACAAATTTCGATAATAAAACTTTCGCTATAACCAGCTTTGGCTTAAAATTGTTAAAGGTAAAGGCTTGTTAAAGTAAAAAAAAAATATTAGCTTAAGGTTTCTTCAAAAATATTACTTTTTAAAGGTATTCCAAGTATTCTCCATGTCAATAAAATGTTAAATAGATCATTGGAATTTAAAATTGGAATCGATTCCCGTTCCCGAAGTAACGAAGTTAACTTGCTGAAGAAGCTGAAGTGGTAATGGCTCATGTAGCTCGAAGTACTCACTACCAGTAAGGAAAAAGGTTCTCGAATGGCGGCCTCATATCTGTAGGCGAAGTGTGGGACGACACCCCACTGGATGGAGTGACGTCCTAGTAACACCTGCAGGAAGTCGATGGATTTTTTATACGATAAGGGTGACAAACGAGCACACAATATCCACCTGATGGTAAGTGGTTACTGTGGCCCATAGACATCTAAATCTATCCTCGATTACGAATCAAAATGCAGATGCGTTATCACCCGTGAGGACTAAGATAGAATGCCTCGCTCAGGTTTGCTACACTCACCATACGAAACAGCAGCGTTAAGCAACCATTTTACGCTGGTATTCTGTAAGAGCGTGGTCCTTTCCCGGCCGAGTCGACCCATTCGTGCTACAACTATACCAGTAATATAGCAGCAGCATGGCTCTTCCACTTATAAAATTAAAAAAGATGTATGTAGCTCAGGATCGTGCTTAGAAATATTCTTACGGGTAGGCCATTTTTCAACAACAGACCAGAGATGGGCTGTGACGATGATAATGAAATAAGTTAAGTGTTTTAGGTTTGGTTTGCATTCAAATTCATTCACTATTCATTAATTGTAACCTACTGAATGTAGACATCTGTCGTAGATTATTGCATAGGGTAGCTATAGTTGCCTCGCTTGGCATACTATAAAATAAATTTTATTACTTTACGATTACTAAATTGAATACCTAATTAAAATGCGCGTAACCTTAATTCATTCTTATTCCTTACACCATATTATGTGAGTATATTGTTAACGTAATGTTTTTGTCATCATTTAAAATCAAGAATCATTTAAAATTTAGTCAAATTTTTCATTTTATCCAGGAAACATTTTAGCATCCCCATATTCAATCGCTATGCTTCTGGCTCTTATACAGCAGGGTGCGTTTGGAGAAATGCAAAATGACATCACGAAGGTGTTATAGTTAATACCAGAATCTTCAGCGGAACTGTTTAAGCCTCTTACAAATGCTGTGTAGGTATTTAATTTATATTTTAAGAATACTTAATATTTACTGACAGTTACAATTTTCTTCTGGACAATATCGACCACAGCGATAACCTGACAATGCTGAGAGACATATTTCAGTGAAAAAGTGTTCCCTCAAGCACTGGCTCCTACACGTGTGTTTTTTTATGATGAAGCATCTACTCATAGCTACCTAGCGCAGGCACGGAATAGTGTCTATAAAGTCAGGCTTGCATTGACTAGCTGAATAACACTCATGCTCACGGTGTTCCAGCTTCGCCGCATGAAGACAGACAAATGAAAGGGAAACTCCTTCCCTCGTTCTTCTTCTTGGGCAAGGTGAGTCAAAAACAGGCATTCTTCGCATTCTTTCACGACTTCGATTTCCACCTGCGTCGCGGACCTCCCCAAGTCCGTTATGCGCAGGACATAGTATAAGAAAAATCGTGGCTTTACAGGGCACCAGCTCTTACCAGCGGCCGATCTGGATCGCCATTTCGACACTCTAAACCAAATTTCATTCCAAACAGTACTTTGTATTATAATCCTGTAGACAGAATATAAACTTGTGTACATGTGTGCATGCTTATATAACTCAATCACATGAACGGAATGTCAAACTGGACTTGATGATTTGGATTATCAATTTAATGTATTTAAGGAAAATATGCTGCTCGTTGTTAAAGTAAAAATTATACGAGTACGTATCTATTTCAACTTTTCTTTGTTAGTTCATGTAAAATATTAATTTTTTTAGAGAAGTGTTTTAAATCAAACATACTTTATGATTGCCTGAAATAAATGTATAACAATAATAAAATAAACACGGAAAAACGTTTTCCAGCTGACAAACTTTGAAAGACTAAGAGTAACAAACGAGCTCACAGTCCACATGACGACAATGGATGCTGTAGCACATAGATACATCTAGCTTCGATTAAGATTCAAAATGGAGATGCGTTGTCACCTCTGATGAATGCACCGAGATAGAATGCTTCCTTTCCAGTAAAAAGGGTCTCTTGTGCTCTACACTCTCTATACAAAACACAGAAGCAGTAAGTTGATATTTTACGCCGTAGTCTCTATATAGTATCTAGTGGTAGTAAAGGCGATTGCTACTCATGATGTCCCAGGTTCGAGTCTGAGGTCGGGTTAAAATCAGTTATTGTGTTTTTTGTCAAGAAATGTAGTAAGAGCAGACAAGAAAGGAAAAGCAAAAGAAATTGCAAAAGCATTAAAATAGTTCTTTTTATTTCAAACCAATTTATAGGTAACTTTGATATATCAAATACAGCTATCTAGTAAAATATGTTTTCAAATTTACAGAAAGCGCAGTATTCCATGATGATTATCCTTCCATTTGAAGGGGTTAATGCTCTCGACGTCCTATCAGCGTTAACTGAACAAAAACTGAATAAAAATTGTATGCTTACCAGACATTCACAGCAAAGGAAGTCCCATTGGACATTCCTCGATTCACAGTTAAATCTGAACGCAATATATTTGACCTTCTGAACTTTGTAATAAATTTTACTAAACACATATGATTGTATATAAGATACTTATAACAAAAAAAATTGTCTGTTTATTTGTTCTGGCTAATCTCCGAAGTGGCTGGAACGATTTTGACGGGACTTTACTTCTACTTACTTTTATTTTATTTTCGGGTTACTTTTATTCTAGAAAAATAAACAGGGTTCTGCTCAAAAAAAAAAACTGAGCCTCTTTAAAATCGAATCGTAATAAATTCTACGCGGACGAAGTCACGGGGGATAGCTAGTCTTAAATATGTTGACAATTTGGTAGATAAACTTTCGTCTAGATCGTCCCTGCCCGACTCTAACGTTTGCTTCTGCTACATTAATTTGATTTAACATTCTTCCTAGTTGACAATGCATTAAATATTGTCCATGTATTGCCGGACGAGCGACCTAGGTCCCGCGGGAAGGTTTTGTAATAATCAATTTGTAGATATGTTAGGTTCACAAAAGTTTATTTTTGTGGAAATTTCACCAACAGATTGCTGTTCGTTTTATCGTTTATATAATAATTTGAAGTGGATGACGTGATCACGTAAGGTGAGATTTAGTGTATTAAATATTTGCTATCGTCATCGCTTACGTTGACACAAGCTGCCGTCAAAATCTTCCAAACACTTCAATTTGACGCATCAACATATTGTGAAAAAGTTTTAGAACAGATTATTAAAAAGGATAATTTCTTACTATTTGACACTGGTCAAATTACAACCGCACGTGTCCATTACCAAAATGGAAAGAAGGGTATAGGGAGAGTTTTATTTGATGTAATACTAGCATAGGCATAATACATAAAACATACACATCCGTCTATGAATACTAGCGATCCGGCCTGGCTGCAACACGGGTGGTTCCTGGCTCTCACTAGCAGCGCCAACTGAGGGCGGCAGTTGTGAATCTAAGCTATCCAGGGATCAACTCAAACGCTCAAGAAAGTTTCAACAAAATTCATCAGGAGCCGTTTCGGAGTTTTAGCGAGACTAACGGACACCAATTGTTTGTTTATATATAGAGCTACAGTCTCTTTTACATAATTTATTCATTACAATATTTTCTTTTAGTTTCATTAAACACGAACACGGTTCTTAAGAACCCGAATTTTTCGAAAAGTATGTGACGCGGAAGGATATCCTGCGCGTATCGCAACTACGCATGTGTTATTGTTCTCTTTTTTTATAAAACTGGTTATTAATTAGCGTTGTCAGTGCGTTGTGAATTTGAAACAAAAATAGCTGGTACTATCGTGTTACATAGTCTATTATTTCACATAAATTCATTCATATCAGCCTATACAGTTTACTGCTGAACATACGTAGACTGTATCAGAGGTGGTGTTCGTCAGAGCGCGGTGGAGCCACACTACAGCTATATTATAGTTGTAGCACGAAAGGGTCGGCTCTACCGGGGCGGGACCATGCTCTCACGGGATACCAGCGTAAAATGGCTGCTGTTTCGTATCGTGAGTGTAGAGAGCCGGTGACACTTTTTACTGGAATCAAGGCATTCCATCTTAGTTCTCGGGGTGACAACCGAGGTTTGTTATTATTTTGTTTTTACCAGGAAGATGCTACTGCCTATCTTTATCTCATTACCCTCTGTTGCCGTTCTTACGACACCCACGAGATGATAAGGGATGGGTTCTTCTCTCACGGCGATAGAATTTTCGTATATATTCTCTTAAAATAACTGTCTTTCTCTAGTTGTCCTATTTTAACGTGAACAAATATGTAATGAATATCTTTTATCTTCTACGTAAGAATTTTAAATTTCGCTATTCAAACGTACTTTTCTGTTTATTTTACCGTTTCTAAATGAGATTCATCTGGCTGGAGAAGAAACAGCAAAAGGATTCTGCATGTATCCTCTTTTTGTCATTCGTGAAGTTAAATACAATTATAAGTAAGTATGAGTATACGTATGACAGTCAATAAGTCGTGTGTTTCGTGTGGTGAGTGTAGAGCAACCGAGACCTTTTTTACTGGAAACGAGGTTTTCCATCTGAGTCCTTGGCAGTGACAACGCATCTGCATTTTGATTCTTAATCGAGGACAAATGTATATGTCTATAGCCTACAGCATCCACTTACCATTAGGTGGACTGTGTACTCGTTTGTAGCCCTTAATATATAAAATAAATTAGGTATTTTCTATATTTTTTTTATTTCTATCGATGCATCTTTACAAACGCAGTGGCAGTTTATATTGCCCTTCTTGAAGAAATTAGTTGGAAGGGATGTAACAAATTCTTTAAAGGCACTTTGTACCGCCTCTAGAGTGTTGAATTTTTTCCCGCCAAAAAGTTTTCCAAATTTTGGAAAAAAGTAAATATATAAATAGTCTGTAGGCGAAAGGTCTTTGTAACTTGGAGATCGTCTTTTGTGCAGAATGAGGTCGCGCGTTGTCATGCAGAAGCAGCGGGGACGAGCGCCTGACAGAGCTGGCTGGAGTCGTGCGAGCTTCTCCATCATTGTGTTCAGTTCTTCACAGCACATATCTGCAGTAAAGCTCATCCCGTTTGGTAAGAAGCTGTGACGCATCACACCGGCGCCAGACCACCAGACAGTGACCATCACGCAGCAGCGGCACGTTGTCGTTAGGGACATTGTTTAGGTGCTGAACCACGATCCAAACAACTTGCTAAGCATAATATGCGATTGTCGAACAGAATACATTTTTCGTCGCAGGTAACAATGCGGTTCACAATTCCTTCTATTGTGTATCTGTTGAACAGCGCAGGGCGATCATTGAGTTCGTGGGACACCTATTTGTCAAGCTTTTGTACCACGGACGAGTACAAAAAGTAAGGATTCCGCGTCACCTACATAAAAAATGAAGCACCCCAAAACAAGCCAGCTACGTGTAAATACGAACCTACACGCACACAAAGATGAGCCGATCGGCAACCATTAAGCTGAGAACAAATTATCGGACGCGGCTGACAGCCGCGGCTTATTGAGATCTAGCCAGTACATTTAGTACTACACTGTGCAAACTATCGGCCGTAAGACGCGGACATGACCTTGCGTCGCTCTTGAGCGTTCGGACGTCCGAACAGAATCTGGCCGGCTGGATGTTTGGTGCGTCCGCGGACAGTGTGAACGGGGCACGGGACGCGTCCGCGGACGATTCGAGTGTCACAAGCGAACCAACTGCGCTCGCGACATGATGTGTAATGAAAAAAAAATTAATTGAATGTGATCATAGCCACGAGTGCCTATATTTATAAGTACATATTAGTACATTCATAAGTACATTTTTTAACGTTTATCATCTTTTTGTAAGTCTGGATACAATGTATGAAATTCATCATACTCGAGTCGTTTTACATTAATACATATCATGGACAAGGAGTGTTTGGGTCCCCTATTTTTTGGAGGACGACATAAAGCGGTTGCCGCTAACTTTATAAATTCTTTCTCGCTGTCACTGTTTGTCATGTTTCTCGATTGACAAAACCTTTCTGGAATGACCGAAACGAGGCGTCCGAGGACGCCGTCTCAGCTACCGTGCACACTGCTAAGCCGCGACTGTCAGCCGCGGCTGACGGACGCGTCCGATAATTTGTTCTCAGCTTTACGTTCGCGTATCTAAAATTGAAATAATGCCGTCGTGTGTCCTTAAATAGTGCGAAAATAATACCACATTACAAAAAAGTGCCAAGGGATTAACCTTTCACAGGTAAGCCAGTTCCTATTACATTATTTATTACGCACATTACGCACACATATACAGCATAAACGTTGCTTCACTTGCTAGTATCGCGGTGCGGAGTTCTTACTTTTTTACTTGCCCGTGTTTTTTACCTTGTCAATTTGACGCAAATAAACAAATATTGTTTTGATGCTAACGTAAAAAAGCTGCTGCTAATTCAGCCGTAGAATGAGTATCATCAGCTTTCACAATCGCCATTAATACGTCATCGTCGACCAAAAGTTTTCTCAAGACCACGAGGTTCATTTTTCAAATCGAAATTTCCATTAACGGAAGCGGGCAAACCAATAACAGCTGGTGCATTCGCTTGTAGCATTCGCTCCGTAAACGTGGTTCCTCCGTAAATGTTGCGTGCGCTTGTGCCGCGGTACTGCCACGACGGTACTCCGATTCCATAATTACTTGCATTTTTAACATATACCATATAACGCTAATCAATAAAAAATGACTAATATTGAAAAAAGTAATTCCACATTTTTAAAATAAAATTAATGTGAAATTAGAATTATTAGCCAAACAAAACTTATTATGAATTGAAATGTCCTGTACTGCAAAACGGCAATTTCATAGGTAAAGACCCATTATACTGGATGTTTGGAAGTTATACCTTAAACCAATTAGAACATATTAAACTAAACTTGTCTTAGACCAAATAGAGTCCTTAAAATGAATTTCCAAGTTTTTTAATAATAAAACCCATTTTTTTCAAATAATTGCTAATAGTGTAGTAGTAAAACAGTTTAATTTATCTTCGTCATCAGAAAAATAATCTACGCATATTTAAGTTTAGGGAAACACAAACAAATTAAGGAAATGTTTTCATATTCCATCATAAAAAATTGCCTTTGTTGTTCAAAGCTTTTAAAAACATGCTTCGTTATTATTATCTCTATCCATATATTACCTATTATCTTTTGAGGTATTATTTACGCATAGTTATGTCTCACTAACTCTTGGAATTAGGGTGCACAAAGCAAATTGCGGACGAATATTTTTAATTATTAACAGACCAATAAATCAACATATTTGGTTAAAATAATTTTTTTCTTGTTCAAAATGTTTATCGCGATTTCTGACACAAGCGCGGGCTCGTCTTCTCACTCCTGTGGTCGTTTAATTTTCATTTTCATCTTCTGCTTTATAACTTGACAAACCGTGAAGACGAGCTCCTTGGCCCGTCCCCAAAGGAAAATTTCCACAAGAGTTAAATCAGGCGATCGAGGTGGCCCGTCTCTGTCGAACCAGTTTTCTAAGAAACAATTATTTAAATGTTCTCGCACGCTTAGAGTCCAATGCGCTGGACAAGCATCTTGCTGAAAAATCAGTGGTTTTTTTCTATGTCAATAATGGTATTTCAGGAATTCCAAGTAATTGTCCCTATTTAAATTATCTCGTCTGATTACTTCTGCCTACACGTTTACTGAAAATTTCTTTTGGAACGACACTTGCTTCTTCTAGTGTGGATTACTGTCTTTGTCATCGATGGAGGTTATGAAAATTGGTAATTCCTTCTTTCGAAAACTTTGACTCATCGGTCCACAAGATGGATTTTAAAAACCCTTCATCTTCAATGTCAATATTTAGCAAAAAGCGACAGAACTGTGTCCTTCGTTTCGATTTTCCAAACACCCGTGCTGTGAGAAGGATACTTGTTTCCTCGGTGCATCGTATTCCACATCTTCCATGCCGAAATGTTGAGGTTTTGAGCTACTGCCCTGACAATCGTAGTAGGTCTGCATCGAAAGCTGCAATAATGTCTTCCGCGATACTTGCGCCATGTCTACCCGGATACACTCCAGGGTTTGCGTGATGGATTCCAACTTCAGAAAGCCGACGTAATGTGCTGTAACACTCTGACATTTGGTAATCTTCTATTCGGATATCGCTCTTCGTACATCCGCCGTGCCACAGATCCATTACCGTCAGCTCTGTCGTGCATGAAGACGATATCAGCATATTCTTTATTAGTAAAAGCAGCCAAAGTTGATCGATCACATAAATAGTCGGATATACAGTGAAGGAGCCCTCAGCTAGGGCTAGGCTCAACTCAATAAAAAAGAACATGCGAAATAAACACGTATTCGCAATTAAAACTTCTAGTCACAAGGGCAGTCGTTACTTGACTCACCGAGGGTCTGAAGATGTGACGCGCCCGCCGCACTACTCGAGTACTGTTCCTCATTAGTGTGAATAAATAATGACTCTATGTGATTTATTAAGCTGATTGTTCTAATAAATAAAAGTCTATTCACTGTTTTTTAGGTTGTACGGTGACTTTTGCGAAACGAGTTCCCGGAAGTTAATTCATGCACGTACACCGTAATTCAAAAAACTAATCAGTTCTAATGAAAACAATGGTACATTAGCAAAAATGTTGCATTATTTTAATCCATATAAAAATAAAAATATACATCCGCAATTGTCTTTGTAAACCTGCGTAAATAATACCTTAAAAAGAAAAATGAATAACTAAGCATATTTTTAAAAAGATTTGAATAACAAAAGCTATTTTATATATTTTTTATGATGGCATTAATACAATATTTATTTGTTTTTTTTTTCGTTCCTTAAATTTAAGTATGCGTTAAATGTTTTTCTGATATTGATGCTTGGAAATTACTTAGTTTGAGTAATCACACATTACACAAATAAAAATAAATAAAAAATTATTCATTACAGTTTTTACTGAACACTATTAGCAATTATGTCAACTCCTTATATATTAAATACCAGACTAAACCTCACCTAGAAGATGATAATCTACAAAAAAGAACAGAATGAAGTGAAAAATCTTAGCAAGATACACAAGAAAATCTACTATCATAACTTATTCCATAACAGTTACAATAAACCTAATAATAATAATAATAATATTTCACAACCATCTCACAACGCCATCTAGTCCCAAGCTAAGCAGAGCTTGTGTTATGGGTACTAGACAACTGATAAACATACTTATATATTTCTAAATACATAAATATTATAGATAAATTACACCCTAACAAACCACACGTAAGAAAATGTACTCTCTACTCTTGAATGAATAACTCAGCGTTAAACAAAATTAACGACAGCGGTGCTCCTCTCAAACTAATATCGAACACGGGACTAATAACAGAAGGTAACTCAATATGCGACTTATTTAACTCATTTTCTCCTCAATAGGCTCGGACTTGGCTAACAAAATTCCTAATATGTACCACATAAACAGCGGTAACACTCTTATGTACGAACATAACTATATACACGAAATAACACTTAGTGAACTTATACTGAAGTATCAAAAATAATTGATGATCTTAATACCAACACTAGTACTGGCCCAGATGGTATCAGCACCAAAGCGATTAAATGCCTAAAAATTATAATTCTAGAGAGGCTAACGAACTGCATAAATATGTGTTTGACCCGCGGTGTTTTACATACGCGGTGTTCATCATTACAGCCCTTCACAAGTCCACTGCTGAACATAGGCCTCCCCCAAGTAATGCCACAAAGCACGGTCCTGAGCCACCTGCATCCATCGACTTCCTGCATATCTTACCAGGTCGTCACTCCATCTAGTGGGGTTCGCCCTACACTACGCCTACCGGTACGAGGCTGCCACTCGAGAACCTTTCTTCCCCATCGGTTATCGGTTCTTCGAGCTATATGGCCGGCCCATTGCCACTTCAGCTTACTAATCCGTTGGGCTATGTCGGTCACTCTGGTTTTACTGCGGATATCGTCATTTCTGAGTCTATCACGCAGAGAAACTCCGAGCATAGCCCTCTCCATAGCTCGCTGAGCGACCTTGAGCATCCTCATACGGCCAGCAGTGAAGAACCACGTCTCAGATCCGTAAGTCATCACTGGCAACACGCACTGGTTGTACAATCCAGTTTTTAGAGATTGAGGTATACCTGACGAGAAGATATGTCGTAATTTCCCGAACGCTGCCCAGTGCCATACGCGGTGTTACGCACTTAAAATTGCTAAGGTCAGTCCTATTTTTAAATCCGGAAGTAAGACTTACCCAAGTAACTACAGACCAATCTCTGTCTTGCCTGTTGTATCAAAGATATTTGAACGAGTCCTTTATAACCGACTAAGTTAACACTTAATAAAAAAGAAGTTTTTAATTGACCAACAACATGGCTTTCGTTGAAAATCGAGCACTCTCACAGCTGCAGTAGACTTAATCACAAAAATTAAAACTCAAATCGATCAAAGGAATTTCGCTTAGGGGATTTTTATTGACATAAAAAAGCATTTGACACAGTAAGCCATCATAAATTACTGCAGAAACTAAACAACATAGTCGTTACAGGCAGGGCCCTCGAAATGTTCATATCATTTTTACATAATAGGCGACAAGCCGTTCAAATGGATAATTTTACTAGCTCGATTAAAAACTTATCCTACGGCTGTCCTCAAGGCTCAGTTATAAGTCCATTACTGTTTTTAATTTATACAAATAATATAAACAACAAAGGGCTGACAGGGCACCTAACATTATATGGCGACGACACATGTCTCTTCTATTCACAACATTATAACCTATGCTCAAAAAGATCTTGACTTACTCAGATAATGGTTAAAATATAACCTGCTAACAATTAATATGTCTAAAACATTTTTCATAATTTTTTCTACAAAGAATAAACCTTTAGCAGAAACCTTTAGCAATATAATAAAACGTTCAACTCAGGAAACATATCTAGGTGTATTGGTAGATGATAAACTCACTTAGAGAATGCATATTGATCGCGTCAAATCAAAACGGACGTCATTACTAAGTGCATTACGTAAAGTCGCAAACTGTATTTCGGAAAAGGTACGTACAATTATATAGAACTCGTTAGTTAAATCACATATCGAATATCTAATTGAGATATGGGGATCAACCGCGAAAACAAATCTAAATCCACTTCAAAGGACCCAAAAAAATTATCAAAACATTATCCCAGTATCATTATTTAACTCCAACAAAAGTACTACAAGTACAAGTATACATTTATTGTACTTGCACTCTAATAAAAAATATTACCACTAGTTCTATTCAATCAAACATACAATTACATAAAAAAAACAACAACACACAACTTAAGAAGTAAAAATAAACTACAATTAATAACTGCACGAACTATGGCAAAAAACCCTGTTGCTTGAGGGAGCACAGCTGTTCAATAAATTACCAGATGACATAAAAGTTGCAATAACGTGAACTTGTTTAAAAGTAAACTTAGGAAATACGTACGTACAGTGGAAACTTTTTTGAATACGTGGTATCTCATATGTATAAGTAAATTAAAGCTTAAACTATCACACTTCCAGCACTAGAGGTAGATGTGATATTACTTTAGTATAATAATTACTTTGTATCTCATGATAAGTGACCCATTGTAAGAAAATTTATTTCTCACTCGACCAATTGTAAAGAAATTTATTTCTCATAAGAACACTTATGAGAAATAAATTTCTTTAAACTGAAAAATTCAATTAAAAAGTAGCAAAGTTCGTCTAAGACAAGTTTATCTTAATATGTTCTAAATGATTTAAGTGGATGATCCCCTTTAGGCTTTGCACCCATCTTCCAAACGCCCTGTATAATTAACATATAAAAATTAGAGTATATTTATGAAAGTTTCTCACGGCATTTTTAATAGAAGCGGAGTCATAAAGTTTACAGCTCACTTCCGCAGGAATTGTACATTTTCGGTCTTTTAATCGATCCAGAAAAATCCGCTGCCGACAGTAACTTCCACAATGTGAACCTCACGACTGTGAACTACTGATGTGGATGTTTGTTTTAAACTCATGCAATCTAGCTAGCTAGCACACCGCTCTATTATGACTGGCAGTAGCCGGTAGTAAAACCAAGGATAGTAAAAAAAAAACAATGCTTATTTATATTTGAGTATGTAAGCGTAACATTTCTTTCATATTATATATTTTACACAAGGAATTAAAAGGTTAGTCTAATTTTGAATGTTGTTTATAAGTTAAATGTTGAAATAATACAAAAACAAAACCTTAAATGCTGTAGACAGGTAAGAGTAGATTTTGTCAATCTTTGTCAGCATTTTTTTACATTAGTGTTTCGGGTGAATGGCACCCAACGTTCAGTGATACAAAGAGAAAAATTATAAAGTGTAACAGTGAGACTTTATGGACAACGTTACACTCTGTAGCAGAAATTTAAATATATACTTAAACAGAAACTTTGATATATCTATTGCCTATACACGAGCAAACCCTAGTGTGAGGTAGGGGTTTCAGAAACTTGACTCTTCTGTTACTATCCATTTATGTGGATTACTAATAATTATTTGATTTCATTACAAATTGAATACCATTAATGTTGAATCAAGCCTTTTGAAATAACACATTTTACAACAGTTCCACACAATTTAAATATATTGCCATCGTCTATATTCTAAATCCTACTTTACGTACACATATATCACATTTATACAGATGGGATCGCTTACCATCCTGATTATTGCTTTAACTTAAAAAATTATCGTTTATGAAGGTGTTTAGAATAAAATCCTAAAAAATGGCCAAACGCATTAACCGTTCCTTTTTACTAATTCTGTTTTCCCTTCTATTACTTTTGGTTTACAATACTTTTTTTTTAAATATTACTTAATATCAGACAGTTCGCTATTCCATTGTGGTAAGTTACTTAATGCAACTAACTTACTACTAACTATGCAGAAAATAAACAATGCAGAACGCGAGTAACCGGGTTCGATCCCCGCCGGCACCAATGAAATTGTTAATTGCAATTTTAAGTGCTGATTTTACCACGTGCTCGGCGGTGAAAGAAAACATCGTGAGGAAACCTGCACGTCTGAGGAATAAGAAAAAAAAATATTTCGAAGACATGTGAAGTTCGCCAACACGCATTGGGGCAGCGCGGCGGACACTTCTTTGCCCTAAAAAACCCTCTCAAAAATGAGGGGAGGCCAGTGCCCAGCGGTGGGACGTATATAGGCTATAACTTTACTAACTTTTACAGGTACTTGAAAAGGTATTTCGAGAATTCGTTCACCGTTTTACCGATCACAACGAAACGTGGTTGCAATCGTTCCTGGCTTAACGCTTCTGCGAAGAAATTCTTCGCTTTCAGAATTTGAGCCTGTTTCGGAGCCTCTTGAGTGTAGTTATCTGAAAATAATTTAGAAGAATGTATATTTAACTATATTTGTTTTTCGCGTTAGCTTGAAATTGACTATATACAATGTCAAATATATAATATCTATATTATAGCATTTATGATAATAATAGTCGATTGAATACACATTAAGCTAAGATAAAAATAAGGCTTTTGTACTGTTACGAGCTTGATGTTCGTGACAATAAAAATTGCCGATAAAATTACCTAAATTAACACTTTAATTTACTTTACACAAATTAAAACAAAAACACTAATAATTAAACACACTAATTCACTTAATTCCGCTCCGAAGCTACGCTTGTGTCGCCGAGTTCAACTCTCTCGATCGCATCTTGCAGCGCCTATTTATATAAATTAGCAAAATATCCAGAATGTTCAAGTAAACCCGCGCAAGGTACCGAGAGTTCGAGTTTTAAACTTTAAGAAGTTTAGTTCTTCGGTTCGAGACTAGATGGCGCTAGTGCCGCCGATTTGAGCGCGTAACACTGCCCCCTCCTAAGACATGCTCGTCCCGAGCATTATCGGCCTCATAATAACGCGCTAGGCGATCCACATGGACGATCTTAGGAGTCTCTTTTGCGCCTTTCTGCAACGGCTCCGCAATGTCAAGGGATGTCCCATCCCGTGGTGCACCAACATTGTACAATTTCGATGCTCCTCTACTCCGTGTCTGAGGTCCCCTCACAGCCGCACAACTTGTATATGTACGACACCAATCCTCGACATCGTCACGATAATGGACCCAGTAAAACTGTTCTGGGACCTTCAGTAGAGTTCGTTTAACTCCCAGATGGACTCTTGAACGACCATTACGGCACAGCTGTAGAACATTCGGCACTTTAGCTTTAGGGACAACCATTTGCAAACGACAGCTGTCTCCTCGACCATTGTCCCATTTACGGCACAGGACTCCATCCTGAAGCAGCAAGCTGTCCCATTGGGCCCAATAGCTTTTCGTGGTTGAACTCATCGCTGAGACGTCCCTCCACTTAGGCTTGGTAGCACGGGCCTTCATCCATACCAGAATCGGCTTGATGTACTGATCTTCCTGCTGTGCATGTCGTACGCTGTCCTTCCACCCGTTGCTGAGGTGGTCTGTCCTGAGCATCCTCACGGATACCACTTCCTTACTCGCTTACCTACTACAATGGTTGCAATCTTCAGGACAAGGTGTTCTTGACAATGCATCTGCGTTGCCGTGAGATTTCCCGCTGCAGTGTCTGATAGTAAAGTCGTATTCCTGCTGCTGCTGGGCGGTGCTGTTAGCCGCGCTTCCTTTCTGAGACCGTTCACCTTCCCTTCCTAGGGTATGCTTAGGGCAGCGGGACCGAAGATGGCCCCTTTCCCCACAGCCATAGCACCTATGGCTGTATCTTTTATTGTGGTCGCGAACCGTAACTGCTGTAACCTCCTTAGCGTGAGGTGAACGATGATCCTGTCGCCGCCAGGCAGTGCCGTTAGCTGCACTACCCTCTCGAGATCGATCAACTCTCCTTTCTACAGTTCGCTTAGGGCAGCTGGATCGAAGATGGCCCTTTTCCCCACAGCCATAGCACCTAGGGCTGTATCCTTTGCTGCGGTCGCAAACTGTAGCTGCTGCAACCTCCCTGACGCGATGGGAACGATGATCCTGCCGCACGGCTTCTACCTCCAGTGCATGGGCCAAGGCGTCCTTAAGCGTCTCGTGGTGCCCGAGCCTCACAGCAGCTCTGACTTCCAGGTCGCGGATGCCGTCGATGAATGTCTGCACCAGATTCCCTTCAATGAGCGCAGGTACAGACTGGTATGCTTTTCGAACCATCTTCTCCACCTCAAGGGCCCACTGCTGCAGGTTTTCTTTGCTGCGTTGCACGCGATCTTTAAGCTGCGCGCGAAAGACGTGTTCCAGGTGAGCGTCACCATATCTCGCCTCCAATGCCTCAAAGAGCTGCTCGTAGGTCACTTTCTTACCGAGAGCTTCCAACACGGTTAAGGCTTGGTCGCGCAGGCCTAAGGTGAGTGCAGTCATGGCCTGGCTTTTATTCCAGCCGTTTGCCTCCATGATGGCCTCGAACTGGATTTTGTAGGCCGACCAGGAAGAGGTCCCGTCGAACGGCGGCACTTTGAATCCACGTAGCGAAGGTGCTGCAGCTACTACGGGAGCTGTAGTTCCATCCCCAAGTTTGAGGTCGTTTAGCGTTTTCTTCACGTCAGCCATCACGTTGTCAACCCGATTGTTCACATGGTTGATTCGGGTCTCATGTTCTTCGATTCGGGTTTCAGCTTCCGACAGGCGGTTGTCTTGTTGAGCAACCCTATCCTTCACGTCCCTTATCTCTTTCCCAAAGGTAGCGTGAAGGTCCTTCATGAGGAGCATCTGCTCTTCCGACCGACGAGCCTGTTCCGCCTGCTGATCTTCCAACCGACGGGCCTGTTCCTCCTGTCGGCGGGCCTGTTCCTCTTGTCCGCTCTGCAGCTGCTCTTTCAACTGACGGACCTGTTCCTGCAACATCAACATCAGAGCACCTAAATCAGGTGCTGCAGATGTGGGAGCTGCTGACGGGCCTGCAGCCGGCGGCTAGCACTCCGACGTCTGCGGCGTTGCACCACCAAATCTTCTTTGGTCCGTCCCCTGCTGGCGTTGACTTCGGGTACGGACACCCTCCGTTTCCTCCTTAGGTAAAATCGGCATGATTTTATCCCACTTCTGACACCAATTATTACGAGCTTGAGGTTCGTGACAATAAAAATTGCCGATAAAATTACCTAAATTAACACTTTAATTTACTTTACACAAATTAAAACTAAAACACTAATAATTAAACACACTAATTCACTTAATTCCGCTCTATTTATATAAATTAGCAAAATATCCAGAATGTTCAAGTAAACACGCGCAAGGTACCGAGAGTTCGGGTTTTAAACTTCAAGGAGTTTAGTTCTTCGGTTCGAGACTAGATGGCGCTAGTGCCGCCGATTTGAGCGCGTAACAGTACTAATTGCAGCGGGTTTAATTGTTATGAACGGATTAAGTACCTAATTTTGGGATATTTGACAAAAATCACAATTTTCACGATAACTGGAAATTCTAAGATCTAAGTTGATCTGTCACCCCTCAAGACTTCTCATTGACCTGTATACCAGTAACAGTCAATTTTTCTAATAAATCAATAAAATCTCATCAGCGCCTAGAGCGTAATTGTAGCTACAAAAATTCTTACGCTCGTAATTTTTTTTTGAAAACTGAAGTTAAAAGCGAAATTACAATCCAACTGATGGTTTTATACGTGGTGAAGCCATGCTGTAGTTATATTAGTTGTACAGTTGTAGTAAGAATGCGTCGGCACGACAGGGGAAAGACGACGCTCTCACAGGATACCAGCGTAAAATAGTAGCTTAATGCTGCTGTGTTTCGTATGGTGAGTGTAGAGAACCGAATACCCATCTTACTGGAAACGAGACATTTCATCTCTGTCCTCACGGGTGACAACGCATTTGCATTTTTATTCGTAATCGAGGATAAATGTAGGTGTCTATGGGCCACAGCAACCACTTACCATCAGGCGGACTGTGTGCTCGTTTGCCTCCCTATCTTATAAAAATGGCTACAGCCAACTTAAAACCAAGAAGGTCACAGATGAGTCACCTCTGAGCCCTACTGAATGCCTCCCAGCCTGAAATCATACTGGCTGTGTAATGTGTATACTTTGCAAGCCGGATCACAGCAGTCAAAATACTATTGACGATTTTCGACTAACAATATCTTCAAATTTGTCAACGAGTTACAGATTAAAAACTATTTCTTATCTGCCTTTGTCTATCAACAGGCCTTTCCATTGATATGAACAGGTTATGTAATATGTATATTTTATATAATTTATTTTGGTATAATAACTAATTTCTTGTTATACTTATTTAAATGGGTTAAAATGTGACCGCTGTGATTCCTGGAAACACATGCAGTGTTCACTGCAAAAAGGTAAGAGGTATTACCTAAATTTCCCGGCTGCAACATGTTGAAAGAATCATGTACACTTTCCACACATTCATTGACCTGTTACTTGATTTCTTTAAAAGGTCGCGTCTACCTACAACTACTGTTGTATAAAAACAATTATTGTTTGTAATAACATAATAACTTATCATCTTTTAGTTTAGAGGCCAGGGAAAAATGCTATTAAGTAAATAAAATTTTGAGGTTATAACAGCTGTCAGATAAAGTCTGTACACTTATTTTTCTTTCCACACCATAGTATAAAACTATTAAAATCGTATCTAATCATAAATTAAAAAGTTATAAAAAAGAAATTGGTTATTTTGAATACTAATAAAACAAAGGAGGAATGAACAAGTTTTTCGTAGTCCGAAATGGAACGTGGAAAACACGATTTTAATATATTTTGGCATAACTTTTGGGCGTTTGAGCCATTGTAAAACTCGTTGCGTCTCCAAAAGTCTATTGAGAATGGTAAACAAAGTAACATTACTTTTTTCCTTGGCTTAATATGAAAATTAAATTATATACGAAATAAGAAAAAAATATGCAATTTTATAAGATATTTTGCATCACTAGACACATTAGAAAATTTTCAATTTCTTCTTCTTTGTTTTTGTACTTAAAATAGCCAAAACTTAATAAAAGCACATTATTTAAAGATTACCTATAAAAACTAACACTAAGGCATCCGCAGAGTATTGAGGAAACAGAGGCGACCGTATTCTCCAACCGAGAGCTTCGAAAGTCTCCCCATCTGACGATATCATGAAGTTATACGGCATACACGATGTGTTTGTCGCCTGTAAAAATAATTACAAATTGAATTAGTTAGTGTTTATATCACTGCTAGTAGTCTTAAAAGAAACGCCCTCATCAATCACCTAATTTATGCAAAGTGGAGAGAATTTGCCGTAATCCCTGCGCTTGAAAGTTAGATTGTCGATCGCAATACCAGACGATGCTGCTTCTCTCGACGCTGCTTACGCAGGTCTAAGAATTTTATTATAATGCCATTTACAGGTGGCCACAAGAATATGTTGTCATGCATTTCCCAAGTTAGGAACTTATGTCTTTTACGATGCTTTTTTCCAAAATGTCAACCTCACTTGAACTCACTAATCGGTCAGCCCATTGAGTTTCATTAAAATCTATTTAGGCGTTTACGAGTGATTGTGTAATGACCACCCAAAACCATTCACAATCTTTCACATGTATAATACACATTATAAGATTCTTATTTTATAGCTTACAAATACGAGTGGCAGCTTCATACCGGTATGCGACATTTTTAGGGCACTTTTCACTAGATGGAGTCTAGACCCGGTAAGACATAATTAATGCAGCTTTCTGAGCCGTGTTTCGTGGCGATTCTTGGGAGAGGAATATGTCCAGCAGTGGACTTTCGAAGGGTTGTACGGATAATGAAGCACTGAATATGATATACAGATTAACTGTTCCACAAAGCCCGGAGAATAATTAAAACACACAGGAGGAAACATGGAGGACAATATATTAAATAAAACATGGAGGTTAATATATTTTACGTGGTAGATCCAAGCTGCAGCTATATTGGTCTACAGTGGTATAGCACGAATGGGTCGGCTCGACCGGGGTACGACCATGCTCTCATAGAATACCAGCGTAAAATAGCATATTAATGCTGCTGTGTTTCGTATGATGAGTATAGAGAACCGGAGACCCTTCTTACGGAAACGAGATCATCTCAGTCTTCAGGGGTGACAACGCATCTGCATTTTGATTCTTCATTGATGATAAATGTAGATGTCTATCGGCTACTGCAACCACTTACAATCAGGTGGAGTGTGTGCTCGTTTGCCACCCTTATTCTATAAAAAATATTCCAAATGATGTTCAATTTGTAATCAGACGGCAAATTGATATAAAGTGATTCTAAATATTTTTGATTCTAATTGTTTTAAATATTCTGTATCAGCTCTAAAGTTAACTGTAATTTAAGACATCCACACGATCGCTAGCAACAGAGTTTAGCCTATTTAAAACATACATACCTACCTATGAAAGACACGCTAAGTTCTTATAAGATTTAAAAAAAAAAAAAAAAAAAAAAAAGGTTTTGGCATGCTCTGATCACGAATCTGCGGTCCATTTTTGCGTAGGATGCACGGTTCCGGAGATGTGCAGATCAATTAACTCTTATCTAATTGATATCCGCTGCGAGCCTCCACCGTCATTAGCGCTCCATTGTTCTTATCTACTTATCTATTGGACGTTCAATACCGTCGTTATCTACAGACTTGAGGCCTGATCAACCGAAAGTCGTAAGTAATCATGTCAAACCAGCAGAATCAGTGGAGTTGCATATGGTTAATAAAGATGATTTGAAAACATTGAGAAAATTAAGAGTTATTAGTAAAGAAAAATAATACATTTTGTTATGTTGAAAAGGAAAAGATAATTTATATTAAATATCTAAGTTCCGACTCACGAATGACGCGATGCGAGTTTGTGAGGGAATTAGATGATTTTTGTAAGTTAATAAACGTTAATGAAGTATGTATATTAAAGAAGGATGGTAATAAGGAATTTATTAAAAAACTAGTTGAAGAAGTCAAATCTATGAATGATAGGTCCGATCCACGTGTACATATAATAAATAATGTAAAAACGATATATAATAAGGATGACAGAAAGGTGATATTAAATGACTTCCATCTCCTACCTAGCAGTGGCCATGCAGGTATGAGAAGGAAGGTCAACAATATAAAAAAGTACTATTATTGGCCTGGATTAGATAATGATGTAAGGAATTTCGTTAGGCGTTGTAACAAATCAGTCAGCGTCAGATATCTTCGTTACCCGTAAGATAGCCATTAGAAATAACAACGACAGCTAACACAGCGTTTGAAAAGATACATTTAGACCTAGTAGGTCCATTTGAAGTTGATAATAATAATTTCTATTTTAACGCTACAATGCGAACTCACTAAGTATGTGAAAGCATATCCTTTAATTTAAAAAAAAAACCGACGAAGTAGCAAAGTTTTGTTACTAACTTTATTCTTAGGTATTAGGTATGGAGTACCAAAAGAAATAACTACTGACAGAGGGAAAGAGTTTATCGCATCCATATTCCAAGAGGTATGTAAATTGCTTCAAATAAAACAATTAAATTCAACTGCTTACCGCCACCAATCACTAGGTGCGTTGGAAGTGTCACATAAAAATTTATATGCTTTTTTTGCATTCAAATTGATAATCACCCTGAAACATGGAGCGACTGGTTACCATTTTGGTCGTTTGCCTATAATACGACAGTTCATACAGCGACGAAATTCAGTCCTTATGAACTTGTCTTTGGTAAAAAATGTTCACTTCCCAGTAATTTGACAGTAGATTTAGAGCCACTTTATAACTACGATCATTATCCATGTGAGCTCAAATACAGTTTACAGTTGTCACAAAGAGAGGCAAGAAATAATTTGATAAAGTCTAAAGAAAAGAGAAAAATTATATTTGATAAATATACCAAGCCTATAAAATACAATGTAAATGATTTAGTACTCTTAAAAATAAGTCAGGTAATAAACTAAGTGATCTATACTCTGGTCCTTATAAAGTTGTTAAAGATGTAGCACCAAACGTAGAAATAATTAAGAATGGTAAAAATGAATTAGTACATAAAACCGCATGAAATTTTATATACAATAATACATAAAAACATACTTTATACGCTTTGTCTAAGTACATTTATTGTTATTATTATTATTTCTTTCCGTAGATTGCATAATATTTCGCAATTATAAATATTCTAAATTAAATAATCATTAAAAAATGTTCTTAAAATAAATACCTTATAATATATTATTTTATAATATAAAGTAAAGTAAAGTTACAGTCTATATACGTCCCACTACTGGGCACAGGCCTCCTCTCATTTCTGAGAGGGTTTTAGGGCAAGGAATAGTCCGCCGCGCTGCCCCATTGCGTGTTGGCGAACTTTCACATGTCTTTGAAATATTTTTTTTCTTATTTCTCGGACATGCAGGTTTCCTCACGATGTTTTCCTTCACCGCCGAGCACGTGGTAAATCAGCACTTAAAATTGCAATTAACAATTTCATTGGTGCCGGCGAGGATTGAACCCGGTTTGCTCGCGTATTGTGAAATTTACAGCGAGCGCTAACCATCTGAGCTACCACGGCTTACTTTTACGGCATCATTTTGTAATGTAATTGTTCCTAATATTTACAAAAATAAAATCTTTTAATGTATCAACGCCTAAAAAAAATGTATCCTTGTATTGTCACATTTTTTTCTTTTGGATGGAAGGTGTAGTAGTAGTAGTAAGAGTATATAAAAGTACACACACAAGTGTAATAATTATCCTATATAATCAAATTTATTAATACAATAAAAAGAGTCTTATATCATCATTAGTTTGTTTAACTCCTCTCCTAACATTCACCCTACAATACCTCGGATGACTATATTATATATTATGTCATTTAAAGTAAATATTTATGTGAAGCATAAGAGTCATAAATATTTTATTTATTTATAAGATATATGCTTACAAGCTAACAGATGGTAGCATCCAACACGCTTGTAACATTAGATACATTAAGTTAAAATGATCTACTTTAAGTCATAATCATAAAATAAAAAATAAAGTTAAAATAATTGCAGAACAAATAAAATAAAAAAATAAAAATATAAAACGAAAATAGTCAAATTAAAATAACAAAAAAGGCCAAAATAGTCAAACAAAATATAAAATATCATTAAAATAGTAATTATAATAATCAATGTCAGGCTTAAAAAATTATAAAATAATAAGTATTATATCTGACATTGTCAGATACAATATTCCTTATTTACTTATAAGTTTACTCAATCCATCAGCAAATCAGTCAAGATCATCGTACTGAGCAAGTATGTCACCAATCATTCGTAAAGCGCGGATAGTAGGCGCGTGTTCGCCGCACCTGGTGCTCGCGACAGGGCGCGCTAGCAAACGAGGCCGGCGGCGCGGTGCTCGCTGCAGCCCTGACTCCTGTCGTATATTACGATGAACTAAGATACGTACACTCTCTAGTATCTGCGGACTTTCGATCTTATGATACAGATTAGAGAGATAATGTGTCAGTATTAGCATAACCCTGCTAAATTTCAAAGTTTCCATACCAACCATGCCTGATACGAACAAAGAAGAATACCGGTGAGAATACCCGTATTGCTTCCGAAAGCACCACCGGGCAAACTTACGCTGTATCTTCTCGACCATAAGGATATACTTGTCCTCAAATGGGTCACAGACAACAACACCATATTCCAACTTGCTACGAACAAATGCGTTAAACATTATTTTAGCAACTACTTCATTGTCAAATTGTGTTCCAGTCCCAATAACAAACCCTAACATTCTATGTGCGTTCTTACAGATACTTGTCATGTGAAGATGAAAGTCTAATTGGAATCTAATAACAGCCCTAACTCTCAGAGGAGCGTCAAGTAAGCTATATATATTTACAATTGCTCTAGGTTTTCGTGTGAAAGTAATTATTTTGCACTTATTATTATTTAAAGGTAATAGATTTTCTTGGCTCCAATTCAACACCACATCAATGTATTTTTTCGGATTTATGGTATCTGATTCAGATTCAATACCCAGACTGAGTTTTAAGTCATCAGCAAAGGGGAGACATTCAGAAAAACAAACGGTGTTCGGCAGATCATTTATAAAGAGCAGGAAGAGGGTTGGACACAACGTACTGCCCGACTAACGCCTGGTCTCGTGAAGTAATCGCTGGAATTATACCCGTTCACCCGCACATTTCATACGTGGTAGAGCCATGCTGCAGTTATATTAGAAGTATAGTTGTGGCACGAATGGGTCGGCTCGACCGGGGAGGGACCACGCTCTCACAGAATACCAGCGTGAAATAGTGGCTTAATGCTGCTGTGTTTCGTATGGTGAGTGTAGAGAACCGGAGACCCTTTTTACTGGAAGCGAGGCATTCCATCTTAGTCCTCACGGGTGACAACGCATCTGCATTTTGAATCGTAATCGAGGATAGATGTAGATGTCTATGGGCCACGGCAGCCACTTGCCATTAGGTGAAATGTGTGCTCGTTTGTCACCCTAGTCTATAAAAAAAAAAAACATACTGACATCGATTATTCAGAAAGCATGCGAAAAACCGAATGAGTTTGGGAGTAAAGCCAATAAATGCCAACTTTTCTAACAGTTTGTCGTTGTCAATGAGGTTGAAGGCCTTTCTGAAATCGAAGTATGCCGTGTCTACTTGTTTGTAATTATCCATCTCCTTATATATGTAGTCTACATGCGCAAATAAGTTCGTAATGGTAGAACGAGCCTTACGGAAACCGTGTTGGCTATTGTGTAACAAGTGGCTAACCTGATTATTAATATGTTTGATGAGAATAGACTCAAATATTTCAACAAACACTGATAAGTCAGCAATTGCTCTAAATTCTGACACGTTCATACTCCCATCCCCTTACGGCACTGGTGTAATCCCGGAAAGTTTCTAAATTTAAGGGTACCTAGCATTAGTTACTGAAAGGCTATAGAGATTCAAGAGAGGCCCCTCCAGTACAGCTATACAATCTTTAGCCAATAACCCAAGGATGCCATCAGGCCCACCGGATGAACGCGGTTTGAGACGTTTCACGGCCTCCTTCAAATCTCTCGTATTGACAGCGTTTATAGATACGGACGTAATGTCCTGGTCAAAATGTGCAGCTTGAACAGCCTTAATAGGATCCAAAAAAGAGTATTTTATGTGAATCGAGGAAATCTAGGATCGCTACGCAGGAAGCCGGCCGTTAATTCATCCGGCCGGAGACACTTGGGTTTAGTTGCTAGCCAAACGGGACGGGTTGTAAATTAAATATATTTCAAAGGTATGTAAACGGACATCGCTTTTTCACTCTCGATCCAATAATAAAAGGAAACGTTTCTCAGCAAAGAAAAATTATAAGGACAAATATATTATAATTTTTAAAACAACTACATTATCTTTTTCTTCCTCTACTTCAGAATTTTAAGAACACGGCGGTCATAAACTAAGGGCCTTTCAGGCTAGTATGTAGGGTTGCCACATGGGTGGGATTTGGCTGGATTGTTCAACGTCATGGTTTTAGGCAAAATAACCCGTTAAAAATGAAAGCACGCTCCGCCTCGTCATCGCATTACGTGCTCATGAGTCTATGACTGGTACCATTGCTGGCCAGTGCAGACCGCCACCTGCGTGAATCGAAGTTGATCGTAGTGCCGGTGAATGGAAAAGCGCCCATTAGCTTTTCCATTCACCGGCACGGCACCGGCCCAGTTGCCGGAGAAGCAAAAATGTATTAAACGTATGGCATGTGCAGGTTGCTGGCGCCGGGACAGGAGGCGTCCCGCTCGATGCTACCCGGTAGAACTGCATGTGTATTGTGTACGTATTGTGGTCGTGTGCATGTGCGTGTGCGTGAGCCGAGGTAGAAGTGACAAGTTATGAAATGGATCCTCATTCATGCGAAAGTAGTTGAAATATTTTTGGTGTCCAATTTCAATTTTAAAATGTGATATAATACCTGTGTTTCTTCTACGTATCTTATTTTTTGGATAAATTTAAAATGTGACTTTTCCATGATTACTGTATTTTCGTCTTAAATGTAAAACATAAAAACAAACAAATACGCAGACTTGAGACAATTCTTACGTGTTGTAGAACTTAAGGTTCGTGTTAGTTAGAAAGCCAAGCGTAAATCTACACCAGCACCTGGAAAAACGAAGGGGTCGTACCGGCGAATAGGAAAGCGCCCATGATGTCATAAGTGTTTCTGTTGATTCATACTATATTTTATTGTGTTTTACCAAATATCCTATTGTCCACTAATTTTAGAATATTGCCCAGAAATTTTGGTTTCTCAATTTGGCACCCCTATAAATTCCTACGCCTTTTTTGAAAGTGTTATCCACGAGTCCATAAATTTTGAATTCCTCGTTTTTAGATGGATTTTCGGTAACAGTCGGCGCCTTAAGCTTTTGGTGGAAGGATTCACATAGTAACCAAACAACAAATAATCAAGTAGTTATGAAAAGTAACGCATATTAACATACCCGTAATAATTCTTCAACATTTTCTTCGTCTTCTTCGTCTTCTTCATCTTCTTCGTCTTCAACATTTTCTAGCTCTTCTTGTAGTATTATTTGAAGTCTCGGACGCTGGACATTCTCCGTATATATGGGTGCGTCATGTAATATCCATCTATAGTAGAAAACGAAGTTGGTTATCAGCGTCTGTCTAGTGTCGACATCTTCGCACAGGAATTTGAAAGTACTTAATGCGGTTTAACCAGAATTTATTGAATTTATAGATTGAAATTACTGTTATAGACGAACCTATTGTGATAAAAAATATAATTTCAGTGTCAGTACAGAATAAATAATAGGTGTCAGTCGCGTTTGCCCAAGCAAAATAGCGTACTACCACAATTTAAAGATTAAATTAAACTGTGATACTACATTATGCGATGAAAATAACTAAAGTAAACTGGTAGTTTTCTGTGAAGTGACGTCGTGAGAGACTCACAACCCTATATAATTCTGTGGGTGTTATAAGAGCATCTATCTTGTTAGAAATAGTTATAAAAGGTAACATCAAATAAGCAAACTAGCGCTATCTATGGTTGTAATGTTTGAAGTACTAGATAATCTGTGCTTATCTATCTTTTTGAAATAACCTATTAGTTATCAGCTTTCAAAGAAATACGATGTTTCGTTTATTAATAATAGTCTCTATCATATACACAGTAATCTATTAATAATAGGTTTTTCTTTAGGGATTATTTTTAAGTATATTTTAGTTATGATTAAAACTACTTTTACGGATTTTATCGCGTTTATTTTTACTTTTTATTTTTAATTCCCGACGTTTCGGGCGCTTTCCAGCACCCATGGTCACGGGGGACTGAGATGACTGACGTCCCGATGTCATTGTTAAACCCATTTTATATTCATACCATTTTGTCAGTGAGATAAAAGACCTACATCTTACTGACAATGAAACCATGGTCAGTTTTGATGTTCAGTCTCTATTTACATCCCTACCTGTTGAAGACTGCATCTCAATTATAACTAGGAAACTAGAGGAAAATAACATGCCAGCAGAATATGCAGTATTACTAAGACATTGCCTTACATCTGGCTATCTATTGTGGAAGGAAGAGTTTTACAAGCAAGTAGATGGTGTGGCGATGGGCTCACCTGTATCTCCCATTATCGCCGATATATTCATGGAAGACTTTGAGGAGAAAGCCCTCCTTACTGCACCTGTTACACCAAGGATCTACAAGCGGTACGTAGACGATACTTTCACAATTTTACCATCAGACAAAGTAACTGCATTTTTAGAACATCTTAATTCCATAAACTCTAAAATTCAATTTACTATGGAGTTAGAGGCAAATAATTCCTTACCTTTCCTAGATGTGTTAGTCATCAGAAATCCTAATAACACCATTGGTCACACTGTGTATAGGAAAAAGACCCATACAAACCGATATTTAAACGGTGAATCTCACAACCATCCTTCACAGTTAGCTACCGTGGGCAAATCTTTGTTACAGAGAGCACGAGGGATCTGTGACAGCAAACACCTGGCCGCCGAGCTTCAGCACGTCAAGCAAGTTCTGCACGACAACAAGCTTCGGGTCCCGCGCCTACGTTACAGTGACCGAGTGAAGCCAGCCACAGTCGAGCGTGTGCCTGCTGTACTACCATATGTCAGAGGTGTCACAGACAAGATTGGCTATATCTTGAAGCGAGCTTCTATTAGAACATTCTACAAGCCGCCGAAGAAGATTAGTCAGTTCCTACCATCCGTCAAGTGTCATATTCCTCTACAAGATGCAGGAGTGTACAAGCTTGATTGTGAATGTGGTCTCTCTTATATAGGACAAACCAAAAGATCAATTAGGACCCGCGTAAAAGAACATATAGCTGATGTGAAGCATCAACGTTCCGGGAAGTCTGCAGTTTGTGATCATATCCTAGACGGCCCCAACCATTACATCAGATTTGATAGACCACAAATCCTCGCGAAAGAACACCGATTCCTACCAAGGATGATACGTGAGGCTATTGAAATTAAAAAACATCCTAATTTCAATAGAGAAGGAGGCTGGGTACTACCACCTGCTTGGGATCCTATAATCAATAAAATTAAAACTAAACCCAAGCATACCACTGCAAGACCTCAAGACAGAGTTAGTTCATTTTGCATAGATCGGACCATAAACAATAATTAAAAAAGCTGAAGGTACTCCGGGTTTAACAATGACATCGGGACGTCAGTCATCTCAGTCCCCCGTGACCATGGGTGCTGGAAAGCGCCCGAAACGTCGGGAATTAAAAAATAAAAAGTAAAAATAAACGCGATAAAATCCGTAAAAGTAGTTTTAATCATGTGTAGTGTTCGCGTAAATATAAGAAATCATTATATATTTTAGTTAGTTTTGCCGGCATAGGTATAGGCCCTGTGTTTAACAATTGGGTTGCACATAAAACTGGAAAATTAAAAGTAATGGCTTCTAACGCATTCTTGACCAATGCGCCTAAGTTGAAAGGGCGCGAGAATTATCATGAATGAGCTTTTGCTGCGGAGAGTCTGTTAATCTTGGAGGGCACAGATCATTTTATCAAAAGGGAGCGTGTTGAGGTTTCAGCCGTAGAAGATGCAAAATCCAAAGCCAAATTAATTTTGACGATCAACCCGTCAATGTACGCGCACATCAAAGACGCGTCAAGTACAAGAAATTTGTGGCAGAAACTACAGACCATGTTCGATGATTCTGGATTGTCTCGGAGAATAACTTTTTCAAGAAACCTGATATCAATTCGTCTCGACAACTGCGATTCAATGACGAATTATGTCACGCAAATTATGGATACAGCACAGAAATTAGCAAAAACATGTCTCTCAGTGAATGACGAGTGCATCGGGTGCTCTAGCCCTAGCAGGTAAGCCTGAAAAATACTTCCCAATGATAATCGCGATTGAATATTCTGGGATCACCATTAAAGGTGATTTAGTGAAGATAAAGTTGATTGACTTTGCGGCTAACGGCCACCGCGAACCTGGAGGTGAGTTTTTGAGTAGAGGACAGCACAATTGTAATAAAGTTGGCAGTATTGCTAAGACCATGGAGTATAGTAATGAGTACTCCATCCATATATGGTGTAGAGCGTAGACAGAGAAACCTATAGACTAATGATCGGCGTGGCCTGAAGTGAGAAAGGACGATAACGAATTTTTAGGTTATACACTAATCTTTATGTCTTTTAAACACACTTAAATAAAAATTTTAACTGTTCTAAGAACTAAACTGAACAAGATTCACCAATCTTAAGCTCACAAAACACTTTTTTCTCACTTAAACCAACTTGTAAACTCCTTAAATCGCTACGCTATCAAAGTTGTTTAGCAAACTGTAGAGTTTGCTAAACAAAAAACCGGCACGGAGAAAGGGACAAACAATCACACCGCTCTATCTCATTTCTATGCAAGATGTATCATAAATCTATCTTTTTCGTGTGCGAAAGCGAAAGAAGGCGTCAGTTTGTCTATAGGTTTCTCTGTCTGCGGTGTAGAGGTACTCCATAGCTAAGAATAACATATGGAGTGTAGAGGAAAGGATTACACTCTGTATAAAAAGTGTCCGTAGGAAAGCACTAAATAAGGGTGGCGCTACTGTAGCTACAATCCAAATTTTAAAGAACTTTTTATAATTTTTTTATTGCACAGACTTTTACCATAATTCTTTTTACAATAAGTGTTTTATTGCTTTCAAATTTTTTATTTTCAAAATCACACTCAACGTATTTTACTGCGATTTATCATACCCCGTAGCTACTCGAGCGCTGTAGTGGAGAGTTTTTTAACTGTTATTTACTGCTTACGGATGGACACATTTTCAACTATTCTCCTATGGGAGATTGTCCTCTTTACCTCTATACTCCATGGAATAACAGCTCAAATAACCATCATGGGAGTTTTGGCGGGAACTTGGCCGTAGACGGATTGTCGCTCCTGTTTTGTCACTTGAATAATGGTTTGAAGTAGATTTTGGTCATAAAATTGATGCGATTTTGTGAATTAAGTGTCATCGCGTGTGAACTTTTAGAGAAAATGACGAAACATGTGCTTGGATTTCGATATAAACCTCAAGTTATTGTGATCGCTTGGGCGCCTTATGAACTTGAATGGCTGTCGTCATCAACTGTCCGCTAGGTTGAGCTGTCGTCAAATCTCCCAAGGGCATCGTAATGTGACGCATCAGCATATTGTGAAGAAAAAGAATATAAAATGAAGATTCCGAATTAAATAATAGGCTCAGAAGGGCTAGAACCCAGAGCCGTAAAGCCAGTTAATAAAAAGCATCATCATCATGGCGGCGGATTGCCTTTGTCTATGCAAAGAGTAGAGCATCTATCTAGAGGATCTAATAATAATCCTACAATAAACCAATTTATAGCTGGTATTAAAACTGCCATAATTTCAAATTTAAAACATTCAGGGCATAAAAGAAATTGTGAAGATGACACAGCAATTATTTCAAATAATTTGTCAAACTTTTTAACTCCAAATATCTCTCCAATTATTAAATCACCAACTCTTCAGTTTGATGACACTAAAGAGATGGAAAATTTATTATTTGATGCAGTTGAAGCAGTAGAGCAGGGGACATCCGAAAGTCAAGCATGTGGATATGTGTGTGGTTTCATATTTAAAAAATTAAGGCACAGTAACTGTCTGGATTGCCGAAAAGCATTTTTGTCAGATACACAAGAAATCATACACATGTTCACAAATTTTAAAGAATATGACCCTGCTCAGAACTCTTTAAATTATGTGGGTAAAGATATGGTGACGTGTGTAGAAATGATGGCAAATATAATAAATACATACTTAAAAGCAAATGCCTATAGGATAGAAGTAAAAGTTAACATATTCAGTGCATTGGAATGTGTAGATTATAATTTTCTAAAAAAATGTATCCATCATTTAGTATTGAATGAAAACCATTTAAAAGTAAGCACATTTTTTATAATAACTAAAAGATATTGTGTTTTAAGAAACAGAGATATGGACGACGAAGAGAAAAAGAAAACTCTTGAACGCAAAATGAGAATTTTAAAAAATAAATGATAATACATTATTTGTTGTTTCAATTACTCACACAATTTGAAAATAAATGTACTATAAGAACTTGAAGCAGGATTTTTTAATAATATGGAGCAAGATTTATCATAGCTATTAAATAATAATATAAAGACTCCATACTATTATGAATCATGCTTCATGTTCTTGCACTACTTATTAATTGAATTATTGCGTAATGCAATATCCTTTTTGAAAGTTCCCGCGTATTTTGTTTTAATTGCTATTCCGCAATGGCGCCAGCGTCGTGTAGGTGTGTTGGCTGTGGTTGCCTTTTTTTACTATAGACACAAATTATAAAGTTGTAAGTACAAGAACTATAGAGATGTTTTTCTTCTCTCGTTAGAGAGTAGTATGTTCCTTGGAGTAGAGTAATATATTATATTATAATATAAACACTAAGCAGGAATCGTAGACAGAGAAAAGTTTTAATTATAAATAGCAGCGCAAGCGTTCATATGACGACGGATATGAACAAGATACTAAATGCATCATATTCAGATAGTGTTTAGGAGATTATAGTAGCAAATCAAAATGCCATGCCTGTATTGTGTTCAGGTGATGTGAAAATCATAATAGTTATTCCGAATTGCAAGTATGAAATATGAAGTTACATTGAAAGATGTCTTGTGTGTTCCTAACCTCACAACCTACTTGATTTCCATTAATCGACTTAGCAAGAATGGGAACAATGTGGAGTTTAAAGAGAAGTGCTGCTATGTTTACAATAGTAAAAACAATTTAGTTGCTGTGGCGAACCAAGAAGGTGTTTACAAGCTGGTCATGAAACATTAAGAATGTTTGTTTACATCTACTTGGAGTGTTAACAGTGAAGTATGGCATAGAATATTGAGCCATTTAAAATATAAATGACCAGAATAAAATGAAGGATGGAGCAGTTACGGGAATATCATACACAGATAAGTCAGTAATCGACAAAAGTATGTGAACAGTATGCTGCGAAGGAAAGCAGTCATGTTTGCCATTTGGTCACTCTGGTACAAGGAGTAGTGAACCTCTGGGTGTAACACATGCTGATGTCTGCGGGCTAATGGAGACTACTTCAATTGGTGGACCCAGATATTTCCTGATTTATGTTGATGACCATTCCCATATGGCCTTTGTTTATTTTTTAAAAGCAATAAGTGAAGTAATGGTAATTCTTTAGTAATCTGCTGCATGAATTATTGGTCGCCGAGTGGGCGGGTAGATGGGGGGAGGGGTAGGAACCTGCTCGCCTCCGCAGCTTCGGCTTGTTGGTCACCTTTGGCGACCAGCCTCACTTCAGGCTCGCTTAGGTGCCTGCGATTTGCTACGGCTTTACAAAAACAATCTAGGGGTAGGGCAGAAAAGACTATGTGGAGTTGGGGTGTGCTAATTCGGTTTTAGAACCGATTCTACCTATTTTATCTGTATAGTCTAGTTGCTCTTAACTCTGCTACTAGAGTGGTAAATGAAATAATGTAATGTGAATTGTTATAATTTTGTTTTCGGATAAACCTCTTGACTGCTCTCCACTGCAACTCAATTTGTTGTATATAAGTCCCATCTCCACCACAACAAATGGATTGTCTGGGTCCGAGTGATTAACTTTTTTATGCGTGTATCTATGTTAAAAAAACAAACTGACATATTTGCGTTTCGTTATATGTAATTTAAAGTGAAATTTATTTTTATCGTAAGTAATTAATTCAAAAGGCATTTCCGAAATCTAAAAACAGTGTAAATGGTTCGAGCTTAACCCTGACAATCCTCCTAAATTGAAAACATAATTAAAAAATCAAGTATCGGAAATTTACTTCATAATACGAGAACAAATTGACTTTTACACTATTTTTGGTGAAATTTGTTTTTATCGTAATTAATTCAAAATGCATTTCCGACATCTAAAAACAGTGTAGTAGGTTTAAGATTAACCCTAACAAGCCTCCTAGA
The DNA here is from genome assembly GCA_036936625.1 of Parnassius smintheus behrii. NCBI lineage: Eukaryota > Metazoa > Arthropoda > Insecta > Lepidoptera > Papilionidae > Parnassius > Parnassius smintheus. Next base: position 22,949,295 of record JAUPFT010000029.1, on the reverse strand, counting down.
CTAAAAATATTATCAAAATCAAGTACTGGATGTCTAGCCAACTCGATATAACCTCAAAACTTTAACTATCGATATCTCGAAAAATAAAGATTTCCAGCATAAAAAGCAGTTAAATGGTAATCAATAGCATCATTGCCTGTCAAGTAAAGCTAAAATAATCATTTAAATCGTGCAGCAGATTACTAAAGCCGACCCGAAATAATAATGTACTTTAAGGAGTTAAAAAGTATATTAGAAAATCAAAAAGACAGAAAAATTAAATTATTTAGGATTGATAATGGCTCAGTGTTCTGTAGCAACGATTTTGAAAATTATTTAAAACGGGCTGGTATAGTTTACCAGAAAACTAATATTTATACACTGGAGCAAAATTGTATGAGTGAATGATTCAATAAAAAAACAATTGGTGAACGGATTCCTGCTTATTATTTTATGTAGGATTAGATAAAAAAAGTTGGGCAGAGGTCACAAATACCTCTGCCTACCTTAAAAATAGATCTGTTTTTTTTAAATAGAATAAGGGTGACAAGCACACAGTCCACCTGATGGTAAGTGGATGCTGTGGCCCATAGACATCTACATTTATCCTTGATTAAGAGTGAAAACATAAATGCGTTGTCACCCCTGAGGACTATGATGGATAGCCTCATTTCCAGTATAAAAGGGTCTCCAGATCTCTACACTCACCGTATGAAACACAGCAGAATTAAGCAGCTATTTTACACTGGTATTCTGTGAGAGTGTGGTCCTTCCCTGGTCGAGCCAACCCATTCGTGCTACAACCATAAAATAGCTACAGTGTGGCTCTACCACATATCAATTCTCATTCGGTTAAAATAGATAAAAAATCAAATTTTATTAACCTTAGATCAGGAACAGTAAATAGAACATTTATTGGAAAAAATTAATATGTTAAATTGGTAAAGCTGCTAGTACTCCAACGAAGTGTAAATTAGATATCAATAAGTCAGAATACTGTGAGCAAGAAATTCCATATCAACAATTGATTGGAAGTTTAATATTTTATCAGTTCTTACAAGATCTCATACTTCTTATAATGTTAGTTTTTTTAGTCAATTTAATAAGTGAAATACCATGGCTCATTAGAATTATGAAAATATAATACTTTGGTATCTTAAGAAGGCTAATGCCACGTGTTCATTGAGAAACAATGTTTCGTATATACAGTTTCTGAAACATCATGTAGATGTTGCCAGGTTCAATGTTTTGGAAACTCTGCCGTCACATCAGTTGCTTAGGTCATGTAGCCCGAGGAAATAGTGTTGTTGTGTGGTGCCTACATTTTTTTGCATGTCTATTTCATGAAAAGAAAAGATTGTGGGTCAGGAATTACTTCCTAAGAAGATAAGAAGTATTAAGTGATTTTATTTTTGTAATCCTTTGTCGAGCAATACCATAATATTCGTTTTTTCTCAAAGAATTCTATTAATTTAAGTACAATTCCGTCATTGCATGCTACAACCATGTTTATAAACAAATGTTTAAACATGTCCACACTTGTATGCATCTGTTGCGCAACTGATTTGCCAGAAAACTGAAACACGCCAATAAACACGTAAAGTTTACTGAAATAAAATGATATGTTCTGAAACATAATGATTTGTTTCAGAAAAACGTAGATTTTATTTCCGAAACTGTGTTTATTAACAATTGTTTCTCAATGAATATGTGGCTTAAGAATTTTTGCCTAAAGTATGTAAAGGTAACAGCTGGGCTTGTTAGATATATTTAAGTAATGCTATAGATCGCTCATCATATATGGTAAGTAACAGTTGCATTATCAAGCATGGAGTTGGAATATATGGCGATAGAGGAGGCATGTAAAGAAGTCATTTATTTGAGATCTTTACTTTATGAACTTACTGGAAACCTTTGTACTGTAACAATGTATAATGACAGCCAAAGTGCACAGCAGTTGGTGGCAAATTATGTTTGTAATAGAAAGAGTAAACACATTGATATTATGTATCATTTCATAAAAGCTACAGTTAACAGTAATATTGTTATTTTACAATATTTGCCAATAACTGAAATTCAAACAGATGTTCTTACTAAAGCTTTAAGTCCTGCCAGGCATAACTAATGTATTGAGGGTCTGGGGTTAGTAAGATAGAGTCAGCGAGTTAGTTTAAGTAAGAAGTACTATTGTTTTGTAAAATGATTTGGTTCACAAAAGTATGTTGTTTCATTTATTAATAATAGTCTCTTGTATATACACAGTTATCTATGAATAATATGTCTAATGACAACACAAAATAAGAAAACGGTTGCCAACTCGCTTGCACTTGGCAACCAGGTTGGCAACAATGACAAATACCCCCCTGTGCGGCAATCTACTGGCGGTGTATATTCTGCAGTGGACTTCTGATAGGCTGTAACAGATGGATGCAATGCACGGTCTCAATGTTGGTGAGACTTATTTTTACAGCATAAGCTGCAGCACTTGATATCTGACTGTATTGTTGAGATGAGTTACATCATAAGGACAAACATCTTAATTGCTAACAACAAATAGCACCGTATCTATTACTACTGAGGGCAAAATTAAATGTATTCAGTATCCTTTCACAGTACTAATAATACTCCTGAACATTTTAAAGAATGTGCTTTTACTGTTTTGATGATTTTGGATTTCATGAAGCCAAACCTACATGTTTACCCCTAAAGGTAATCTGTTTAACCTACCATATAACATCCTAACAAAACAATTCCAACATAATTTTTAAATAACAAAGATATACATAATAATAAATTATAATATTTTATATTTAATTCGAATAATCAATTGATAAATTTGACATAATTACCACAATACCTTTATGATATTTGGATATGTGACATTTATAATTGGCATTATTTAGGCAATGATTGACAAATGAATATTAATATTTAACATTGAGCTAAAATAATAATCTTAAATTGGCATTTTTCGGACTTTGTTACATAACTAATTAATTAATTATCAAATCAAGTAAATAGTATTAAAAATAACTTATGTATTGTTAAAAATTCGATAAATATTGTTGATAAGTTACTTGATTATTATTTGCACACCATTGAGGTAGAATATGTAGACTTAATTATACTTGAACACAACTGTACAACCAATTTCTAACAAGTAAATATAATAATAATTATTACTATTGTAAGAAATAGTAATGAATAAATGAATTACTAAAAACTAAACCAAAACTTACTTTTTATTTGTGTTTTCTAAAACAGTGGCGTTAATCATACAGAGATCCCCTGTAAGATAGAAATTCATTAAATTAAGTACTGACACAAGTGCAATATTAAATGTATTATAAATATTAATACACTAACCTAGTAGAACAGTAACTTTTCTTTGATAAAGTCTCACCAGGCCCCTAAGCAACTGGGAACTTAAGCGCAGAGAAAATCTTGCTGCCGGATGACTGGACTCATTCGTCGCAACTTCTAGTAAATCATCACTGAAAGCATAATCATTATTTCGCGCTACATACAATAGTTCATATTATTTAAACTGACCATAGATAAAACAAGTGATATAATTAAATATTTTGTACAATCGACTTCAATATAAATAAAATGAAAACATAATGTACCTAGTCGAAGTCAATTAAATACGTATTATTAATGTTTAGTCAAAAACTACTGGTCATATTTTGATTAAGTTTATATGGGACCATATGAGAATCACCAGCCTCAGTAGAATCATCAAAATCAATTCACCTAGAAAAAAGTTCTGAAGTAATTTCTTTATTAACTGGCTTTACGGCTATGGTTCCTAGACCTTCTGAGCCCATCCTTTCTCTTGGAATCTTCATTTTATGTTCTTTTTCTTCACAATACGCTGATGCGTCACATTGCGAAGCCCTTAGGAGATTTTAACGACAGCTCAACCTAGAGGACAGTTGATGACGACAGCCAATCAAGTTCATAAGCCGTCCAAGCGATCAAAATAACTTGAGGTTTATATCGACATCCAAGCACTTGTTTCGTCATTTTCTCTAAAAGTTCACACGCGAGGACACTTAATTCACAAAATTGCATCAATTTTATGAATCAAAATCCACTTCAAACCATTATTCAAGCGACAAAACAGGAGAGACAATTCGTCTACGGCGAAGTTCCCGCCAAAACGGTTCTGAAGTAATATACATAAAAAATATAGTCCAATGAAGACCCTCCCCTTATTTTAACCTGTATCCTTGCCTGTATGGTCGGTTGAAAAGTTAAAAATGTAAAAATTTACTCACCATATTTTTCGAATATCCTGAGAGTACAACTGCCTGTGAGTAATAGTTGTAAATCGCAGCGGGTACGTATCTGCCAACCAACATAAATAAAACCTCCCTCCCTGCTTTAAAGAATCAAGAGGATAAGACATTCTTCAAAATTTTAAACCCGGCCTTAGCAAGTCTTTCTATCTTAACTTTCCCGCTAAGAGAATAAAATATATTGGTACTTTGTATGTTCCCCGCCAAAATGTATTTTTTTTTAATTTACGTTTATTATTTCCAGTCATAGGCCTTAAGATTAGGCATGTCGATCTAAAATCGATTAATCGGAAAATCGATTCTTTGGAGTAAAATGATCGATTCGGAGCACCGCATCGATTCACTGAATCGATCCAAAAACCTCTCGAATCGGGAATTCATTTGATTCAAAAACCAGCGATAAAATTCCCAAACTGGCTGGGGTAAGATTTAATTTTTTGCTGTTGGGGGACGCAAAAACAACCGGTCGTATTTTGTTGATAATTTTAACGCAATTTATATTTGAATAAAATAAATATTTATGAACGCATCCAACAATATCAAAAAGTTGTCACTTCATTTTCATTTCTAAAATTCTAATTCTAATCCTACCTATGGAATGTTGATCTAACTAAATCTGTGCTGTGACCAAGACTACATATTGTAGACAGAGAAACCATAGACTAAACCATAGACTAATGATTAGCGTGGCCTCGAGTGAGAAAGTACGATAACGTAGTTTTACGTTATACAATAATCTTTATGACTTTTACACATATTTAGACAAAAATTTTAATTTTTCAAGAACTGAACTGAACAAGATTCACCAATCTCAAGCTCACAAAACACTTTTCTTCTCACTTAAACCAACTTGTTAACTCCTTACATCGCTACGAACTGTCAAAATTGTTTAGCAAAGTGGAGTTTGCTAAACGAAAAAACCGGCACGGAGAAAGGGACAAAGAATCACACCGCTCTGTCTCATTTCTATGCAAGACGTATGCATAAATCTATCTTTTTCGTGTGCGAATGCGAAAGAAGGCGTCAATTTGTCTATAGGTTTCTCTGTCTACGCTACATATATATCTTAATACATATAAATCATGTTGTGTGTCCGCAATGGACTCCTAAACTACTTAACCGATTTCAATCAAACTTTCACACCGTGTGCAGTTTGGTCCAACTTGAGAGATAGGATAGTTTTTTGCCCATGTGTGACCCACAATTATTTTTTTGCGAATTTAAAGATTTTTAATAGGACATGACAAATGGTCGTCGAAAAGGGCAGAACAACGTCTGCCTGGCAAGCAAGTACTACAATATAATATGATAGCTGTGAACCTGTTTGAACTGTGAACTTGTGAATTTACTTTATTTATTATTAAAAATATACTGTGAGCTGTAAGTACAGACAGAGTACTTTTTAAATAACTAGATACTGTAAATAAATATTACGTGTTGAAGTTTATAGAGGTTTATAGTAAGGAAATAACCAGTATTGTGTTCGTGTAGCATTCATTGCAATTTGATAAATGGTGGGTTATTAGATTGAAACAGATTTATTGAGAAATGTACGTTGCAGTTTGCATTTTTGTTAAAGTATTGTTGTTTTTAGCCTAAAATGTCAAATAGAATTGATCATGGATTCTCTTTGTAACTTTGTAAAAAAAAGGGATCGAGTGGCGTATGTGCGAACCACTCCTAACACAAGCGTTTCAAGCTTACCAGTGGTGGTTAAAAGAAATATTAGTAATGTTAGTTAATAATAAATATAGAAAAAATCGTAAATTCTTGAAATTTCATGTTTGAAAATGTCGCGATTAATCGAAAATCGATCTTTTAATCCTCGATTTAATAGATAATCGATGCTAGTATCTTCGATTCAGAGATCGATTCTTTTAAGAGTGAATCGACATGCCTACTTAAGATTGTACAGCCACTTAAATGTCAAATGGAATTGGTGGAGAATTTCCATAATGCTGCGGCTACACTATGGTTCATAAAAGATAGCTTGATCTCTGCGACAGCTGTCAGTAAAAATCACGCCTATGAAGTCCTGAATTTCTTAGTAGTACAGATAGTACCCGTCATTGTTATACTTAATGGGAATGCACTAATTAGGTCGGCATGCCCATAAAGTATGACATTGACAGGCACTGTCTGTACTACTAAGAAATTCAGGACTTCATAGGCGTGATTTTTACTGACAGCTGTCGCAGAGATCAAGCTATCCTTTATGAACTATAAGCAGGCCTCTATCACTCTTGCTACCTGCGTGAAATAATTACCTAAAATCGCGACGCGCGAGGGCGAAATAACACAGTCAGGGCTAGCGCGTTGGAGGCAATTGAATATTAGAGTTTTTTTTAACGCTGTTTACGTAAATAGTTTTATGTAAATACTTCTTGAAATAGTTTTTGTTTAGTGTTTAGTATATTTTTAATTGTAGGTAAAAATAGTTGTAAAAGATTTAATGTATTTTAAAAATTATATGATATGTATATTACTTATTTGATAAATTATAATAGCAAAACGTCGTTCCTGCTATAACTGTTGCTTAGATGGATACTAAATGAAATGACCAACAAAAGGTTTCATATCATTCTTTAAGTTACAGAAGAATTTCAGAAGGAAGTTATGAAAGGTGAATTTATTTAATTTTTTTGTTAGATAAGTATTCACAGCAAAAAAGAATTAAGTAATAATTTGGTCTACAAAGAAATACCTGAGTACTTCATTACAAAAATTAGTTAAAATTTACTTCACTATCCAAGTATTTACTTACAGTATACCTATACTTGTCTTTTGTAATTAAAATATTTCGAGTTATAATAACACAAAATACTGAAATTAAAACTTTGTATACTAACAAGATTTTGAACTAAATAGAATAGATCACATTTCTGTTAGAAATCGTATTTCAGGTTTATTTGTTGTTTACACTATCTACCAATTTCTCCCAAGCGTTACGATTCCCAACGAATGACCATGCAATTTGCATGCGTTAGGCATCGCAGAACTCACATATGGGCGAAAGTATGGTTAGTCAATCATAGTTAGTACTTCACCTAAGTAACGTAATTAACATTTCGCAATGTATTTTTTTACTTTCTATTGACATTTTTTTTCTAAGAAACATTGCCAGGTTATAGTTTAAAATAAAAGAGCATATCTTTGTCTTTGATACTAATATCTATTGCATAGTGTCTTTGGTTTTGTTTAAAACAAAAAAATAGTTTTTTCATAGGTAGACATGTTTACATAATTCTGATCGAATTAGATCACGGTTTGGCGGACGAAAGGTTGGTATTGCGCGATCCAAAGTGAGCATGGCTTGGTTTACGGGTTAATAACCATGGAAAGTCCGCCGTGACAAAAAAGATGCAAAGTAATATGGACACTAGCGCGCAGCGATAAAGTTTTATTTAGCTTGCGTGTGCGATTTGTCTGATTAATAATAATTATGTAGGCTATTAAACGTCGGTTAGCAGTCGACATCAAAGGAGTGCAACTTCTGTACGTAGTACTATTATTTATTCTGCGCTATAAGGAGAAATGCCGTTAATTATAGCGTTGATGGACGTTAAATGAAGGTGTGGCCACGAATTAACGCGATAATTTGACAACGGCATTAACAATGCCGTTTCCCGCACGGCAATAACTCGAGTGGCGGTACATCAAAGGATTAACGCGTGAATTATCACGTTGAAGCGGCCACACTACGTTTGTCTTGTCTCACTGTGCACGGTAAGTGCATAGAGTAGAGTAATATATACAGAAACGGGTACAGATGGGTAAGTGCAACGGGGTTGCACGTATGGAGTGGAGTAATGAAAAAGCTTTTCGAAATTGAATTAAAAAAATTACTTCAAAAGTACACTTTAATTTACGGTATGTAACTAAGAAAAATAAGCAGGAGAAAAAGCTTTTCGAAATTGAATTAAAAAAATTACTTCAAAAGTACACTTTAATTTACGGTATGAAACTTACAAAAATAAGCAGGAGAAAAAAAACAATTTTTGCAGGTCGAAATTTATAGTGTACAGTGGTACGAAACCCTGGGTACGTGTATCTAATTCGCACTTGACCAGTATTTATGATTGGCTTGTTAGTTATTATTTCATTAAAATATATTTACGTTTGTCCTATTACTTAGCTTAAAACATTGGACGTCTTTCTAGTGCAATTTGGGTGCGGGAAAACAAAATAAAACATAAATAGATTTACTGTGTACGTATCCTGTGCATTTGTAGCATCCACCATCTTCTTTTTCTTTGTATTCTTTTTTTCTTCGTTTTTCGTGAGGGCGTGGTCCTCCCCGGTCGAGCCGATCCATTCGTGGTACAACAATACTACTAATATAACTACAGCATGGCTCTGCCACGAAAAGTTTGGTAATGATAAAATGTATTCATATAATAAACATTTACACTTATCAAATATGGAGTAGCTGTGTCAACGTCCTTCTTGCATGAAATTCAAGGAACATTTAACGCTGTTCAACGGCAAATTTAATGCCGTTCAACGGCGTTGAAATTGAAACGACGTTGACGTTCAAGTGTAGCCACTTATTTTATCGCGTTAAATTTAAGGCAATAATTGTTGCGTATATGGGCATGGACGTTGCTCGTTAGTGTAGCCGCAGCATAAGGAGGTGTAAGGTATATAAGCGTCGTTCTGTTTTTGGCTAATTCGTGTTTCTAAGATCTGTTAATTTACTTTTTTTTTTGTTTTTTGTGTTGGTGTTGGTTTTAGTAATTATAAATCCGTAAGGTGTTGTTTTATATGTAATTAGTTATAGTAAAATGGAGGAAGAACCTCACGATCCATGTGCCTCCTATAATATTCCCAAAAAAAATATACTGATGGAAATCGAACTATTGAATCGTAAAAGACCACAGGTATCCAATTATTCAGAACATCCTCAGAAAAGATTAATTACTGATCCATCTCAACCTGTACCATCTACTCAGTGCTCTTATATTCATGCTGACTTCATAGAAAAAAAGGCATAAATAATGATGACAATACGCCCTTTATTGTACAGTAAGATAGTAGATGATTTTTCATTCTGAAAAACCGATAAAGTTTAGTCATTTTCACTACCATAATAATATTAAAAGTGTTGTTAGTGACGGTGTTAAACTAATAGGGCACAATAGAATCTCAGTGGAATTTAAAAGTGCAGCTGACGCAAATTGTTTTATTGAGAACCCTGCTCCTGCAGGTGCTAAACATGATACTGTAATTCCCTCCTATAATGTCATTCGTACGGGAATAGTAAGACAGGTCACTGTGGAGTGGACATTAGTGGAATTAATTTCGTCAATCAAGGTCCCCGTTGGTTTTGGCTCAATAATTAAAGCTCGCAGATTTGATAGGAAATCAGGTCATGAAAACCATAGCACTGTGTGTTGTCGTGAAGCGACAATAAAAAAACTAAGAACCTAACTTAACTAGAACGAAAACAACCAAAATAAAATAAATTATTTAAAAATTTGAAGTTTTACAGTATCTTTTATAAAAAAAAAAGGTATGAAGGTGATGATGGGTTGTAATGAAGATGGTGATTTACAATATTATTAAAAAAAAAAAAAAAAATAACAAAAGATACTGCAACGAAGTATGCACAGGCTATGCCTATGATAGGTGCACAGCTCCTGCTCTAGGAACACGTAGAATCTGGAGAAAACACACGCAGCGTCTGGAGAAGGTACACGCAGCGCTTGGAGTAGACCCACACAGCGTCTTGAGCCGGTACGCAGCGTCGGGAGTAGGTCCACGAAACGTCTGGAGTAGGCACGCAGCGTTTAAAGTAGGTACACGCGGCGCTTGGAGTAGGCAAACACAACTTCCGGAGTAGACCCACACAGCGTCCGGAATAAACACGCAGCGTCTGAAGTAGGTCCACGCAACGTCAGGAGAAGGCACGCAGCGTTTGAAGTAAGTAAACACAGCGCACTAGTAGGCGGAGGCGTAGGCGTGGCTAGGCGACGACTTAAGGAGCGGGCAGAGGCTTGCAGGATCCCGAGGCAGTGCAGAAAAGGCCTTTAGGAGATGCTTCAAGTATCAAAGCTCAAGTCAGACTCCCCATTCGCCGATTGAGTTCGGCTTATTTTTGCTTTTTGACGGATCTCACATAAGAACGTAATATTATTCTCATTAAATTTGAAATTATTTAAATTAAAAGCAAATTCTTGTAAATGGCCAAGAAGAAAGGAGTATTTTGAAGTAAAAACATCAGGCCGGTAACGATATTTGAATAAAAATTGCCATGACAACCTGATAAACAACGATGTCAAAACATGTCAAATTTTGGTTTTAGGCTCGTAATACAGAAACGGCAAGATTTAAGTGAAAAATGAGATATTATTTATATAGGAAAAAAAAGTAGCGCAACAGCGCGCACGAAACCCGAAATTGCAGAGTTACGGAGAACTAAATAAAAGACCGAAAAAGGTAGACTCCATTGACACCGATTTAAAAAGTGCTGATAGCATGAAAAATACGAAGTGAAAATGATTTGTTATTGTGTTCTTATGAATTAAAATATTACAGGATCCTATGGAAATAAAGGTGATGTAAAATATCAAGTTTTGAGGCGAATGCAGAACATCAAAAACAGAATGGAAAAATAAGTTTAAAATAGTGTAAAATGATATGTAAGTATGTATAAGCATAACACTACAGTGTATTCCCTCTCAAACAGTTGTTTTAACTTTTTCTGGGCAGAAACTTAACATTTATTGCTTTTTCACTTCAATACCCGTTGAGCCCTAAATTTTATCACTTATATAATGACACAAATGTTGCTGTTTTGGACATTTTACTTCACAGTGTAGGTCATCTTCCCGTTGTTTTGTGTGTGCTCAAAATCATGAAGGAATATCATGCACAAGACAGTCTCCTACTTGCCTTTTTTGTTCATGATCTCACACAGCTAAAGATCCTTCCTGCCTTGAACATTCTAGGCAGAAATCCATCAAATTTGCAATTTCCCAAGAGAATATTTCTTATCTAGAAGCTTCTGCCCGCTTCATCCATGTCCGGAAAACTTATGCAGATACTGCTAGATCCCTTCCTTCAGATAGTCATCAGAGTCTCTATCCTATTTCAAATTCCTCTTTACCTTCAGTTGCTCCTTCGCAATCTCATTCTTACAGAAAGACTACATTCACTCCAAGACTCCCACCAAAACCAGCATCAAGTTATGGATATGATAAATCTGCACATGAGGCAATCATTGATACCCCTTCTTCTTCAACCGCTAATGGTTGTACTTTAATAGCATAATGAGAATCTCTGTGAATCAATGATCTACATACTTATAAGTATGCTTTCCTGTTTTAGTGATCGATCTCCCACTTGCCCTTCGCCAAAAATTTACTGATCTCATTTCATTAACAAATAACCTTCCCTCCAATATTTCAGTGGAACTGAAAAACGAATTAACCTATCTAATACCATCCCCTCATCCTAGCCGTCCGGGGGATATGGCTACAGACTGGGGCCCATTTGATGGTCTGAGGTTACTTATGCCATAGGGATGATAGGAACGATGGTCATGCTGGTTCTCTCATTTTTATCGCAAGATCAGTTACTTATTACATCCCTGAACCTAGCTTAAATATCCTATCAGAACTCACGAGGATTATATCGTCCATCCATACCCCTGTGGTCACTCTTGGTGATTTTACCACCATACTTCATGGGCCTCCCATTTTTGTGATCCCTGGTCCTCTACATTTTTAAATATCATTGATGATTTAGATCTTTGTCTCCTTAATGATAGTTCACCTACACGTAGAGTATCCCCTCTCCAAAACCCTAAAGTGCAGTAGAATCCTGTGAGTCGCTGTCTCCTAGGACTCATCCATCATTAGTTTGGAAAAACATAAAAAATCCGACGTGCCTTTTTGGCCTCCGAAAGTACAACTTCTAATGATCAATTTTACTGGCTGCAAGATTTTACTAGTAAACTGAACCCTAACCCCACTTTAGTGCCATCTTACAATGAATGTATAGCATTTCATTCACAGACCTTGCATTATCAACACAGTTTTGACTCCCAAGTCCACTGCTGAACATAGGCCTCCCCCAAGTAATGCAATGCAAAGCAAAATGGATGATGAAAAATTATTAGAATGTGTGCGCAAGTACCCTGTAATTTACGATATGAGCCATCCTAAGTATTTAGATAACAAATACAAAAATATTATTTGGAAAACCATTTCGGACGAAATAAAACAATCTGGTAAGTTGTAACTTTTATTTCAATTTACATTTATAATAGTTATTCAAGTGTCACTAATTACTTTACGACAACATGTAAGTACATGTGAGTGGGATTATCGGTTTTTAGTAGGTATTTTAGAATATGTTAGGTAAATTATAAGAAGTATATTATAGTGTAAGTATGTATTTATTCTTGATACTGTTGTCCTATAAAATTACGTCCCGCTGTTGACGCTAAATATTCTTTAAACGTTTCTCTTACCGCAAATGCATCATTAGCTGGTCTTCCTGGTTGAACGCTCAATGGATTTAATAAATGTGGTTGCGCATTTTGTGCACTATGATTGATAAGCCCTGTGGAATCTTTTTGTTCGCATAAAAAATTATGCAGTACGCATGTAGATAGAATAATGTAATCAACATTTTCTGGAGCAAGTTTCATTCTTCTTTGAAATATTCTAAATCTTTGTGTCAAAATACCAAAGGCATTTTCGACTAGTCGCCGGGCCAAAGACAGTCTATGATTGAAATTCGTTTTATTAGCGTCACCTGTTGCTTGGTGTCCTGGATACGGTCGCATTAGGTATGTTTTCAAAGGAAACGCTTCATCACCAACTATTACATATGGTGCAAACGTAGAGGAACCGGGTAAATTTTTACCAATAGGTACATGAAGCGTCTCATTTTCTAAACGTTTTCCAAGATTACATTGTGCAAAAATGCCACCATCACTGTTTCGTCCGTAAGCGCCAACATCAACTGCAATAAATTTGTAGCATGCGTCCACTAACGCCAATAAAACAATTGAGAATGTGTGTTTATAATTAAAATATATAGAACCACTATTGGCTGGGGCTTCAATAACAAAATGTTTTCCATCCAATGCGCCTTTACAATTTGGAAAACCTCTAAGGTTTTCAAAATCTTCGGCAATTTTACGCCACATTTCTTCTGTTGGTTCTAGTATAACGTCTTTCTTAAATCTTTTAACGATAGATCGACATGTGCTATGTACAATTTCGGTCACAGTTTTATGCACCAATCGAAAACTGTACGAAATAGTTTTAAACGAATCCCCAGTAGCCAGGAACCTGAAAAAATAATAATGGTATAATTTCGCGGTATCTGTGTACTACAGTGAGCTATTACGTATTAACAGTACCATATAAACAGGTTGTAAAAAAAATTACTTAACTTGTTCATTCTATACTATTTTTTTGCAGATGATGTATGTAAAAAAGGTGGGCAAACATACGGGACCAGTTCAAAAAACATAGAAACAAACGTAAAACCAAGAGTGGACAGGGTGCTGTGGCTATAAAAAAATATAAATATGAAGAGAGCTTGAATTTTTTACTGCCTCATATACAGGATCGAAATACAATAACAAGTATCGAGTCTGAGAACGAAGAGACGCAAAACGAAACGGTTACTTCGCCAGTTACTACGCCCAACGAAACAATTAACACCGATGAACAGCCGCAGCAGGAAGATCGCTCACCAGCTATTAGTGAACCAAATTTTACGCCACCTGCTGATCCGAATCCATATCCCCCGTCACCTGCACAATTCACTCGTTCCGGCAACCGCAATCGCAATGCAACCGTTGCAACTGTACACAATCGCCGTCGTATAGTGCCACAATCCCAGACCTCTGCGTCAAGCGCATTAATGGAATACATTCTAAAAAATAAAGAAAAGTCCAACACACAAGACATTCATCCTATTGATGCTTACTTCAACGGTTTGGCAGCCACCATAAAATCTTTTTCCCCTTACTATCAGCATCTTCCAAAAGGAAGAATATTTGCAGTAGTGCAAGATTTGGAGTGGGAGCAATTGTCATCAGAGCCTTCTTCTTACACATCTCCAATGAGTGGAACAACGTCGGCGTCGTCTACTAATTCAAGGTCGGTGTATGCACCGGTTCCGATGACTACACCAACGCCAACACCGGAATCAACGCCTACGGAACCTACGCCTTCGGAACCTTCGCCTTCGGACCTTACGCCTTTGGAATCTAATAATTTGTCTACTTTATTTTCAGAGTTCATGAAGGACTAATGAAATGAATAAATACTATATGAATTATTTAAATTTTTACTTTTTTTCATTCACAATGCAATTTTGATTGTTGAAAAATTGAAAATGAAGTATTTAGAAAAAATCGACCCATCTTACAACCAGCTCTGATAGATGGTTGTGAGACGGGTCAATTTTTAAATACTATGTGATTTAGTGCATATCATTTTATTATTTACCTGATGCAGACTGCTAATCGTTCGATGGGAGATATAGGCTTTTGAAATCTTGTAATTTTTGGTTAGGTCTGGTTTTACTTTTTCAAGTAAAAAAGTAAAGCATTCTTTAGACATTCTAAAATAACCATAAAACTTGCTCTCATCATCTATTAATTCTTTGTAAAGTAAAGCAAATTCTCCTTCTGCTTCTCGCTTTCTCCAGGTTGGATGTACACCCCATCTTCTCTTAGTACTTTCGCTTCGTTTTTCCAATACTTCATCATCGATGGCAATTGCAATAGCTGCCAATTCAAATTGTGAAAATTGCATATTTACGTAAGCGTGAAGTCTATCGACAGATGAAATCACTAGCTGACAAAAACCACATAACACAGAGTCGTGCATAAGCCACGGTCGTGCAAACAGCCCGGTGTAACATGAATGACTGGCCCGGCCGGCGCACGGTGGACGTGTCCCGGCCGGGCACGGCCCGGTGGCGACACGTTGTAGCGTGAATCATCCTTAAAGTGATAATAAACTGACGCGCTTCGTTTAAACAGTCAGTTTAAATTAACACCAACCTATATTTCAGCCAATAGTGTAACAACAAAATACATAAAATTAACATCAACCACTAACGTATTCAGCCAATAGCGTTACACGGTTTCGTTAAAAATATCAGTTTGAACGGTTTAATTAAAATATAAGAGATATTTGACAAGTGACTTAAGCAGGGGGGGTACAGTTCCATTTCCTTATTATTTGTACATAGAAATAAGGCATTGATCATTTGGGCATAGAAAGTAACGCCATCTAGTGTATGGTACGGGTCATAATTTTCTCAGTTTGTGTAATATTAGTTAATTAAATACTCAATAGATGGCAGAATTGAAGAAGGAAGTAGTGATCAATGTTCCGCATTATATTTCAATTGCAGTTTAGGAACTTTGATATTTGCATTTTAATATCTTTATAATTTTCTCATTAAAATTATTTTTATTTATCTAATAAATTATAAACTACAAATTTTGTAACATGAGATCACATAATAACAGTTTAATACATGATTTATAAAGTATAAATTACGTACGTTCCGATTATTTTTATGTCCGATTGAAATGATTAGTCTGTGATACACCTCTCTGTAGCGGAATATATAAATATCTGTGGCTGCTGTGAAAAAGAAATTAAAAAGTTTCAAAGTTCAATTTTAATTTTTAAATTTTACAAAGAGATATTAGTATAAACGGGAATGTCTTAATTTCCAAATTGAATGGAGTTCGTTTTGTTTAACTTTTCTATGCTTTGAGTTTGATGTCGATTTAATATTTCGTATTTCGTAGAATAATTACTTAAGTGTGGTGTTATGTACCAGCCAGTAAATATTCAGTGTATGGCGCTCACAGAACACCATTACTCCTAGCGGAGATGAATGTTAACTCCATATAAAATGGATGGGAACAAAATTCAGTGCTATCTATCGTTGACGCAGATAAAATAAATTGTGCGGGAAAATTTGAATCGCACAAATCAAATTTTTTCATCGGTCCAGTTTTTGCAAGATTTATTCTATTAAAAATATGTTTCTCTAAATTAAACATTATTTCTATAAACATATATCTAGAATTGTAATAATTAATTTCAGAAACATATTTCCTAATAGAAAAAATCTTGTGAAAACCAGAATCGATCATAGTTGTAAAATAAAGTAAGTAAGCAAGTAAAATGAGATTTATGTTTACAAATTCATTTATTCATAACAAAATATACTGAAAAAAAAAACAAATATAATTAGAAAAAACATATTAAAATGTTTTTAATTCATTTTAGTTGGTGTATAGGAATTATAGATGTAGCGTAATTTAATATTTTACGAAACTCGTTTAAATTATGCAAAATTCTTACAATACTCACATACAAAATAACTATAATAACATGTAATCAATTTAAATAAAATATAATAAAAATGTTGACAATTTGAGTTTTGTTTTAAAAGAAAAATTTGCCCTTACATCTACTAAAGATGTAAGGGCAAATTTTTTTTAATAATATGATCCGATGTATAAATCAATAAAATTTAATATAATTAATTATATTAAATTTTATTGATTTATACATCGGAAATAATTTTAAGCTGTTCTCTACGTTGCAGTGCCTGGAACATGAATCCAAACTAATAATATAAGTTTGGATCACAAGTATAATAAAATCTTAATTTATGTTTAAATAATTCATTAAAAGAAGATACAGAAAAAACAAATATAACTAAACTACTAAAATTAAATTCAATTAAGTTGGTATGTTGGAATTACAGTTTAAGGCGCAATTTAATATTTTATGATACAAAGTTTAAATTACGCAAACTTCTTACAATTTTCACATAGAAAATATCTAAGTATAATAAAATATACTTACTCGATTTAAAAATTAAACATGTTGATAATTTGAGTTTTGTTTTAAAAACAATTGGCCTTTACATCTAATATCGTCGTAAATTGTAAAGAGTATAAAAAAATTTCTTTGCTGGGTATAAATATAGATTCGAGTGTTAATTTTAAATCACATCAAAAAAATAAGTTAAAATTATCACAATTTATATATGCTTTAAAAGAATTACAAAAATCTACAAATTTAAAAACGGCAGTGACAGCTTATCACGCCTACGCTCAAGCGTGGCTAAACTACGGCATCATACTATGGGGCAATAGTGTTTTTACAAAAAAAAAATGTATACGCGTACTTGCAAATATCAAACAAAGAGAAAGCTGCAAAGCTTACTTTCAAAGTCTTAAAATTCTAACATTACCGTGCCTATATATTAGAAATATGTAAATTTGTAAAGACACCCAAGTATTTACACCAAAATCATAGACTCGCCCCGACACAACGTACCTCGCTATAAGAATAACCTTTTGCAACCAAAATCTAAATTAAAATTACACAGTACAGGTCCTTACTCGATGTCAATAAAAATTTATAATAAATTGCCGGAATACATAACAGCCGAAACAAATATTAATAAATTCATAAGATCTTTAAAAGAGATACTTATTAAAAAAGTTATTATTCAATTAATGAATACATTGAGGAAAAGAATTTTTAAGTGTCTGCCCCTCTCCTGTTCATTGCTATGCCTTTCGAGGTGTACGTGATTGTTAGAACCTGCATGATTTGTTTAGTCTCTAAGTCACATGTGTAACGCAATTTGTGAATATATAAAATATAATAAAAAAACTATTGAAGCGCCCACAAATATGCACACGAGCGACCACAAATATGCACAAGTCGAACTTTGCCTGAACTCTTTGTTAGTGATGATTCTGATCTTCTGATGATGATTCCAATGTAAAACATGTAGTTTTAATTAAACAAATGTTATATACAGATATGAAATACGCTGTTAAACAATAAATTCAATAAAATCAATTAAATGTTTCTGTTATTGATCACATAAAATTATTAGTAACAGAATCATTTGATAAGTGTTGGAGATCCTTCTGCAGTTTTCTTTCATAACTGATTGTCACAAGCAGAAAATATTGAATTTATTGTTTAACAGCTTATTTTGTATCTGCATAAAACGTTTGTTTTACATTGGTTAGGCATGTTTAATTATTGCCATTTTACTTTTCAAGGAAGCAGCTTCAGCTGCTTCTGTAAATTCGTGGCATGTGGTTTACCATTTTTTGTTCGATATATTCGATTTTGTTCGATATATTTGTGGCATGTGGTTTACCATTTTTTGTTCGATATATTCGATTTTGTTCGATATATTCGTGGCATGTGGTTTACCATTTTTTGTTCGATATATTCGATTTTGTTCGATATATTTGTGGCATGTGGTTTACCATTTTTTGTTCGATATATTCGATTTTGTTCGATATATTCGTGGCATGTGGTTTACCATTTTTTAAATTATAGTGCTACTATTGAGTAGGTCAAATAATTTGTCCATTTTAGAAACTAACTCAGCTGTTGCAAGAGCTTCAGTAGTGAGAACTCCTGAAAAAAGAAAACACAAGTACATAAATACTTGAAATATTAACTAAACATGAACATGACAAAAAAAAACATGAATAATGATTATTGATAGCAGACAAGATATAAATACTGTACCGTCTGATATTTTTGAATATAATCCTGCAGCAACTGAGTGGCTAAACACCTGTGCAGCCAAATTTACGCGCATTTTTTGTATTGCGTTTGGGTTTAGGTGCTCCTTGAGTAGCTTAGGTGCGAAAACGAAAATTTCATTCTTATGATCCAATTCGTAAAATTCTTGGATGTGACTCCATTTAGCTATACCTGAAAATAAAATACAAGTTAAAACATTTCAAATTATTTAGTTTATAAAGTACATACAAACTTGAAGAATTTATTAGTACCTTGCCCTTTTGATTCATTTGATTTTATATTTGTTGAAAATTTAATATTATATTTTAACAATATGTTTTTGAAACATTTTAATAAATGTGGTGCATCAAAGAGCGCAACCACCTCCGTCCCATTTATAATGAAGAATGGGGATTCTTCAGTGGCTCCCAATAAGGTCCATGCTCTTCTATTGACACCGTCCATGTCACATACTGTCGCAGCTATATTTAGCCCTATTTGGAGACATGCTTCAATTACCTGAAAAGTGAATAAATTTGCTTCTCGATATTTTGTATTAAAGTATTTTAGAGTTTAATATTTTCATAATGTAATAATACGCAAAGTTCTAAATCGATCTATGTGTACTAAATAATATTATAAAGTCGAAATGGATGTTTGTAATGGACAATTTCATAAAAATTTGGTAAGTATTAAATAAATAACCCACGAAATTGCGATTTATGGTACACTGCTAGTGTCATAATATAAAGAAATAATTTCTTTAGGTACATACCTCCTTTATTGTGGCCTTCAGTCTATCCGCAGTAACATAGGAGCTGGATAAATAATAGGCAATGGGCTGTTTTGTTTGTTCCCTAATAGACTTTACCATGAACACGAGTGCATGCGTAGCTACCTGGTTTGTTCGACCATGGACACCGTGATCTTGCTAGCCTTCCACCACATCTTCTTTATTATTATATTGTAAATGTTTCCTAATCATCAAACATCAATATGTATTCGTGATTTGAGGGCAGTTGTTGTTTTACTTTTTCTCGTAAGCTATTAAAAATATTAGCATCGATACCCACATTTAATGAAAATAACCTTAATAACTTATTTGATGTACTAGGTGATGGAAGGCACCACATCCTTCTTAATAGTCGGTAGCAAGTTGGAGACCTTTTAAATAACCTCAATGCAACTACTTTTTCGTCGAATGTCCACCTTTAAATTTCTTAGCGACATTTTTAATTGAGCCTGTAGCATCAGCGCAAAAGATGGCGTTAGCCTCTGCATTAGTTTTCTTACAGACTTGTTTCCAAAATGTTGAGGGCATCTCCTTTTCTCATCTTCTGAATAGTTTTCAATTGACAAAATGTTTTCACATGTCTCCTACATTTTTGATACAAATAATTTTCTCCATCTGTTTTTTTTTCACTGTTTCTGTCTGAATTTCTTTACAGACTGTAACCTAAAACAAAAGCATTAACAATTAATTACTAATTTGTGCCTTTTAGCGATTAAGTGATGAGTAGTATGGAGGTAGCCTACCTATTGAAGACTGTTTCTCAATTGTAACTACGAAGCTACAAGATAACAACATGCCTGCAGAATATGCAGTATTACTCAAACACCGCTTCACATCTGACTATCTATTGTAAAAGGTAGAGTTCTACAAGCAAGTTGATGGTGTAGCGATGGGCTCACCTGTATTTCCTATAGTCGCCAACATATATCATGGAGAATTTTGAGGAGAAACCCTTCTTACCGCTCCTATAAATTCAAGATTCTACAAGCGGTACGTAAACGACACTCAAAAATTTACCGTCTGACAAAGCAACTGCAATTTTAGACCACCTTAACTCCATAAGCTTCAAAATACAAATAACGATGGAGTTAGAAGCAAATAATACTTCAGCTTTCCTAGATGTTTTAGTCATCCGAAATCCTGATAACACTATTGGTCATACTATGTATAGGAAAAAGGCCTATACCAACTGATATTTAAATGGTGAATCTCACCATCATTCTTCATAGTTTACTACTGTGGGTAAATATTTGTTTTAGAGAGCACAAGGGATCTGTGACAGAATACATCTGGCCGCCGAGCTTCAGCAAGTAAAGCAAGTATTGCAAGACAACAAGCTTTGGGTCCCAAGCCTACGTCACAGCGACCGAGTAAAGCCGGCCACAGTCGGTGGTTGGGTGCTGCCATCTGCTTGGGATCCTATAATTAACAAAATCTATCCAAACCCAAGCATACCACTGCAAGACATCAAGATACTGTAAGCTCGTTTTATGTAGATCGGGACCAAAAATCAATATTCAAAAAGTGAAGATAGCCGGGCTAACAATAATATTGAGATGTCAAACATTGAAGTCCCCCCCCCCCCGCCTCATGACCATAAATTAATTAAACGCGATAAAATCCATATAATTATATAGTTTTATTCAATGTGTAGTGTTCGCGTAAATTTTAGAAATCATTAGATTATATATACAAATATATATATATATATATATATATATATATATATATATATATATATATATATATATATATATATATATATATATATATATATATATATATATATATATATATATAGCAAAATACAAATAAGAAGTACTTTTATTATTTTGATACATTGTTATAACACCACCACTTATCAAAATAAACCAATAAAATTATTTTGATACTATTCCCAATTTACGCAGAAACTTATAATGTTTAACAGGACATAAACCTTTAGTGAGAATATCAGCTATCATTTCTTCAGTACATAGAAATAGGATATTTATATTGTAATAAACAATGTTAATAATCATAATAAATCCTATTATTAATATATTATTGTTACACCGTAATTAAATATTGTAAACGGTTAATATATTTCACTACAATTGAAATGTCAGTATATGTAACTTAGAAGTATTGAAACTACTAAAATTAAGACACCCTTCCGCCTGGCAGCGGAAAGGGGACTATAAAACTGTAATAAACAATGTTAATAATCATAATAAATCCTATTATTAATATATTATTGTTACACCGTAATTAAATATTGTAAACGGTTAATATATTTCACTACAATTGAAATGTCAGTATATGTAACTTAGAAGTATTGAAACTACTAAAATTAAGACACCCTTCCGCCTGGCAGCGGAAAGGGGACTATAAAACGGAACGACGGGCGTGTCCGAGGCAGAATATAATAGTATTTGTGCTGTAATAGTCGTGTCGGAGTGAACTAGTAAAAATTGAAAGTTTATAAAGTTGATTCATTTAGTGTTGAGAAAATAAAAAGAGAATAAGTGTAAACTGTGTTTATTTTAACATAAAATATAGAGTTTTAACCGTGAACTGAAGTTTGTTTTTACAATATGGAGTAATAACCGCGTACTGAAGTTTGTTTTTACATCTCAGAAGTGGGATCACCGTCCATAAAAGTGAGTAAGGATGTTTCTTTTGCACATATTAATGAAGATACCAGTGTATTTAATTACCCAGTTTGTTTACTGTATGTTTTTTTTTTCTCTTTGAGTTTTGTTTACAAACTTATTCGCATTTTAAGTTTTTTTTTTTTAATTTTTGCTAAACCTTAATTTAAAGTAATGTAATATTTACAGTACGATCAATACACTAAACGAGATTCATTGGGTTTTTTTTTCTTCGGTACCTTTTCTAAATACCCTTAGTATATACATTGCTACCCTCTCAGGGCTAACTATTAAAAATATTATTTAATAAAGGTTAAGTAGATATAGCTGCTAATACATTATATGCTTTAGTGTGATTTCTCACAGACTTTGCTTAAAGCTTTATGAATAGTGCGAAAGGAATAAGCTTACAGTAGATATATAAATGTAATATTAACACGTTCATTGTCAATTCTTACACTTGGATGTGCAAGTTTCAGATGCCACGTGATAAACGACTAAAGTCGCGACGGTCAAAGAAAAGGCGAGACAAACGACGAGACTTTAGCCCAACTCAGTCGCGTCACTCGCGGTCTAGATCACGACACCGAGCACGATCCGGTTCTTCGCATCGTGCGCAGTCAGGGTCATTGTACCGTGCGCGGTCTAAGTCTCTGCTCCGCGTGCGGTCGAAATCGCCGAGGCGTGCGCGATCGAGGTCAGCATCACGGGTGGTTTCCCGGACGCCTCGAGCAAGCAGAACCGGAAGGGACTCAAGTAAGCAGAGTTTTAACTTTAATGTCACTGGTCAGCATAGTCATTCTCGTGATGCAGGACGCGAACACTTGATTGAACTCGACGATGGTCAGCCTAACAGTAACCACATGAACGCTAGCTTATTTGAGAAAATGTTAGATATAATGAAAGATTACAAGAAAAATTCCGATAATAGTGATAAATTTCCCGCTCTTAACGTTATACCAGAATTTGATCCCATGACAAGAGAACAGACGGTCGATACTTGGATTCAGAAAGTAGAAGAGTGCGCCCAAATATATGATTGGAACTCCCGCTAGACTTATAACCGACCAGGGTACAACCTTTACAAGCAAAAAGTTTCGGGACTTTATAGTTTCTAAGGGTATTAAACATGTCCTTAACGCTGTTGCCACCCCTAGGGCGAATGGCCAAGTAGAGCGGTACAATCGCACAATTCTGGCTGCACTCGGCGCAATGACCCATGAAAAGCCTATAAATGTGTGGGATGATTATCTGCCTGACGTTCAACTTGGAATCAACACCACTGTTCATGCAATTACGAAAAAGACTCCAACAGAGCTTTTATTTGGCCATAGAATTACAAACCCTTCCGAAGGGATACTTAATGACATCATCGAGGACGTTAATGAAAACGAGGTTGCCCCTAACTTAAACGCCATCAGACAGGGTGCAAAGCTTCTTATAGATAAGCAGCAACATAAATATAAAGAACGATCCGAAACTGGCGTGAAAAATAACATAGATCTTAAGGTAGGCGATCTTGTAAGTGTTTTAAGAACTATCCCTAGCCAAGAAGGGCAGTCTCGTAAGTTAGAACCAAAATTTAGGGGCCCTTATCGAATTAAAAAAGTTTTACCGAATGACAGGTATATTATCGAAGATACACCACTTACAAAAAAGGGTAGACGTTATGAAGCAATTGTTGCAATTGATAAGTTGAAACCATGGCTAAATTTTCAGAGTGCCAATGATGATAGTGATGGCTCAAACAGTAGCAGTAAGGACGATGATGACCAAAGTTGTTGATTGTTCGTTTGGTCATATTATAATTACCATTCATTATTCATTATGTGTCACTAGGCCTTAATTTTATATTTTTTTGGCAAGTGCTTGAAAGTTATTTTTTTTATTCGAATACCAAATCAAAAGTACTTTTGTATGTAAAAGATGTACTTTTATTTTATTTTTTATTCATGCATGTTTGAGATTTTTTTTGTGCTCACAATATTCAGGGTGTGCACATTAATATAAGATTATCTTATGCTCATGATATTCAGGGTGAGTATAGGAAAGAGCTTGCTTATAACGTTCTAAGCACAAGACAAGTGAACTCACAATATTCAGGGTGAGGTCACTACCTGGTCAACGTCCTGTGTAGTCTGCTGATTCTGGTCCAGGATGGTAAATTGAATGTAGGACTTTACTATACTGGATGGTAACAGGCACTGTAGACTTTACTGGGCGTAGGGTTTTGCTTGAATGTCATTGAATAATTCTACCTAAGCTTTAACATTATTGTAAACATATTATGCTATTGTTAGTTACCTAGAAATTACTTTGTTAATGGCTAAACCAAACTCACAACGATGGGACTCGTTGCAGTAAAAGGATGGCCGAGTTGTAATAAACAATGTTAATAATCATAATAAATCCTATTATTAATATATTATTGTTACACCGTAATTAAATATTGTAAACGGTTAATATATTTCACTACAATTGAAATGTCAGTATATGTAACTTAGAAGTATTGAAAACTACTAAAATTAAGACACCCTTCCGCCTGGCAGCGGAAAGGGGACTATAAAACTGTAATAAACAATGTTAATAATCATAATAAATCCTATTATTAATATATTATTGTTACACCGTAATTAAATATTGTAAACGGTTAATATATTTCACTACAATTGAAATGTCAGTATATGTAACTTAGAAGTATTGAAACTACTAAAATTAAGACACCCTTCCGCCTGGCAGCGGAAAGGGGACTATAAAACGGAACGACGGGCGTGTCCGAGGCAGAATATAATAGTATTTGTGCTGTAATAGTCGTGTCGGAGTGAACTAGTAAAAATTGAAAGTTTATAAAGTTGATTCATTTAGTGTTGAGAAAATAAAAAGAGAATAAGTGTAAACTGTGTTTATTTTAACATAAAATATAGAGTTTTAACCGTGAACTGAAGTTTGTTTTTACAATATGGAGTAATAACCGCGTACTGAAGTTTGTTTTTACAATATATTTACGCTCAACAACATCTCTTACATAATGATATTTCACGTCAATATGTTTCGATCTATTGTGACTTTGATTATTTATTGACAATTTTAATGCACTTTGATTGTCACAATAAAGCTCAATCACATAAAAACTATCTATAATTTCATAAAGAAGATTTCTAAGATACACTGCTTCCTGAGCTGCCTCAGATAGAGCAGTATATTCTGCCTCTGTGTTGGAAAGGCATACCGTCTTCTGCTTCCTGCTTTGCCATGAAATAGCAGATCCAGACATTGTGAAGCAAAAGCCTGTATACGACTTCCTGTCTAAAGCGTCACTAGCCCAACCACTATCTACAAAACCCTGTAACTTGTTATCATCCTTACAAAATCTTAAACAATAGGTTTTCGTATATAACAAATATTTTAAAATGCGTTTAGCATAATACCAATGTATATTTCTTTTTATTTATTTTATTCTTTATTGCACCAAAGATTTTGTACAAAAGGCGAGCTTAATTGAAATAATACTAGTTTTAACGGAATTTATCGCGTATATTTAACTTTTTTACCCGACGTTTCGAGAGCTTTACAGCACCCATGGTCACGGGAAGGACTGAGATGTTCAACGTCCAGCTGTCATAGTTAACCGCGGTTACCATAGATTAAAATTTTAACTTTTGTTCCGATCTACACAGTATGAGCTTATGGTATCATGGAGTCTTGCAGTTGTATGCTTGGGTTGGGATTTAATTTTATTTATTATAGGATCCCAAGCAGATGGTAGCACCCAGCCATCTTCTCTATTGAAATTAGGATGTTTTTTGATTTCAATAGCCTCGCGAATCATCCTTGGAAGGAATCGGTGTTCTTTAGCGAGGATTTGTGGTCTATCAAATCTGATGTAGTGACGGGGGCGATCTTGTACATGTTCACAGACTGCAGACTTCCCGGAGCGTCGATTCACAGTATGGCTCAAGGTGTTATCAGGATTCCGAACACCTTGAGCCATACTGTGTATAGAAAAAAGACCCACACAGATAGATATTTAAACGGTGATTCTCACCACCATCCTTCACAGTTAGCTACCGTGGGTAAATCTTTGTTTCAGAGAGCACGAGGGATCTGTGACAGTAAACACCTGGCTGCCGAGCTCCAACATGTCAAGCAAGTTTTGCATGACAACAAGCTTCGGGTCCCACGCCTACGTCACAGAGAACGAGTGAAGCCAGCCACAGTCGAGCGTGTACCTGCTGTACTGCCATATGTTAGAGGAGTCACTGACAAGATTGGCTACATCTTGAAGCGCGCTTCCATCAAAACATACTTCAAGCCGCCGAAGAAGATTGGTCAGTTTTTACCATCAGTCAAGTGTAACGTCCCTCTGCAAGATGCAGGAGTGTACAAGCTTGATTGTGAATGTGGTCTCTCCTACATAGGACAAACTAAAAGATCAATTAAAACCCGCGTCAAAGAACATATAGCTGACGTGAAGAATCGACGCTCCGGGAAGTCTGCAGTCTGTGAACATGTACAAGATCGCCCCCGTCACTACATCAGATTTGATAGACCACAAATCCTCGCTAAAGAACACCGATTTCTTCCAAGGATGATTCGCGAGGCTATTGAAATCAAAAAACATCCTAATTTCAATAGAGAAGATGGCTGGGTGCTACCATCTGCTTGGGATCCTATAATAAATAAAATTAAATCCCAACCCAAGCATACAACTGCAAGACTCCATGATACCATAAGCTCATACTGTGTAGATCGGAACAAAAGTTAAAATTTTAATCTATGGTAACCGCGGTTAACTATGACAGCTGGACGTTGAACATCTCAGTCCTTCCCGTGACCATGGGTGCTGTAAAGCTCTCGAAACGTCGGGTAAAAAAGTTAAATATACGCGATAAATTCCGTTAAAACTAGTATTATTTCAATGTGTAGTGTTCGCGTAAATATAAGAAATCATTAGGCGAGCTTAATGCTATATGGCATTCTCTACCAGAGAGTGAGTGAAAATGTACATGCTACACATACATATAATATATATATATATATATATATATATAATCCATAAATTTATATAGAAATATCTATAAACATATAAAGTAAGTGGACTCAAATTTGTTGGTTACCGATATATTCGTATAGTTTTCTTTTAAAAACGTTTTTAGCAGGTATTATTCACAGGTCAACAGGCAATTTGTTCCAGAGGGAGATGGAAGTTAATGTGAAAGAATTTGACATAAACCCAGAATGGTGGAGAGGAGTAGACAGTAATAAATTGTGTGAAGATCGGAGATTGTGAGAATGAGTGTCACTACGGAATTGGAATCTTTCTTTTAGGTAAAGGGGTGAGGAAGAATCATTAAGAACCGAAAACAGAGAGGACAGCATTCTAAAATCTCTGTGCTGGCGTATAGTCAATCACTTTACTTGGGAGCGAAATTCTGATATGTGATCGTATTTGCGCAGGCCAAAGATGAATCGTATGCAGTCGTTAAGTAACCTGTCCAACCCGCTTAGCAGCTCTTGAGAGATATTAGAAAGACAAACATCGGCATATTCAAATAATGGAAGAATTAGAGATTGGATGAGTAGAAGCTTAGTTGAAGGAGGCAGAAAGAACTTAAGACAATAGATGGAACGAAGTATGCCTGTGACTTTACGACAAATCTCGAACACCTGTAACCTCCAACTAAGGGTCAGGTCAATAATTAAACCCAGATCCTTGACACTAATGCGGAATAAAATTACACAGTTTTTGTAGAGAATGGATGGTAGATCAGATATATTAATTTGTGACACCATGATTGTGTATGATTGTGTGAAGTGTGTGAATTATATGATTATAACCACTATTAAATTGGCTCAGATAACTAACAGAATAGGATGTCTGGCCTAGTTAGTACAGCTAAATACATCAATGATCCAATAAACTTTTGATATGGAAGATCAGGTACACATTCATCAGCCTTCTTAACATTTAATTTACGTTCAATTGTGGTTTTATATGTTTTACAATCTGACATATTGAATATAGAAGCTAACTGTTCAATATATTGTTGTTGATCTAAAGTTATTACATTCTTATTTTTATCTACATTTATTCTCATACCTAAATATTGTCTTACAGGTACCAAATCTTTTAATTTAAATTCTGCACAAAACCTTCAGGTATTGACATGTAAATAGTTTCTTTCAAAAAACCATTTAAAAAGGCTGTAGTTACATCAAAGTGATCAATACTCATATTCCACTTAACACTGAGAGCAAATAATAATCTAAATGTGGAATGTCTTACAACTGGAGAGAAAGTGTCTGTATAGTCAATGCCAGGTTTCTGTGAAAAACCTTTAGCCACAAGTCTAGCCCGGAACCGTACATTATTGTCCACATAAAACTTTTTATTGAGTACCCATCTACACTTCACAATTGACACATTACCTGGGTTGTCAACGAGCTCCCAAGCATTGTTGCCCTCAAATGACTGCAGCTCGTCGGCCATGGCACTTTTCCACTGCTCACTCTCAGGCCCCACGAGAGCCTCTCAATCTCCTCGGATGCTGGAACAGTACTGGAAAGACACATATAACCATACCGATCAGGTTTTTTTCTGGGACGCTTACTAGACAAAACATGCTCCTGCTCTGGAGTTGATGTCATCTGGGCTTTTGTACTAAGTCATCTGTAGTTGAGGTTTCAAAGTTTCATTCCCATCCTCATACACCGAAGAATCTGAATGGTAGTCTACAGAGTCTAAAACATTCTGCGATACTTCCCCCACTGAATTTGCATCCACCTCCTCCTGTATGCTAACTGCGGATGGCTCTTTGTTAGGAACCCAGATAGTCGACTCCTGACATATTTTTTCGGTAACCAACTCTTCTTTCATAAAGATAACATTTCTGTTGATAATAAGATTTTTCTTGACAGGATTGTATAAGCTGTAGCCCTTAATATCTTCACCATAGCCAACTAATATGTGTTCCGCATACTTATTATCCCACTTCAAATGACATTCCTTAGGGACATGCACCATGACCTTACAACCAAATAAACATATGTGGCTTAGGTCTGGTTTTTTTAATACCACAATTCATATGGAGTTTTCTGAAGTCCCTATGCAATGGATCTATTTTTTAAATAGACAGCAGTGTTCACTGCTACTGCCCAAAATATTTTATCAAGCTTTGCATCGTGCATTAGACATCTAGCCTTCTCAATCACAGTATGGTTAGTTCGCTCACATAGACCATTTTGTTCATGTGTATAATTATTCGATCTTGATTATGCCCTCTCGCTTTAAAAAATTCTCAAACTCTTTGTT
The DNA here is from genome assembly GCA_036936625.1 of Parnassius smintheus behrii. Lineage (NCBI taxonomy): Eukaryota > Metazoa > Arthropoda > Insecta > Lepidoptera > Papilionidae > Parnassius > Parnassius smintheus. The sequence continues at coordinate 22,919,707 of JAUPFT010000029.1, read as the reverse complement.
AGTATACTCTGACTCTGTCCATTGTCTGACCTTATTATTTTTTCTTTTTATTTAACTGATTTTCCACCATTGTTTTAAAGATCTTGAAAAAGGTAAATGCTTTATTTTTCTTACGAAGAAAATATATAAACGTCATTCTACTAAAATCATCAACAAACAGTATAAAATATCGTACACCATTCAGTGAACTAGTTTTCATCGGTCCACAAAGGTCTATATGAATTCTGTGTAGCATCACGGTGCTTCTTTTACCCACATGCGAAAAGGGTAATCTTTCTTGCTTTCCCTCGCAACAAGTAGTACACTGAGATTTAGTTATGTCGAAATTGTTTTCGTATGACAAACTGTCCACCATATTTCTCACTCTATTCATGTCCTGACTATTGATGTGCGCCAGCCTTCTGAGCCATTGGGTATGTTCCAAAATACAACCCAGTACACTGTTAAATGCTAATGACGTCATCAATTGACACTATATTGTACTGGCGTGCTGCCGCCATATTGCGTCGGATATCCGGCCACAACAAAACAATTTTTAATTGTGTGTGCGCTGAATGAAGCATGCCAGAATTTGTTTCTATTTATTCAAATACAAAAAATTATAGAATAATTGCTGGTATATCCATTAGGAGGATATAATGATTTTTGGATCACAAAATGACAAAATAATCGCCAAAACTTTTCTAAATGGTGCAAAAGTATGACGATACAAGAATATAATAAGATACAATATAAGAAGTCATATACTGTCCAATGTTCTGGAACGAATCACCAGTACAGCGTCGATTCATGACGTCATTTGCATTGGACAGTACACTGAATTGAATTTCAGAACGTACCCATAGTTTGCGACTTACCACCTGTGTAGCCAACATACAACTCCATGTGTCCAACCTTAGCTTATATCTTCTTCTTCTTCTTCTTTCTTTTGTGGCGGTTTGATTAAATTCGCCAATGACGTATAGAGTAGAAAATGAAGGCTTATGAGTTTAATTAAAATAAGAGTCTGTGATAATACAAGGATTCAGTTTTCCTCCGAGAATTTTGACAAATCTATTTGTTGAGTTACCTAGAACAAATATGACAAACACAGGTGTTAGACTCTTACCCGTATGTTAAAAGTGACAAGGATTTAAAGTTTCATATTATTAGTATTAATAAAATCACATAAAATATACACAAAAGGAGTACTGGTATATGTTAAAAGAGAATTAAAATCTATAGGTCGAGGAATATAAGGAGGAAGGTAATCATAAAGGGAGGAGGATAATTTGGGACAGTTGAAAAAAATATGGTTTGTGGAACCTTCATCTAAGCCACATTCACACAATGAGCTATCCCTTACTCTGATTTTTGCCAGATGTGCATGTGTACAGGCGTGTCCAATTCTTAATCTACAAATGATTGAAGTTGCATGTTTATTTGCTTTGTTAAATTTAAAGAACCAAGGCTTGGGAGGAATAACCTCTTGGATGGCAGCATAGTGCTTACCTTTAACATTTTTGGAAACTTCCCATAATTTATTCCAATTTTCATTCAGTTTCCTTTTAGCTAGCAAAATTAGGTCATGTGAGTAAATTAAATTTTGTAGAATGCCATTAGCAATTGCATTTTTAGCGAGTACATCAGCTGTTTCGTTACCATGGATACCACTGTGGCCTGGAATCCAGGCCACTGAAACATGGATTCCTTTAAGATGGCATCTGAATAGGGTATTTTTTATTTTAAGAATTAGTGGAAATTTATGTTTGTTATGGAATTGATTGGACAAAATAGCTAACAAACAACTTTTTGAATCTGTGAAAATAACTGTTTTATTAAGATTATGTGACTCTACATATAACAAAGCTTCACTGATTGCAGTTGCTTCACCGGTAAAAGTGGAGGATAGTGAGGGGCATTTAAAGCTAAGAATGATTTTGAACTTAGGAATCCAAACAGCAGCTCCAGTATAGTCTTCATCAGACTGTTTTGAAGCGTCTGTGTACATGACAAGCCAATCTTTAAAGGTGTTTTCTATAATTTCTTTTAATTTCAAATTTGCCATTGGAGAATCCTTTTCTATACCTAGATCTAGATGAATGTCGGGTTGGAAAACAATAGCCTCGTAAGGAACATCAAAGAGTGGATTTATTTTACATTGAAAGATTGGGTAAGGAAGCTGAAGAAAAATTACAAAACTTTTAAACAAGCAGGGAGAGTCCTTATGGGTCCAGTATCGGTCAGATGAGATATACTCTGAAAGAAGGTGCAATTTAGGAATTAGGGGATGATCTGAAAGCTGGCATATCTTAAATAAGAATCTGTCTGAAAGGTATTGCCTTCTTAATCTTAAAGGAGGATCTACGCACTCAACCTGAAGAACATTTATTGGTGAGGATTTCATTGCCCCTGTAATAATGCGAAGGCATTTCGATTGAATTTTGTCCATTACTTTTAGGGATGATTTATTGCAAGGCTCCAACAGAAAAAATCCATAGTCAAGGTGGCTTCGTATTAAAGCATTGTACAGTAATTTCTGAGAAAAAGGATGGGACCCCCACCAAACACCTGACAAAGACCGAAGAATATTTATGTTTTTTTCGCATTTTTGTGTTATATATTCAATGTATGGACCAAAGGCCAATTTCGAATCAAGGATAACTCCCAAAAATTTTACATTGCCTCTAACTGGAAAAGGTTGCTTATCATATACAATGGATATATCGGGAATTCGCCTTTGGCGGGAAAAGATCACCACACTACTCTTGGCCACAGATAAAGAGAGGCCATGATTAGTTAACCATTCTTGTAAATAATCCATGGATGAGTTTAGACGGGAACATGCCACTGTGAAGTTGTTTGAGGAGATGTATAGAGCTAAATCGTCTGCATATTGAAGAACATTACAAAAAGAATTTACTGAAAGTTCTAAATCGTGAGTATATATAGAATAAAGGAGAGGACTAAGAACTGAGCCTTGTGGAAGTCCTTTCCATATAGTTTTTGGGGGAAGCAGGAGATTTTTAACATTTATAGATATTGATCTAGAAGAGAGAAAGTTAGAGACGTAATTGACTATCCTCACTGGAATGCTCAGATTAAGCATTTTCTGCCTGAGCACAGGAAGTAGCACATTATCATATGCAGAAGAAATATCCAAGAAAACTCCTATGAGAAATTCATGTTTTGAGAAAGCAATATGAATATCTGTGACCAAAGTACTTAGGCTATCCATGGTACTTAAACCTTTTCGGAAACCGAATTGGCTTTTAGGTAAGAGATTATTTCTTTCCAAAAACCACTCCAAGCGATTTTTTATTAAATGTTCCAAGATTTTTGCCAAAGTACAAGAAAGGGCAATAGGTCGGTAACTGGAAGGGTCATTGCTAGACCTACCTGGTTTGAGAATGGGCAAAATAATTTGGGTTTTCCATTCAGCAGGAGGATTACCAGTAATATAAATAAAATTTAAAATGGATAGTAAGACAGTTTTAGTGTTCTCACTACTATTAATTATAAATGAATAAGGAATCCCATCAATACCTGGTGAGGAGTCTTTAAGGCCATTGAGTACAGTAAAAAATTCTTGAGAAGAAAAGGGGGAATCAAATTTATCATTTGTTTTTAAAAAAGCAGAATTAAAAACTAGGCATTCATCATAAGATGGGACTGTTTGTGGTGCAAGTTTATTAGAGAATTCATCTATCCACAGGGAAGGATCATTAGAAATTATATTTTCACTAGAAACTGCACAGCGATATTTTTTAACATTTCTCCAGACCAAAGATGGGGGAGTCCTAGGTGACAGTGACTCACAGAATTTAAACCAACCAGTTCGCTTTTTGTCTGACAGTAATTTTAAGGTTTCTGCAGCAATTTTTTTATAGGAGATATAATTCTCTGCAGTCATAGAACGGGAGTATATTAATTCAGCCTCTTTTCTTCTCCTACAAGCTGCTGAACAATCTTGGTCCCACCAAGGAGGGGAAGGATACTTATTTTTGAAAGGTTTTTTTAAGGGGATTGACTTATTAGCAGCAGAAATAATTGCATTTCTGAACTCTATATATACAGGAGCAATATTATCATTGTTAATTGGGGGAAGATTTGCAACCTCTTGTTCCAAAACTGTAGAATATAATTGCCAATTAGCTTTGGATAGATTATACTTTAGTCTTGGGCAAAATGTAAAATTTATTCCAGGTGAAGTAGGAGGAGTGATGAATATAGGAAAATGGTCACTGCCATAGCTAGAAGGTAATATTTGCCACAAAAGAAGGGAAGCAATATCTGGGGAGCAGAGAGTTAGGTCAACGGCACTTCTAACATTTTGTAATGGGGATACTCGACGGGTAGGAGACCCGTCATTTAGAATACAGAGATTAAAATTATCAATAAGATCTAAAAATGAGGGAGCCAGTGAATCACACAGATGGGAGCCCCAAACAGTATGATGCATATTAAAATCTCCCAAAATAACCATAGGAGGTGCCAGAGAAGAAATAAGTGTTGCAAGTTCTGTTAAAACATTTGCATCAGGATTAGGAATGTAAACAGAGAGAATAGAGACATCAAGGGCCTTAATAGCAACAGCATTAACTGCTGGACTATGAGAAGGGAGAGGAATTTGTGAAAATGTAACTGTTCTTGAAATTAAAATAGAGGTGCCAGCACGACCATCACTCCTATCATCCCGGAGGCATGCATAGCCTGAAACCCTAAAATGAGACTCAGGTCTAAGCCATGTCTCCTGGATGGCAAGAATGAAGGGATGAAATTTATTAATGAGGTAAATGAGTTCATTTTTTTTATTTCTAATGCTCCGACAATTCCATTGAAGAATTGGCGGGACTGCGAATGTTACGGGCTAAGGAGGAAAGCTGAGTAAGTTTTTGGTGTAAGCTGAGAGGAAGTTCCGTGTCATTAAAACGGGAGATCATGTTAATTAGAATTGATATCATAAGTTCGCAGAAATTATCATTACTAGAGGAGTTGTTGTCATTTCCCAGTAGAGCACACCCATTAGGAAGGGAAGAATTAGGATTCTCAACAATTGCCTGATGGGCTGCCATATCATATCCAGAATTTAATGATTGGCTATAGGTACGTTGAGGGATAAAAATTGTTTTTTTGTATGATGCAGTTTGTGAGAGCTGAGCCGAAGGGGTTGAAAGACTGTCAGTTATGGTATAAGGGGTCTGTTGAGAACAATTACGAGGCTGGATTCTTGTTGTATCAGCAAAGGATCTTTTTGTCTGAGGGAATCTAGCTGAAGCTTCTAAATATGAGATATTTTCTTGTGACATAACAAGTTTAATAGATTTTTGCCTTAGATGTTCAGGACAAGTAGGGTCTTTTGCGGTGTGGGGACCTGAGCAGAATAGACAAGTAGGAGTTTGTCGAGAACAAGCTAAACCTTCATGACTCTGTGCACACACAAAGCAGCGAGGAGATGATCGACACTGGGAAGTAACATGGCCAAATCTACAACATTTATGACACTGAATTAGTGGCAAAATATATTTTTCTACTGGCATTGAAGTGTAAAAACAGTAAATATGGGGAGGAAGTTTTTGTCCAGAAAAAGTTAGAACAACCGTCTGAGTTGGAACCCATGAAACGCTATTGCTGTCACTAACTGATCGTCTATTAAGTCGCCGTGCTTTAATTATAGAACCGTAGCCAGAGGGAATTTCTATAGCTGCTATTAATTCTTCTAGTGTCCACTCTATGGGAACTTGTCTAACTAGCCCCATACGAGTGATACTATATGAGGGGATGGTTGCTTCATATTTGGAAATTTGGAGAGCTGGGTGATCGATAAAGGTGTTTGCATCTGCAGCTGTTTTAAACTCCACTGATATTCTATTTCGTCCAACTTTTTTGACTCCATCATGGACTATATTTTTAATATTGTTATGATACAGAAAGTGACCAAATTTAATTGGTTTAAGAGTTACTCCAGACAGCTGATCATTTGAGATTTTACTTACATGAACTAGAAAAGGAGCGGCATCATCTTGAGAGTACTTAACTTTTTTATTAATAAAATCAGGATGGGTATATGAGGATTGTATTGAAGGAAACTGTTGTTTTGGATCAGTAATAACTATTTTTTGTGGATGGGCAGACTCGTTACTTACTTGGGCACGTTTACGGTTAATTAGTTCTACATTATCAATGTTAATGGGTAAGGAAAAGGAATCATTGCGACCCCTTCCGGGATCGGGAGGTTCGTCCTCCATTATATTACTACAACAAAAAATTACATAAAAACGGCACAACTACAAACACTTACTAATTTACAAATATTAAAACCTCCACCAAGACAGAAAAATTTACTATAGTAACTCAACAACACTTAATAAAATAATAAATTTTAAGCAAAAAAGGCACGACACTTGTATCTCTCACTTCCTCCGAAAAAACTAGCTTATATACACCATGCGATAAATCAGGTGTGGCTACCAAAACATTGCTCTTGTTTCGTATATAGCAGTGTTTTTCATCAAAACTAACATTATTTCCATGTTTAATAAGCTCACTTACAGATAAGTTTGTTGTCAAACAAGGCACGCATAGCACATCTTTCACCGTAATGTCGAATTTTAAGTCAGAAACAATGTCGACGTTTCCGGAACAAACCACTGGCACTTTTGATTTGTTTGCTACCACAATTTCAGGTAACCACGGTGTGGATTTCATTTCTTTAAAAGATTCGTTCGCCGTCATATGTGCGCTTGCTCCTGAATCTACTTCTAATAATATAATCTACTCTCTGTTTTGTTAAACTTTCCGTTCAGAAAAACAACATTAAATACGCATTTGCTATTATTCTTCTTTAATAACGGGCACTGATTTGGATAATGACCATCATCTTTACATATAGCAAGTTAGCAGGTTATCTTCGTAGATGAATCTGTCATTGCTGTCTCCGTCTTCCTTTTTTTTTTAATATGGCAACCTAACAATTACTGCCAACCTCCAGTCAATAAAAATACTTGTAACTAGAAATGAAAAGACGGACAATTCTAAAGAGAAACTACGAGTCTGAATAAAAATTGAAATCGTAATAATAAGAACCCTAGAATACTATAGGTAATAATGAATTATGAAATGACTTGTACTGAAGTATATTAAATAAATGATGGATATTAGGTTGAATTAAAGTAATACTAAACTCAATACCACATTTAAAATAATGAGTATTACTAAATAAAGACGATTGATTGCTAAATAATGAATAAAATTTTATAACCTAATATTATTTAAATCTAAAAATTCCATAAAACAATTGAAAACATTTTTACTTTTTTTTAGAAAAAATTAAAAGAGAACAAATTTCTGTAGGAAGAGGAATTTTAAGATTTACCAAAGTGTTAAATATTGAAGTATGATCATAAAAAGGACACGAGAGGAAATATGGTTGAGGTCACCAATATCCAAACCACATTCACACATTGAAGAATTTTTAATATGAAGCCTTGCAAGGTGAACAGAATTACAGCAGTGACCCAAGCGCATTCTACACAACATTGATGTATGTTTCTTATTTAAGGATAATTTATAAAAACAAGGTTTAGAAGGAATGATGGGTTGAATTTTGGCATAGTGACAGCCTTTTGTCGTTTTGGTTTTGTTCCAATGTTTTGATCATCTATCTCTATATACTAATTTCGTAGTTCTTATAAGGTCATAGCAATAATTTTTAAATAAGAAAGTATCCCCACAGACTTTGTTTAGCAAGAGACATTGCTTGTTTAGCAATTTTGTCAGCATATTCATTACCAGATATACCAATATGACTCGGAATCCAAACGAGAGAAATGTTGATGTTTTGGAATTGGTATAAGAATAGAAGTTTCTTAATTTCAATATCAAAGGATTGCGGGAAATGTCATAAAAAGGATTACATAACAATGCTTGTAAAGAACTAAGAGAATCTGAAAATATCACGCTTGATTTTAATTTAAAAAGATAGCAATATTTATTGATTGTAAAATAGCTAACACTTCTCTAGTAAAAACTGAAGATTCGGGAGGACTTTTCATTTTTTGAACTATTCTCCAATTAATCTTAGAAGCATTTGTAAAAATATAATGAAAATCTGGGAAATTCTTGTCCAACGTAAATACACATTTTTTATTTGATTCAATAGAAAATTTATTTAATCCTATATCTAATATAACATTGGGTTTGAAAAGTGCAACTTCAAATGAATTAGAGAAAAGAGGCAGAGTCGCCGACCTATAAATAGGATCTAGTAAGGAATTATAATATTCATAGCTTTTAACTATATTAGGTGTTTCTTTATTACGCCAGTATTTTCCTGAATTAATTGAAATGTACTGAGAAAGCAAATGAATTTTAGGGAGTAATGGATGGTTTGAAAATTGAAGAACCCGATAAAAAAAGGAATCCGATAAATATTGTCGTCTAATAAAAAGTGGAGAATCACCGCATTCAATCTGCAAGGCATTGATTGGCGACGAATTCATAGCGCCTATTAATCTTAAAGACTTGTGTTGAATGATATCTAATATTTTAATCCTATTTTACTAGCGGGTTCAAGAAGAAATGAGGCATAATCTAATCGACTTCTTATAATTGCATTATAAATTAATTTTAAAGAATATGGATGAGCGCCCCACAATACCCCACACAAAGTTCTAAGAATGTTTATAGTTTTTTCGCATTTTTTTGGGTATAAATGATATGAGGTATGCCGGATAATTTATTATCAAGAATTACACCAAGGAATTTAACTTGATGGATATTTACGAGCGGATAATTAAAAAGGCAAACTTGGATTTCAGGTAAAACTCTTTTGCGCGAAAAAATTACTGTATTACTTTTATTTAGAGAAAGTTCTAGTCCATGATCATCTAACCAAGAGGCATAGTGAGGAGATCTTGTTCTATCGCATTAACACAGGATTCTATACATTTATCATTAACATATACTAAGACATCATGAGCGTATTGCAAAATTCTACACTTTGAAATAGACTGGTCCAAATCTGATGTATAAATATTGTATAATAAAGGACTTAAAACAGAGCCCTGTGGAAGGCCTTTGAAAACCTTTCGAGTATATTTTAGATCATCATCAATTTTAATATGTATATATCGATCTAGAAATAAATTGATAATCAAATTTGTAAGTTTTTGGATATATTAAGCTTAAACATCTTTTCTCTAAGGATGTTAAGTCTGACATTATCGTAAGCAGAAGAAATGTCAAGGAAAGCAGCAAGGACCGATTCATTTCTCGAAAATGCTAGTCTAATATCTGTGGTGACGATAGAAAGACTGTCATATGTGCTTTTACCTTTTTTGAATCCATATTGGGTATTTGATAACAATCCATGACTTTCTACATACCATTCAAGACGGTTCTTGATCATATGTTCAAAGGTTTTAATTAGAGTTGAGGATAGAGCGATCGGTCTATAGGAAGAGCCGTTGTTAAGATTTTTGTCAGGTTTCAAGATAGGAATAATTACTTGAGTCCGACAAAAGTCAGGAACAAAGCCTATGTCAAACAAAACGTTAATGATATTTAAATAGTAGGATAAAATTTGATCATTACATTTGGCAAGTAGTGAATATGGAATACCGTCTAAACCAGGAGCTGAATCGTGAACGTGAGAAAGTACGAGCTTTAATTCATATAAAGAAAATGGACGTTCTAAGGGATCAAAAAAAGAATCACATGGAATACTTTGAGGTAGCTCCTCTCTAAAAGGAGCAGACGAGGGGGCAAGTTTATCTAGAAAAGTGTTTATAGATTGAGAGAGGATGGCACCACTATAAGAACAAGATGAAAAACAACCGCGAAATTTTCTAATATTACGCCAAACAACTGATGAAGGTATTGAAGGAGAAATTGAGGAACAAAAGGCATGCCAACTTGTTTGGTTTTTGTGCGAAGAGTATTTTTAGTCACTTCTTGTACACGTTGAAGGTATGAATAGTTTTCCGGACTCATGTCTAATTTATATTGTTTTTCGGATTTTTTCTTTTTTTTATTACGAATGGCCTCAGTACATTCAGAATCCCACCATGGATGGGAGGGTCTACATTTATTATTTAGAGTTTTAACAGGAATTGTTTGATCTGCTGCATTTACAACTGCGTTTGTAAATGCAGCAATCATTGTAAAGAAAAATATTGTACAGATTCCAGTCTGCTCTGTCTAATTTGTATTTAATACATGGTTTTTTGTTAATTTCTGCCGATTCTTTGTTCGGAAAGGAAATCAGAATGGGAAAATGGTCACTGCCGTGAGAGCTATCTAACGAACTGGCCAATTTAGAAGAGTGATTAAATTAGGAGTACAAATTGATAAATCTACAGCACTTCTAGACTCATTAGGACGAGAGCGTTTGGTAATTTTACCAGTATTAAGGACACCAATGTTAAGTTCTTAAATTATTTCAACTAGTAAACTACCGTATTTTTCAATATTATCACCCCATAAATAATGATGACAATTAAAGTCACCAAGAATTATAAATAGTTTGGGTAAGGAAGCTATTAAAGATTTTATTCTGCGAAGCGTATGGACAGAAGGGGAGGGAACATAAATAGAAACGAAAGTAATATTTTGAATTCTTACTGCTACAATATTAAAGTCAAATACTTCATCATAATCATCTATAATGGAATAAGTTATATTATTTTTTATAAGCAAAGCACATCCGGCATAACCATCAGATCTGTCACTTCGAACTAGACAAAAACCAGGTACTCTGATGTTCGAATCTGGTTTTAGCCATGTTTCTGAAAGAGCAGCGATACACACATTGTATTTTTTTTAATAAATAAATTATTTCAGTACGTTTATCTAAAATGCTGCTACAATTCCATTGAAGGATCTTTGTGAGAGTGAATGTCTTGGAGAATTTTAGGTATAGAATTTAGTAAGCGAGCAACGTGGGACAGTAGCTTTGACGAATACGAAGATATGATGATATGTTAATAAGGAAACTTAGAATGCTTTCTACAGAATCAAAATTACCCTGTGATGTAACTGGTGAAACCCGAAGAGCACGAGGATGGTTGTGCTCTTCGGGTTTCACCAGGTTGCGGAATTGAAAAATCTTCAATAATTTTTTGATGACTTTTTTTGTCGTATCCTGTTTGTGAATGGTGACGTAGTGGTTTAGGAATATATATTAATTTCTTATAAGAAGTTTTATTAGACGTAGCGGGGTTGGAAGGAAAATTATCCATTGTAGGATTAGTAGAAAGCGAAGAATTTTCAGAGATTTTTGAAATCAAAACATCAGCATATGATTTTGAAGAAACTTGAGGATATTTTTGAGATGCTTCTAGGTATGAGATAGAATTTTGTGCCATTTCAATTTTAATATTATTTTGTCTTGTGTGTTCAGGACATCCAAAATCTGTGGCTTTGTGGTTACCTGAGCAAAATAAGCAACGAAAATATCCATTATCTTTGTTGCAAGAAGAAGAGGAGTGATCACCTCCACATTTTGAGCATCTTGGCTTGGAACGACATAAATCTTTAGTATGTCCAAATCTGCAGCACTGCAAGCATTGGATCGCTGGAAGCTTATAAATTTCAACAGGAATGGAAGAATAGCACAAATAAACCTTCGAGGGAGGAATTTGACCGTCAAATGTGATTACGACCCTTTCAGAGCTTTCATATCTGACTTTGTCCTCGTTGCGAACTCGGTAATTTAATTTTCTTACTTTTAATACAGGAATGGTGTTTGGATACGTAGATGATTCGGTAATAATCTCTTCTGGTGTCCAATCTTTTGGTACACCTTTTATAACTCCCATACTAGATACGGGAAAGGATGGAATAAAGGTTTTATATTCATCATTTACGAATGGATTTTCTAAAAATAGATTTGCATCAATAAATTTAGAGAATTCAACCGTTATTCTATTTCTCCCGATACGTTTTAGGCCTCCATTAACTATATTTTGTACATTTAATTTTTTCAATAAGTGACCAAATGAAATAGCATTTAAAGTTTTACCAGAATTAGGAGAATCTTCTTTTACTTGAACATGAACGATAAAAGGATCTGAATCTGTAGAATTATAAGAACGAAGAGATTGAAATCTTTGTGACTCTATTTTTTTATTAATGCTATCAATATGCGTATGAAATTGTTGCTAAATGAGATACAATATGAAAATGCAGCTTAATATTATTAATATATACTAAAATGTATAAAGAATGTAATCAGAATATTACAAGAAAACTTAAAATAATTAAAATGACACCAAAAACGCGTAAAGCCGGTTTCGGACGTTCAGTTGACAATCTTCCTCCGTCTTCTTATTTGGCAATGAGTGACTGCCATATTTCTTTGGCTTAGTGTTGCCAGAGTAAAATTTATTTCGCGCGGCAAATGCAGTTTCGTTTCTGGCGCTGTTATTGTCACTGGTCACTTCCATGTCAAGTAATTTCGACTTTATGATATCTGCAGTTATCAAAATACCCGAATGTTCAATTGCCATGATCATGGTTGTATAACGATCAGACAAACCTGCTAATAATAGTGAGCCAACCCATTCGTCTGTTATTGTAAAGCCCGTGCCATTTAACCGCTGTGCTGTCCCGACCGTTTGAGTCACATATGTCGCCATAGAATCACAGTTTTCTAGTCGTATGGATATCAAATATCGCAGCAAGGCTATTTTTCTCAAGAAACCGGAGTCATCAAACATGGTCTTCAACGTAGTCCATAATTCTTTTGAGCTCTTGGTGTTCTTAATATGCACGTACAATGACGGGTCTATAGTCAATATTAGCTTTGCCTTCGTTTTTGCACTGTCCACAAGCTTAAATTCAAAATCTGGCGTCGGTTTTATGTACTTGTCCATCCCTTCGAGCACCAACAAAAATTCAGCCCCGAAACTCCATTCATGATAGTTCTCTCTTCCTTTTAATTTAGGAACACTGGCAACATAGTTCGTAGTCATGTTTCCGCGATACAACTTTCAATAACTATCTATTTTTTATAATAAAAAAAACTGATAATTCCGGGATAGGCCCATAATCTATTTAAACAAGTGAACAGTTCACAACAGACTAGCTAGTTTTATTTTTTTTAAGTATACGTAGACAATCATACAAATCTTATATAAAACTGGCATAGTACCATAAATATATTTAATACAATATAGTGTCTAAATTGCACATGAGATGGCGTTACTAGTAGCAAAATACAAATAACTATTTTGAATTTGTATTTAAAATTGGTACATTTAATTTACATCAATAAATAAACATTTGTTTTGTGTAAACTTTGTAAGTATTACCAGGCCTGCGCTCCGCGCTTCCTGCATCAAAATATATCTACCCTGAGCAGTGTTGCCAACTTGACGGGTTTCCCGTTAGATTTGACGGGACAGCGAAGTTGGCAACGGGAAAAAAATTTGTTTAACGGAACGGATTTTTAACAGGACAACAAAAATTTGTTTTTTTAGATTTGTTTTCGAAATAAAAATAATTTGGAAATGGCAAAAATTAAATAATAAATTCATTAATACTTTTAGTTTAAAAATACGAAAAAATGTGCAATACAATGAATGATTGACACATGTCTACCATATTTGACGGGATTATAGTGTTCTCTACAACGGGAGCTAGATTTTAATGTTGGCAACACTGACCCTGTGCGGTCCCCTACAGGGTACTAATTCAGTGAGGTTGTCACTCGCACGGCTGAGCTGACGCGCGCCTTACGTTGACAAAAAAGCATTTTTCTCTTATAAGTATTCAGGCACTTTGATATTTATGAGTTTTATTCAGGTATGGCCACTTAAAAAACCAAACGATACTGCATAGCATACGGGTAGGTACTTAAATAACAATAGAAATGAAGACTTTTTATTCTTTACTGTTCTTAAGGATACAAAAATTTAAGATATTACTATTTATAAGTGTATATCTAGATAACTAGATGCCTAGTTACTTGCTCCATAGTTGCAGATTTATTATTTTGACTAGCAACCTGACCACAGCTTCGCATTTTTCGAATAATGTCAATGACCTTAAATAATGTTCAGAGTAAGTAGACCTCATAGTACTAGTTACTGTATACCCTCTCAACCCCAAGCGGTATCATGAGACCGCGGCCATATTCCGTCAAATCCTCAGCGGTCTCATGAGGTCGCATCCACCCATAGCACTTTAACCCATAAAACTTACATATAGAGACTATTTTCCTATGAAGAAGTTTGGCGTTATATAATCAATATGAAATACTCTATCCTCTAGTGCAATTAAAAAAGTGTTATCCTATGAATATTTATGTATAATCTTTGTTTATTTCGTACGCCATTTTCGCCTCAATGTTATTGTGTTGATTTTTATAGTGTTTTATTATAAAATTATTTTCGACGTAAATAACTTCGAGCCGACATTTGCTTGGTATGTTTTTTTTTGTTATCAAAATACAATAACATCTTTTTGTAAAGAAGTAAAACCTGACTTTTGTTTAGACCACAATATAGAGAATTTTGTATAGATTTTATAATGCTAAACTTTTTTATAGAAAAGTGGTCTCTAAATATAAGTTTTAATGGTTTTATGTGCTGCGGGTGGGTGCGGTCGCTTGCGAGCGTACGGGATTTGCCGGGCGCATGCGACTGCACGGGATTTTATGGTGCTTGAGGGGCTACTAATGCAAGATCATCATATAGTCTTGGTCGATGAAAGAAAGAGATTGATAAGAGTACCACTTCCCATTGCCACTCTTTCATTAATAATGCCGTCACGTGTCGTATGCTTGGTAATAGCTAAAAAGAAATATGAAACAGAAAATGGTAAGTATGTAAATATTCATTTTTCTAGATGTTGTACATTAACGGTTAATGGTTAACGATTAACCTTCCGCACATTGAACACTAATGTTCTTAGGAAAATACTAGTAAATTGCGTACACTGCATAATACCTCAGTGGAAAAGGACGACAATTCTACTACCAACTAATATCAAAGGATTCAATTTCTTTTCTCACAACACCTAACCCTACAGTGGGTGCGGCCTTAACAAAGGCGCGTAGTGGGCTAAGTGATACAGACACTGGCGCGCGGACGTAAGGTTCATTTCGATTTAATACACGCGCTGCATAATTTTACGACCATTTATGGGCAAGCCAGCGCAAGTTTGCTATTAGAGAGTGATCCTTCTGTTCTTGAACTAATATCTAATCTGTGGTGTTACCATCAAAGATCGTGTCCTCAAAATATTTGAAACTTATAACAAGGAATGAATAATTGTTTTTTAATATTTATTCAAAATTTTCGTGGTGTTGCTTGAGAACATTCCCTTTGAAGTTAGGTATTAAAGAATTTGTCTACTAGAACACTCACTTCTGTTACCAAGGGCCGAATTTTTGATATCTATTTAAAGGTTAGTCAATGACTAAATTATAACCTGACTGAATATCAAAGTCCAACAATAGAACTATTTTATTAATAGCTACTACTGATTTTTAATTAATTTGTGTTGTATTTGATTGCATGAGTAACTTTCATCTGACAATTGCAATTAGGCCCAAAGTTAACTATTTAATGTTCCAAATTCAGAATAACTTCGGAAGTAACTTTTTATCATATGTGATTATATTAGTTATTCGACCGAGCGGTCAATCGACGGATCCAACTCGGCTAGGGAGCGTTCGGGAAATTACACATCTTCTCGCCAGGTATGCTTGAAAAGCCGATAACTAGATTGTACAACCAATGCGTGTTGCCATTGAAGACTTATGGATCTGAGACGTGGACCTTCAATGCTTGCCGTATGAGGACGCTCAAAATCGCTCAGCTAGCTATAGAGAGAGCTATGCGTGGGGTTTCTCTGCTTGATAAACTTAGAAATGAATGATGATGAAATGAATTGGTGCATCGTACCTAAAAAACTTCACGTAACTGAAAATGATAATTCTTGTGAGTCTTACAAGATGCCGTAATGCAAATTGCATAAATAATAAAGGATAAAACTTCTACAGTTACTATTAATTATATTATATAAATAACTTGCATTTATATGTTTAAATAATTATATTCATTATATGACTTTTAAGTTCTAAGATTTAATTTAAGTTTTTCGTTTCTTAATTTTATTTGTTACTAGCTTTTTACCCGCGGCCTCGCTCGCGTGGGCTTGTTTTTGAAACATCGATAATACTCAAAGATATTTAATAGGTACAGACACCGTCTTGCTAACACATCACACCGCTCATAGTGACGCCAGTTTTAATTTATGTGTGCGTGAGTACCACGTGACGCGCATATCTTATTCTTACGTACCATGCCTGCATTAATGTGCGTGACTTCGGTAATAATAGAGCGAATCGATTACCCAAAAATGTGGGAGATTTTATATTTCATTCATATTGACATACCTATTGATTCCACGAGTGTAAAATGTGTGTGCGAGGCGTGTGCATTCGTGTGCGTGTGTGTTTGCGCACTAAAATATTGAGGATAAGTAATAAAACTATAATTAATTTAACAGTTAAAAATAAATAAAAAAGCACGGTGGATGTTTATGTATATCTCTTTCTCGCTCTAGTAACTGACGGTTCTAAGTGACTAAAAGGGATAAAAGCACAGGAAAGTGCGATTCCGTGCAGCCAGATGTAATTCAACTCTAAGCCTTAAAAAGGGTTTAACTCTATAGGTTGGCAAAAACCTGTAAAATTATACCGTTTAAAACTCCTTATACACATAAAATTTTCGGTTCATCATGACATAAAAAAATGGTTAAAACATTTCGTAGCCTAGGCAATGCTCGAATATTGTTGAGCTGTATTATTACTTGTATTGACGTTTAGCTTTCGTATTGTTTTACAACTAAATACACGTCGACAACATTATATATTTCTTTTCTTCCTATTAGCGCAAGTTATGCGAGTTATTTAACTCAACAATACCTAATCATTAAACACAGGCAGTTAAGGTCCTAGCTTATTAGTGTGATTGTTCACAGTTCACTGCGCTCACGCATCGTCAACACAAAGTGTCTGCGAATTTAAACTATTAGAGTAAACGACGAAACAAATGCTTTGATGTTGATACAAATTTCAAGTTATTTTGATCGCTTAGGTGCCTTATGAACTTGAGTGACTGTCGCCATCGACTGTTCGCTGGATTGAACTGAGCTGAGCAATATGATGCATCAGCATATTGTGAAGAAAAAAATCTATACAGACGAAGATCCCGAATAAAATGAGGACGTGGCTTAAAGGACAAGCATCCCAAGTCAAAAATCTTAATTAATAAAAAAATAAATTTATAAGTTGTTAGTGTAGGTAGATGGTAAATGATTCCTTAGTTAACGGTTTTATATTGTTAGTGGTCTTATGTAGTCACGGTTTGATCGTGATCGGTCATCAAAATATAATAAAAACGGTTAAAACAAGTGTTATATAGACATGGACAAAGAAAATATATCATCCTTACCTAAAAAATTATTACTCAAGAAAATTCAAGAAGTTGCAGTAAGTGAGCCTAACAGAATCCCACTAAAAACCATTAATAGCTTATCAGGTTTGCCAGCTCGATCTAGCACGGAACACGTTGAAGCAGTATCAAATAAGACTAGAAGTACGTATGAAATTGACTTAAAATACGTAACTTTTAGAAAAAGAAACGAAGACTTGGACTGGGACTATAAAGTTACGAAAAACGAGGCAAACCATGAAGACTGTAGTATAATTTCTATAAGTGACGAGGATGAAAGTTTCGTTGATCATAAGAAAGAAAACAATAATTTTAATGAAAATAAACCGAAAAATTGTCCTGGTGAAGCTAGTATTAAGAAAAAATTGAAAACACCGCACCGTAGAGAGTTACAAGGTCTTTCACCGGTGGTACATCCAGAGGAAAAAGGGGAAGAAAAATGCAAACGACGTTTAAAATTCTACCAACGTTTAAATAATACTAGATTACAGTTGCCGGATATTCGTAAGTACCTACATGTAATATTATTCATATACGGGCGTCGCTCACTGCGAGGGCAAGGCCAATTCAATCAGGCAGTTGCACTCGCGTTTTTACAAAGCTGAAATTGCTTATATGACGAAATTAGTCCAGGAGAAATCGGTGTATGAGTACCGAAAACTCCACCTCAAATTTTTATGTGATTCCCTTTAGTTTTTTCCAATTGCCAGGAATTGTTATTTTCGAACGGGACAATTTTTTATATTTTTTGATGAAATACAAATAAAACAGGGTTTATGACTTTTTACGATGATGTTAATACTTTCAGAGTTATTAATTTTGGACGGTTTAAAAAGTCCAGAATTCAGATAATTTTAACCCATTAAAATATATAAAGAAAAAGAATAAAATAATAAAAGAATATTTTATTTATATTCTTTGATAAAATGTGAATAAAAAGGTCCAATGAATTTTTACGATCCAGTTAATACTTTCGGAGTTATGAATCTTTAAATGTTTATAAAATCTCAATAAAGACATGTATTAAAATGTTTTTTTTAATTCCCGCTTAAGGATATTATCAACTACCGTTTAAAAATAAAAAAATAATTCTTTAATATTTCATTCGTTCTCCAATTCTCAATTATATAGAAAATATATGATTTACGGTAAAATGAACAAGAGCTAGGTTTCCTTTCCGCTGCAATACATGCTCAATAGTCAGGGAAAACTTGTTACCTAATTGGTCATTTAGATGCTCCTTTAATATTCTACTGTTTTTTTATGAGTAAAAATTCATTCGTAAATATTTAGGATATTACGTATGCCATACGGCTTGACTCACTGGACTGCGAAGAGATGTTGCATCTCTTTGCGTATTTTATCGCACCTACCACGAGGAGTGCTCTCAGGAATTGTTCGAACTAATTCCAGCCGCACAGTTTCACCATCACACATCGCGACAAAACTCGCGATACCATCCATACCTTCTGGATGACTGGCGGTCCACCACTAAGCGATTTAAAAAATGTTTTCTTCCCTGTGGAATCAACTACCACCAGAGATTTTTCCGAACCGATACGACTTAGCGACCTTCAAGAAAAGGGCCTATTTCTTTTTAAAAGGCCGGCAACGCATCTGCAATCCCCCTGGTGTTGCAGCTGTACATGTGCGGTGGTAATCACTAACTATCAAGTGAGCCATATGCCCGTTTGCCCCCTCTCGTATAAAAAAAAAATTAGTCTAGTATTAGAAATGTTGGTACTTAATTAAATTTTTCATGCCTTGACAATAGCTGTATTAAGAAGTTGTATCGCAGAATCTTAAAACTCTCTATAGAATATATATACGCACTGGAGCAGAGGGAGTTTCTTTCAAGAAAGGTCTTATTTCTCAGACTTACGGACCATTTTCCTAAAAATATTTTCTTTCTGTTTGCAGTTGAGGAGTCATACACGAACTGCATCGAGAGTGATTATGTCAGTGATCTGTTCGCTCATTTACTAAGTATTGAAAGAGCCGTATCCATGCCCAGAATACCCAGCATCACTCGTGCACATGTCCTTAATTGGTTATTAAGAATTAACGTAAGTATTAAATGGACATTTCCTAAAATAAAATAATTTTTGTGTGTAATTTTCTGTTTTGTTGGGGAAGGACTACGCTCTTACAAAACACAAGTGTATAATGGCAGCTTAATGCTGCTGTGTTTTGTATGGTGAGAATAAAAAACTGGAGATCCGTTTAACTAGGAACGATACCATGGTCCTAAGGAATGACAACGCATAAGCAATTTGATTCTTACTTGAAGATAGATGTAGGTATCTATGACCCATAGGATCCACTTACTATCAGTTGGACTCCATGCGCGTTTGTCACCATTATTCTCTAAAAAAAGTTTGACATAAAATAACTATATTTCAAGTAAATTAATATTGAACACATGTATTTGGAATTGTTGATGTTAAGGGAATAATATATTGTATACTATTTCCTTAATTAGGGTTGTATTGTACTCGCCTTGCTAGGTAGGTAGAGGTAGGCAGCTATTTTATAAAAAGTCTGTATTGATAAGCCGGTAAAGTGCCCACTGCTGGGCATTGGGTTTTGTCGTAGTAACGTAATAATTTGCCTCAATTACCAAGCTTGTCAAGCGGATTTCGGGATCACCATACAAGACCACCTTCAAACTGCTCCCAGTCTCCGGTCCGTATATTTCATTTCAAAGTCATGGTCAAGACGTTTTACACTTGTTTATAGTCCTTATGAACGGTAGAATCTACAATGGTTCACAAAAATAAGACCTTCGCAATAAGAACCGGCAAGAAATTCTGGAGTCCTTTTTTAAGCTTACAATTTTATTTATAACTATCTGTGCCCGCGACATTGTCCGCTCAGGAAGTTTTAACTAGATTGTTTTAAAGTCGACTAAGTTAGTAATTAACTCGGTGCGAAGCTTTATTACTTTAGTTGATTTTTTAATTATATATACACTACTGTTCTAATCCAATCAAATATTACATGCATGATATATGAGAAATTTAACTTAATTTAATTTTACTTGATGAGTTATATTAAAAATTCGTCTCAAACTGACACAGTGCAAAAGAATTGTATTATTTGAACTAGATTGTAACTGCATTTCAAGTATTTTACTTATTATCTGTGTTTGATAATGCACGTATAAATCTCAAAAATTTGAGATTTTAACACTTGTCAAATAATTTGGATTAAAGTACGACGTGCACGTAACATTGATAGTTCTTAAAATAGATATAATTTGAACACACGACCCCAGATAGAATATAAATCTTGCCTATATTTACAATTCCATTCCATTGGAGGGTTTTATTAACTTCGGCTCCTATTTACTTCATCCCACAAGGTATCTTATTATGACATATTTATTTTATTACTTACACATTCATTTACATGACATTAAAATATTTACAAAATAAAAACAACAACAAACAAACTAAAAACAAACATTTCCGCAAACCAAATAAGATACATTATAATAACCAAGAAATTGCTTACTCTTTGAAAAAGTTAGGGTTACACACCATTACAATACCACTGCGAAATTGACCTCCCTGAGAGATTGCCATAAATGTCAGTCTACTCGTATTTCTTTAAGTTGCCTATATCTTACTATAATAAACTATATATGTATATGTAAATATAGAGGTGACGTTTTCTGATGTGAAACAAATTGGTATTTTATGAAATTAAATTAATGACTTTTATTAAATATATAGATTACTGCATAATACATACTTATTGAACATCATTTTTTATTTACCACTGGTTCGGAAAAAAAAAACTCTGTCCTAGGATGAGCCAGCACTCAGCGAGACTTTTTTAAACATATTTAATTTAATTTTACAATAATTTTGTTTGTACAATTTTTAAATCAATTTAATAGAACCAGCATGGTGGCGATCACCTCACTCTCTTGGGTAATTTTCATCTATGAATTCTTTGATATTATAGTAAGTACTCCTTCTTGTACAATTTTTCTTTAATAAGACTTTACACTTGTTTAATGACGAATTTTGTACATTTTCTGGGATTTGCTATTAAAGCAGTATACATTGCCCCATAATTAAATTACTAATTCTATGGAATCTGGTAACTGAATTCCCTCATCATCATCATCATTACAGCCCTTTACAAGTCCACTGCTGAACGTAGACCTCCCCCAAGAAATGCCACAAAGCGCAGTCCTGAGCCACCTGCATCCATCGACTTCCTGCATGTTTTACCAGGTCATCACTCCATCTAGTGGGGGTTGCCCTACACTACGCCTACCGGTACGAGGCTTCCACTCGAGAACCTTTCTTCCCCATCGGTTATCGGTTCTTCGAGCTATATGGCCGGTCCATTGCCACTTCAGCTTACTAATCCGTTGGGCTATGTCGGTCACTCTGGTTTTATTGCGGATATCCTCATTTCTTAGTCTATCATGCAGAGAAACTCCGAGCATAGCCCTCTCCATAGCTCGCTGAGTGACCTTGAGTGTCCTTATACGGCCAGCAGTAAAGGACCACGTCTCAGATCCGTAAGTCATCACTGGCAACACGCACTGGTTGTACTGAATTCCCTACGCCTTTATCATTATCTTATATTATTATCTTTATTTTATCATCATCATCATTATCATCACAATCATATTTACAACTCATCACTGCTGGTAATAGCTATGATAAGCCTACTAAAAATAATACAATATGATTCAGTAAATATGCATCCACCCATCCATTTTATACATGCTAGAGCCATGCCATGTAGTTGTAGTACGAATGGGTCAGCTCGACCAGGGAAGGACCACGCTCTCACAGAATACAAGTGTAAAATAGTAGCTTAATGCTGTGTTTCGTATGGTGAGTGTAGAGAACCGGAGACCTTTTTTACTTGAAATGAGGCATTCCATCTTAGTCCTCACTGGTGACCACGCATCTGCATTTTGATTTGTAATCGAGGATAGATGTAGATGTCTATAGGCCGCAGCAACCACTTACCATCAGGTAGACTGTGTGCTCGTTTGTCACTCTATACTATAAAAAAAATTACAGCCTGTAAAAGTCCACTGCTGAACACAGGCCGATTGCCAAACGCAGCTTTTTATTAGTTCAGGTTGTTATCAGGAGGATGCTGCTGCCCGTCACCTGTTTAAATTTCCCTCTGTCACATCTCACGACACGGGACGACTTGGGGAGTGGATATCCTTACACCTCACTACATGCTCAGTTAATGTAATGGACTCATACTTAACTTATTTAATTTATGTGTAAGTTTTATTCGTAGTAAAATGATAAGATAAAGCTTTCTAAAGGCTTCTCGCTTAAAGGCTAATATAGCTATTCAGCGAAAATGCAGACAGCGTTCTTGGCACTATTCTACGAGGAGTAGGACTGTATGATAAATTAAGTTTTCAGTTCTTTATTGTTTTTTTTAATTTTGTATATATTTCAATGTTAAAAATGAATGTGTAAATAATAAAATAAATGTCATAATAAGATACCTTGTAAACTCTCCACTGGATTTTTTATTTCAACGAAATGCCATATCATGCCTTAAAGGCTATATTATTTTGCCGTAATTTATATTTTATATTCACGACGTTTCGAGTATTTTATTAGGGGTTTGTAAATAAATATGTAGCAAGCTACAGATACGACAGTGACTTTTAGTAGTTTCCCTACTACGCCTTTTGGCGCTGAGTCGCCCATTTTGACAGATGAGTAATGACTATACAATTTATAAATTTTAATATAGCTATGTATAGCTCAGGGATTGCTAGCACACATCCTTCAAATTATCGATATTTAGTGATGTTCTTATTATATCGACATAAGTGCATTATACAGGAATAATATTACTTAATGAAACAATTATAATCCATCTACCTTATTTATTTTTTATTCAACCACACCAACATCATCATATACATACACATGTAATCTTAGGATTAAATTAAAGGCACATTAATTTATGTAAACAAATTAGAAAATTGTACATAACATTTTACATAAATAAGTACAATTTGACGAGAAACAGAGCAATATTTATAGTTCATTAAATAAAGCAAATTAAACCACAGGAATCATATTTAAGTGCTTAATATTTTACTTTTCAAGTTATTTTTATTAGAAGCAATGCTATTTATTTTCCATCAGGGGTAAAAACCTGGCCATTCTTTTACAAAAATTAAAAAAAATTCTTCTCTTCTTTAATTTCATTTTCTACACCACATTACCTGAAAAGAAATAAATAAAAATAAAGTCCATCATGAATATTCATATTTTATGACTTAATGATAATCATAAACTATATATTATTTATATTAAGGTAACAAAGGGTGGTTTCATGGCAGTTGGCATTTTTTATTGGTTAACCCACGGTGTGGTGAAAATAAAGTGGTAGATGCAGTAAATAAGAAACAAAAAACATATAAAGATTAACATTGTACACATCCATTATCAGGAGCTTTCTCAATGTCTTCAGGCACGGAGTTCCAAATAAGTGTAACCTTAATTAATACTAAAGGAGTTGTTGATAAAACCATTGAAGTGTAGTGGAACTGTAATCTTTAGATTAGATGAAGAACAAAGAACTCTTATCGTGATTTGAGGATAGATATGCTGAATATAGATATAATAGATATGTTGAAACTTACCTAATTATGTCTAAGAATAAACTGAATTTATCATACCTTTTTGCCAATGTGTACATTTTGTATGTTCTGTCAACATTTGTCTCACCACATCAGCATTAGATTTCTATTCCTGAAAACCAACAATATTTGTGAATTTTGTTCTTATACATAAACCCAAAATTAAAGAATAAATATATAATGTATACTTCTGTATTGTATTTATTAACGCTGTATGGCTACTTTTAACGACAGTTTAGTATAATCGTAATTAAAAAGTGATCTATATTATCATATAAATCGTAATTAAAAAGTGATCAAACAATTTGTCATTTAGAATTTTATTATAGCTAGTTGTGCAGTTTAATTGCCTTCATAATTTTGATTAATTATGATCAATATAGTGTCATCATACGTTTCAGAGAATAATTAGCTACAACCCAAACAATTTGTTACTTAGAATTTTATTATAGCTTATTAGCTAGTTTGTTGTGTGTGCGCTTTGTGTTTCTAAGAGTATTTAGCTACAACCAAAACAATTTGTTATTTAGAATTTTATTATAGCTAGTTGTGCAATTTAATTCCCTTTATAATTTTGATTAATTATGATCAATATAGTGTCATTATATTTTAAATTAACGCCAAATGTAACACTTAACTCACAATAAATATATTGAACTTATTTAAGAATATTTTGACTTTAAGCTTCAACCTTTTGTAATTAAACTATTAATAGCTTATGTACCTACATCTTAAAGCTAGACTAATATTATTTCATGAAGACTGCTATACAGCTAGTTTTGTTGTTAAATAAAAGTACTTACTATAACTAAGATTAAACCAAAAATATACCAAATATACCTTTTTACATCAATCCTACATAATAAGTTTTAATAGGTATAAAAAGGTAATTATAATTATCTCAACCCACCAAAGAGCTAGATAGAAAAACAAATTAATAAAAAAGTAATTGAGTTAAATCAATTCGTAATTTTTCCAAGTTGGCACATCTATAAGATCAGAATCCCTAATATTCACTTCACTTAGTTGTTGTTTTAACTTTCATTAATCATTTCACCATTTCGTTTCATTATTAACCACAGCTTCTTTGGCGATTTTTCACTGATCCTGCATTTACATATTTAAGTAATTATGGTGAAAAATAGCCTGTAACTGTGTAATAATAGTGAAAAATCACCTGTTACAGTGCAGCCAATAGATAATCTTACTTTTACTTACTCTACAATTAATCAGTTCCTACATTAACAAATCTTGCGAGATTTTCAGCTATGAATTGAAAATGAAAATACTTTATTTAACAGTTATCACCTTTACACATAATTTAGCAGCGGTTCTCACACTAGGCACGTAGACCTGTATCATGAGAGCCATATACACATATTAACAAAAAACAGAGATTTGTGCACGGCTGACTTTACAAAGTTTTACCTTTAAACATCTACTCCAATTTATTTATCGTCTATAAATATAAGCACATACTTAAACATATATACACAATACATACATATATCCACATACACATACATACAACATATATAAATATTATATATATATATATATATATATATATATATATATATATATATATATAATTGTCTATATACATGCTTACAAATGGTCGTACTTTTATCTTGTTAATACTTGGGCCCAAGAATGTATAGATACGTCTACTTCTCCTTTAAGTACCATGGTTGAAAGTAATAAAATGACTCACCTGTTGCAGTCAGAGGCACACCATGAGCTATTTCATTGTCACTAACATAGATTACTGTATATATACTAGAGTCAGTAAGCAAGGACGGGTAAGAGTATCTAAGTCTTCTGCCTTCATTGCCGAACTGAAATATATCAAAACGTTTTTCACAGACACGTTTGTTAAGTAACTGTTCTTTGAAAAGTACAATGAGCTGGGGATTTGTCGACACTATGAAAGACATCCATAAGTTTCTTAAAATATCGTTCCTAGGGAATCTGAAAAGCCAGTACGTTTCACGTGTTGTATTGCAACTACCAACACAACACTTTTCGTCTACCATTATGATGGTATATGCAATATTCACACGAGCAGCACAAAAACAGAATATTGTAATAATTGAGGAAAATTTGGATAAATAATGGCGGCAATCAATATCGATAGTTTTGATTTTTAATTTTGACAATATGATTTGACATTAACACAATATGGCGTCTCAAAATGGCGTCCGTAGGCAGAGGGACATATTGCGACGGTAGCGCCAAGTTGCGTAGAATGGAACTAAGCTGTCACGGCACCGGAGCAGTGAGTACCGGAGAATCACCGGTGATTTACCGGTAAAGTACTCGATTGAAATAATCGGAGATTAACCGATGAAACTCCGGTGATCATATTACATTTCAAAATAATCTTTTAATAAAATAAATATTAAAAACAAATAAAAGAGTGATTAATTAATCAATATTTTTAATTATTTAACTGTATTTATGACATCTATTTACTAATTTGCTTCTTTCGAATGAAAATAATTATTTCGGTCATTAACTCAAAGCGCTCTTGTCTGTTTGTGTGATTCATTTCACTTCCTACTTGTTTTCCAAAGAATTCGTTGCAATATGCATGAACATTAAAAAAAAAACTAATATTGTCACTCGGACACTTAGCAAAGAACAAAAAGAAAGAAATCCGGACGTAGAACCACTACAGTACAGTACAATGCAGAAAGTTCTAACACGCTGGAACAGCGTTTATTATATGATAAATGAATTTTTAAAATAATTGACAGTATAACTGCCGCACAAAAAAAACTGCCCCAAGCACTTCCGATTATTATTCCATTAGAAGAAAATATATAAAAAGATATGATGCTTTTGCTAGATGTATTTGAGCAAGCCACTCAAATGATAAGCGGAGACCAATACCCAACATCCAGTTTAATAATACCAATTATTTATGGGCATTCAAAGTTTGGGCCCCAGAATATCTACAACGGTTGGTGCAATATTTTGCAAACACTGAAAAAAGTATGAACTACTATATATGAGCTACTACCACATACATAACCTCCGGCAAAATGTACAGAAGACCAAAAAGTACAATCTGCCACTTTGTCTTGCGTACGTGGACTGTGAGAAAGCCTTTCGTGAAAGATTCCGTGGAAATTAGTGCGGTGTGCCTTCAGCGGTGCCAAATTGACTGTCGTTATATCGAAGTGCTGTACAGTACAGCCGTAGTGTTTGTACAGTAAGGCTACGATGGCCATCCGAATACAGAACCAGAGTACGAAACGGATTCAACTGCAGAGAGGTGTAATATAGAGTGACGTTATATTATATGTATTTTTTAATAGAAGAGAGGGCAAACGAGCATACGGCTCACCTGATGGTAAATGACTACCGCCGCCCGTGAACAGCTGCAATACCATCACCAACAGATTGCTGATGCGTTGCTGGCCTTTTAAAGTAGGAACAGGTTCTTTTCTTGAAGGTCTCTAAGTCGTATCAGTCCGGAATAATCTCTGGTAGTAGTTGATTCCACAAGGGAATTGTGAACTTCTTTTAAACTTCTTTTAAATCGCTTAGTGGTGGATCGCCAGTCATCCAGATGGTATGGATGGTATCGCGAGTTTTGTCGCAATATTCTCAAAACCCTTCACCATTGCATTGAAAGACGTTTTCAATCTACTGGACTGGAAGGGAATACGGTATTAACATTAATGGCAAATACATCACTCACCTTCGATGTGCCGACGATATCATTATTATGGCAAAATCGCAGGAGGACTTAATTAATATGCTCAATGAACTCAATAGTGTCTCTTAACGGATAGGTCTTAAGATGAACACAGACAAAAGAAAAGTCATGTGGAATGTCCATGTCACACCTATGCTGGTGGGTGTTGGGAGCACTAAGTTCGAAGTTGTTAATGAGTAAACATACTCATTAAAAACTTCGAACTGGGACCTGGAACCTGGGACAAATAGTCCGACTAGGTAAGTCCAACTTCGACCAAGAGGTCAATCGAGGGATTCAACTCGGCTGGGAAGCGTTTGGGAAATTACAACACATCTTCTCATCAGGCATACCTCAAAATCTCAAAACTCAATTGTACAACCAGTGCGTTTTGCCAGTGATGATCTATGGACATTAGACGTGGCCTTTCAAGAGGGTTAGCTCAGGGTTTCTCTGCGTGATAAACTTAGGAATGAAGCCCAACGGATTAGTAAGCTGAAGTGGCAATGAGCCGCCCATATAGCTCGAAGAACCGATAACCGATGAGGAAGAAAGGTTCTCGAGTGGCAACCTCGTACCGGCAGGCGAAGTGTAGGGCTTCCCTCCACTATATTGAGTGACGTCCTGGTAAGACATGCAGAAAGTCGATGAATGCAGGTGGATCAGGAATGTGGTTTGTGGGAGGCCTATGTTCAGCAGTGGAATTGTGAAGGGCTGTAATGATAACGAATGATGATGATGATGAGTTACCGCATCCATTTACTATTAGGTCGATGGTTACGAAAAAAAAAGAAAATAATTGTGACCTTTTTTCTAAGATATTCCAATCGGCGACGCGGATCAGCGCCAAACGTGCGATATGTACTGTGAAGTGGTGAAAGGTTTCGACTTATTACTATATGATTTCTCAACATAGTATAAATCAAAGTCTTTTAAACTACGCAACGGATTTTGATGCGGTTTTTTAATAGGAAGGTTTATATGTTTTAATACATGCATAAATGTTGTCGAGATTCAAAAATCACCCGTGCGCAGCCGAATGAAATGAATCGCTAGTTTATGAATAATTTTCTATTTCTGTTCACAGGGATCTGATGGCAATCCAGCGGTGATCCAGACAGCATTCTGGTATCTAGACTCGGTCTTGTGCGTCAGTAGCGTTCGGCTGGATCAGTTGCGGCAGGTAGCAGCCGCTTGCTTCTGGATCGCTCAGAAGCATCACGGATCAGCGGCCTCTGCTTCTGAGCTTATTAAATGTGCAAACAGATCCTTTAGTAAAAAACAATTATTGAGGGCCGAAGAGGCGATCTTAAAGAAATTGGTATGTCACAGTAACTACCCTTGGCACCTTGACTAAGACTTACCAGACTTTAATTTAAACTTCTACTTTAATAATTTTACTTACGACCTGTGGTTGGTGTAAGAGGCGACTATATATTCTCCACCTGTGAGTGATATATGAGGCGACTGTATGAAATTCCGGAGATACCTTATGGCTTATGGCTATGGTGGAAAACAATCTCATTTATGTAAAACATAAAATACTTAGGCGCAGTGGATCAACGTCAAAGGCGCGAGACATCTGGTACTACTATCGTCAATTCGCGTACTAAGCGTGACGATTAAGTACGGCGAATAATATCGCCAACAATGTGAGAAAGTTCCCATGTTCAACAGTGAACTTTTGAAGGCTTGGCTGATGAAGAAGTAATTATTAGGATATATATAAATAGTTTTATATCAACATATAATGTAATTATTTATTTGCCTTAATTGCCACGCTATAATAGAGGGCAATTATTACAAATATCCTTTCTTTGAAGGGTTCTATGAGTTCTATGAGGAGGCTATTGGAATTTAATAGGCAGTAATTAATGTCCTCCGGATCGAATTTCGGCCACGGCGGCCTGCCTCAACGGAGACTAGCCATCGGCGCAGGACAGGATCATAGTGAACAAGTGTATGCGAAAGCACAGGTGCACTCTCTATTCCCTCACTCTCATAATCCGATGGGACGGTAAACCAACACGACCGGAGAGAGATCAGGCGCAGGACCAACGGCTTTACGCGCTTTCCGAGGCACGGGGGTGAGACACCGCCAACATCCTGACTCCGGGCAACTACTGAGAATATCTTCACGGAAAACTCAATAATTATTTAAGTAATATCTCTTATAGTAATTAATAAATGTCATATAAATATTAAGTTTAATATCGATGGCAGTAAAGAACAAGGAGTTAAATACAAAATCTTGAAAAATTAGGAAGCTTCTATTGTACAAGAAAGGAAAAATTTATTGCGTATTATTATTACATTATATCCTCAAAAAAAAAACTTCATCAGTTGTTTTCTAAATACCATGTGAATGGTTATATAAAAAAATCAATGATGATTACAGAATATTATTTTTTCATAGTTTTTATTTTAATAGATAGATTCGCATTGTTACGATTTTTCTTATTTATGTGAAATAAACCAGATTTTTAAAAGATCATTACTGTCATGAAAATTCTGAAAAATGTATGTCCGCCGTGTGTCCTTTTCTACTACTGATCGATTTTAAGTTTTCTTTCTTTTATGTGTATTTAATTGTCCAGTTGTATGTGATTGCATGATATAATTGGTGGAGAATAAAGTTCATGGAGTGGCAACCTCGGACCCCTCGCCAATAAAAGGCATGACACAACCTGATGAAACATGTAGTTATGCCTCGATGGATGCAAGTACTTTCGGAGTGGTCTAGACTTGTGATGGACTGTAGAGTAGTGATAGCGACACATGAATCAAAATAGTTTTAATAGCGTGCACAAATTTTATATATTATTTTTAACACATTTTTCCAGAAATTTCCATCGCAACCAGTTGTACCTCAAGATTATATATCTTACTTGTCCTGGTGGTTAGATCACGCTCATCCCGATGAAATTGAAATAGCAGCGGTCTTTCTCTGCTTATGCGGTTTAATGGTAAATAAAACACTCTGCAATGAGTTACCGTCAGTAATAGGCGCTGCTTCAATACAAGACGCCTTACTACTGCTGGGGAAACGGGACTTGATGCTGCGTCTTCAGACATGTCCAGTGTAAGTAACATTATTTATAAAACCTATTTTATAATTATAAAAACCTTATACCATGATATTACAGCTTGCTAACTATGCAAGTCATTTGCTAGAATATCCAGGACTTGATTTTTAAGTTGTGCGACACACTAATCAGTATGAAATGCGAAAGATGAAATCGATTTTACGATGATTTTGTTAAAATTATTCCAGATAAAGTTTGTGGTATTTTTTGCAGTTTCGTTCCATCATCATCATTTAATACACGTTATACAAAATAAAAAGGTCACATCCATCAGTCCATCCACTACAGACTATAAAATTCTACTGATAAACATATGTCTCGCTTATAGAATATCTCATATAGAGGATTTTGCTATAGTTGCCACGCTAGTAAGTAGTAGTTTGGCAACCGCAGTTATTTATGATTTGGAGTTGTTATCAGTAAGATGCTGCTGCCCATTTCCTGTTTCCGTTTTCTTCTACCGTCTCTTACGTTATCCAGGGTACGATTCGGAGGAATGGACTCTATCAGGCCACCACTAATTATGAAGAACTAATTTTCACAAATATATAGTATAAAAGTTGGGATTTGGATGTCTGATGCTGTTTGACCGATATTTTCAAATAAAAACGAGGAGACGTCAGTATGTTTAATATATTATTATTATGACAATAAAAAAACTACAAAAATTTTATTAATCATAGTAAATTTTTCATATTATTAAAATATTAAACACACAAGATGGAGTGACGAGCTGGTAGTCGATTGTGCTTTGTTGCATTCCTTGGTACTCTATGTTCAGCAGTGGACTTGTGAAGGGCTGCTAGAATGAATGAATGAATGAAAAAGAGAATTTTACATAAAATATCTAAGTGAGTTTACAAATTTTGTAAGGTTAAATTGTAATAGACTTTAAGTCCCTAGTCCTTGAGCCTGGCGTCAGAAAGACCACGTACTGTCTGTATACATATGATTCAATGATATCCGAGGCATAAGGCCATAAAGACACTTGTAGGGACGGCTGAGATTATGTCTAGATGCGGGATGTCCTTGAAAACTCGGGACTGTTGGCAAACCCAATCATATTCCTCATCAATACGTGAACTGTTGGAGATCGGGATAATTTTACTTAACATCATCCTTAAAAGTCAAACTGACGGCCACTATAGAACTCAGAATCATTGCTTTGAGGCGGCCACTGTACTAGGCAACTCAATAAGAGTAAGAGCCCGTGAACCCCAGACCTTCGTTATTTTATAAAAGCTGAAAGTTTGTCAGCACATGCTCCCAACACAGGTAAGAACGATGGACCATTATGAAGTTTGGGTAACAGTGGCTTTGGCAGGTAAATGGTACTGTTACGAGCTTGACGTTCACCTTGCAGCGCCTATAAATACACATTAGCACCGAAACATCCAAAACATTCACGTAAATACGCCCACCAATCGACAAAGCGTTGAAAGTTCGAGTGTCGGCTTCTAGAAGCTTAGTTCTTCGTTTCGACACCAGATGGCGCTGTCGGTTGAACGATTAGTGATGTCATTTTCTGGAAAGCTCCCCCGACTCTCGTCCCTGACACTACATGACGTCGACTTAGGCGCGCGATAGTACTAAAGGTGTGTAAAATACCGATACTAATTCGTCAAATATATTATTCATTGCCAGACACTTAACATCGTGGCAACCCCTTACCGGACACCCTTAATGCTCATGAAATTGTAATTTTACTTACGTTATACTATAAAAGCTGATTTTTATATAAAATACTTGCGTAATAAGTAAATGATGATCCCTCGTTAGCCAGACATTTCAGATAGCTCCAACCCCTTGCCAGACAAACATGTAGGGTAGCTGTACAAACATGTATATGGGTGGGTGCGAGTGAGATGGCGAGTTAAGTCTACCGCGATCCCTCACTGTTAGAAATGGCGTTAATGGTTAAATTTATTTATTTGTTAAAAGTTATTTGTTAATTTTTTTTGCAGATAAAAATAACAGTTAAAAATATTACTTACTTTTGTTGTGAATTTTTATTTTAATCGGTTGTGTTGATTCTATTACTTTAATTTTAAACCTGAAATTTTAATTCAATAAACATTTTAAATCACTCTTTAGTATTAAAGTATAGTTAGGCTAGGCGTATTTAAAGGTTTATTAATTCAGTATCTATATTATATTAAAATTTACAATAAATTATTTATCATTTACAATGATTATTAGGTATTTACTATTTACTAAATGTAAAAAAAAATTACAAATTTTTTCGTAGTAGTTTCGGTATGTTAAAGGTGAAAATTAAACTCTTAATAAAATCTTATAGTTTTGTACACTACACTCAATAATACTAAATAATATAAAAACTAATTTCACTATAGTCGAACAAATCTAAGAAATGCCTTATGATGTTTCACATTTATCATTCCGCAATAACTTTGCACAAGCGTACTCATACGATTTACAATAACCTTTTATCTAAATCCGAATAATTATGAAGTTACCTGTATTTAATGATAAAGCGTTTAGGTTTTTATCGCTAATTTAAATTCGAGTCTTTCAAACAAAGCAAAATATTAAAAAAAATAACCAGTATCAACTTTTTTACTTGACTTTGTTTCGATGATATGCCGCTGTTTGTTTTACCGTAGTGTTTGAATGATTAAAAAAATTTAATATGCGAATAATCGGCAAAAAGATTAAAATAATCGTTAAAATATTAAAAAATCGAATGATTTTTTTAAGTATTATCTGTTTAATTAAATTTTTTTATCAGATTAAGGTGCGTTGGGGTAATACCGGACGGATTTCCGACTAGTTAAAAGAGTCTGGCAAAAACTTTTTTCTCGACATCCATATACGTCAGATTTCTGAAACATGGCGCAAATCGTTAATGGTTACACGTTATTTAGCTATAAGAAGCTTTAACTTTTCAAAACTCAACAGTTCCTGCTTAAAACGTGTGCGAAGACATGGCATAATTTTTTATATGCATGATGAAGAATCGGCCATCAAGGAGAAGACCGGACGTCGCTACAAATCGCAAATAAAAGTGATAGGGAAAGACCGGACAGACGAAAAAATACAAAAATTACCTTGTTTTATAAAATACTGCGCAGCGCACGCCCTACTTTTCGGAGCGACTGCCTGAAACTTGGGGTCGGGGCAGAATAAAATGGAGTCTTGTACCATATTGCTAGCTTTCAAAAATATGGCATAATTCACCGGAAATTTGAATTTTACGGTCTTACCCCATCACCGATCTTACCCCAATGCACTATATGTAAATCTGCGCCAAAAAGTTTATTTGCATAAGTCATTCTAATCCATTGAACTAAATACATAGTATCTCGATGTTATAATCACGAATATCTTTTTAAGGTTTACAATGTTGCTCTGGAAAAGGGTTGGAAGTATTAAAATGTTTGGCTAATGAGGAAACATCATCTAATTATTACCCAAGTATTATATATAAAAATCAGCTATTACATACTGTAATAAGTATATACGTAAATAATAATTAATATTATTCTTATCATTAACAACGAATATAAATGAATAATACATGAAGATAGCATTTATTATTGTTTTAGTTGATTTAAGCATGTATTTAAATATACTAAACAAGACAAGCGCATCTCACTCGCACCCACCCATATACATACTGTCTCGCGGTCGCTCCTACAGCTACCCTACATGCTTGTCTGTGAAGGGGTTGGAACTATCAAAAATGTCTGGCTGATGAGGAAACATCAATTACTTATTGCGCAAGTATTATATGTAAAAATCAGCTTTTATACTATAACATAAGTAAAATTACAATTTCATGAATATTAAGGGTGTCTGGCAAGGGGTTGCCACGATGTTAAGTGTCTGGCAATGAATAACGTGATTTTTAATAATATTCTGAAGGTTATATAAAAAAATCGCACTTTATTTAGTTCCCCTATACTTTTTTTAACTTCAAAAGTCTTTGAAATATCGAAGACATGACATTGTGAAGTTTGCCAATACGCGTTGGGGCAGCGCGGCGGACACTTCCCTGCCTTATAAAATGAGGGGTGGACTGTGTACATCAGCGGGACTTATATAGGCTGTAATTTTTTTATATAGTATAAGGAACATCCGATTTTTGGCTAATTATAACTATAAAATATTTTCAGATTCAAAGCAGCAAAAGCTAAGACAACGAATATGTGTTCCATTTGCTCAACATTGCGTACAGCGGTGCTTATCGTGTCGAACTATAAGTACGAGTACAAGGCGCCATTAGAAATTTTTGGAACTGGCCCCCATTTTATAGCACAAAAGATTATAAAATGCGCATACGACCCCGAATTTTTGGACGTCCAGTGTACAAGGAATTGAGGAAAAATTCTTGCTATAACGTGGAAAGACTACTTGGTTAAGTTTTGCAATGAAATGAAATGTAATGTAATGAAATGTTTATAGTATAGTGTTTTTCTGTATACTTAACCACCATTTTTTCTGTAAAATCATTATCATTATTATAATTTCCTTTCAAATAAAATAGATGACTTGATTAATGTTTTTACTTTTTTATTACTTTTTTTACGCCGATAAGATAAAAGATAATATAAAGATAAGGCCGATAAGGTAAAGATGTTTGTAAAACATGAAAAAAAATAAAGGTGTTAAAAACTTAAAATGAGCTATGGTTGCGCGGAAAACCATTCGTAATTTTATTTTATTCGAAGGTATGCTTGCCAAGATCTATCCTTCCTTCGACCTTTCCTTCACCTGTTGTCCCTTTCGACACACCGGGGTGGTGGGGTGAGAGGGGAAAGAAGATAGTTCTAGAATGTTACGTGATCTTCGCAACCGAACTGATATAAGTGCGCGCACGGCCTACGTGCGCTCTCTTCCTTTCACGCTCTTCGTTGGAACCACACCACCTAGGACAGTAGTGTCCTAGAAGGCTCTTGCCCACGCGCACCGCTAGTTCAACCGCATTAGCCCGGAGCAGTCAAGTTCCGGGATTAACCGCATCACCTCGTGTGAGAAATAGTCGCGCACCGCTCTCTTCTGACGCATCACCGGACTGGAACGCATCTCTGGGGCCCCAGGAGATCCGCCAGAAGTCGCACCGCAGCAACAAAGCGCCCAAGCCACATGGAAACAACACCCCGGTGAGTGAACCCCACCTTAATTCATATTCATACCTGCTTGATATAATTGTGTTTATTAGTTAATCCGCTCCAATTTCATTTTCTCCTAATCAAGCAGGGTTCCTTCATAGATTTTGGCAAGCAATAGCTCGTTTAGGGAAGAGCGAGTGCATTGTATGAGAAACCGCGTGCTATAGTCGCCATTTTGTGTAGACGGAAGAAGCAATTCGCGTATACAGTCCATTTGGGTTTGACTTCTCGCGTAATAAGCTTAAGGCTCGACCGGGGAATTGAAATTCGGTAACCTTAGGCTCGTCGCTCAACCAAGCTACATGTTTTGCCATTTATGGCGTACAAAATTATTATACACGGTAAATCAACTAACCCTACGGACATAATTTTAGATGTGCAACAATTTCATTGTCATCTCGTAAAATTGAAAAGATCGTGAGATTGAAAGATGACGACGATATTGATGTAATTTTTGGCTATTACTAATTACAACATAACAATACACTATAATAAAAGAGGGTAAACATACGAATATAGTGAGATTCATTAAAACAATAAAAATATAATTATACTGTAGACAAAATTAAAAAGGGGATTGAGTGTGACCGAATCTGTGCTTTTGTCAAGTATTTTGAAGCACTTAATCATGTCGTCATAATTAAGAAAAGTGGTCATAATTAAACATTAATTAGTTGAAGGTATCTTGTTGCTTATTATTGTACTGTAAAACTACACTGTTGCAGATAGGCCTTTTCAAAGTTCCTTTTAAAAGTAAAAAGTTATTGAACTCGATCTTTTGACGCTGCTCACCAACATCGTCGTGACCATAGAATACTATAATACACAATAGAATGGCTGTCAACCTTATTTTGTACCGAGGTTCGGCGTCACTGGGAGCACACATACAAGCAATTACGTCGTATTATGAGTTAATCACTACCACAAGCCCGATTCGCTGTATTGACAGACGGATTTTAATACATATTTATTTGTAAATAGCGTGCAATTTTGAATTTTCTAAATAATTTGCATGCGAAATTTGGAAACGATTGTAACGTCAAAACACATCTCGTGTTGACATTTATACGTGTGATTTGACGTCTTGTGGCATTTAAGTGGCTACACGGGCTCCGCCCACAGCCCCGTTCTATTATGTATATATTATTGTGTTCTATGGTCGTGACCGTCGTAATTTTCTAAATGTCAATGTCATCGGTGTGAGTAGCTTGCTACATATTTTTTTATCTATGGGTGTGAGTAATTTACGTCTGGCTTAAACGAGTTATATAATTCCATTGCTGTGTATTTTTTCGAAAGCTTTCTTTCTGGTGATTCATATACTCGCCACTTACGACACTCACGAAGCAAATTAGGTTCACGAATTCCATTATCCTTCCATCACACAGATATTCTTATTCCACCAGCAAAAACCTCTCCAACTTAACATTAAGATTCAGTGTGTCTAGTGAGAGGCCGATGGCGCGTGCTTAGTGAGTCATCGGTGACCATTGCCAAATTTCGCCCTCGCAATCCCTGAGATTATCCCTATTACTAAAAAGTTGTCGCCCGGTCGGCGTAATGAAGTCAAAATTGTTTTGTCGAACAGTCGGCACTGAACCATATAAACTTTCTGTAGAATAAAAGATTTATCTCTTTTATATAGGATACGGTGATAAACGAGCACACAGACCACCATGGTAAGTGATTGCTGTGGCCCATAGACATCTAGATCTATCCTCATTTGCGAATCAAAATGTATCTACTCGTAATGTAGTAAATCAAATATAGTTTATGAGGGCCTACAATAAATAAATAGCAATATTAAAATAAATGTGGAAAAACTTTTTCAAGCTAATAACCTTTGAATGGATGGTGTTTACTTTTGACATGACTTGAACATAGAAAATACTCTTACAATTAGAGTAGTTTAGTACAACTTCATGATATGCTTTTGAAAGAATCTCTTAAACGTTTTTTATAGAATAAGGCTGACAAACGAGCACACAGGCCACCTGATGACAAATGGATGCTGTATCACATAAATATTGTTACGAGCTTGAGGTTCGTGACAATAAAAATTGCCGATAAAATTACCTAAATTAAAACGTTAATTTACTTTACACAAACTAAAGTTAAAAACACTAATAATTAAAAACACTAATTCACTTAATTCCACTCCGAAGCTTCGCTTGTTTCGTCAAATCAACTCTGCCCGATCGCATCTTGCAGCGCCTATTTATATAATTAGCAAAGAAGCGTCCCGAACATTCACGTAAATGCGCGCCAGGCAACGAGAATTCGAGTATAGATTTTCTAGAAACTTAGTTCTTCGGGTGGCGCTGTCGGTCGAAAGATTTGTGATGTCATTTACTGCAACGCTCCCCTCGCGCTCGTTCCTGACACTAGATGGCGCTAGTTGTGTCGTCGACTGGAGCGCGTAACACTGCCCCCTCCTAAGACATGCTCGTCCCGAGCATTATCGGCCCCATAATAACGCGCCAAGCAATCCACATGGACGATCTTAGGAGTCCCTCTTGCGCCTTTCTGTAACGGCTCCGCAATGTCAAGAGTTGTCCTATCCCGTGGTGCACCAACATTGTACAATTTCGGTGCTCCTCTACTACGTGTCTGAGGTCCCCGCACGGCCGCACAACTTGTACATGTACGACACCAATCCTCGACATCGTCACGGTAATGGACCCAGTAAAACTGTTCTCGGACCTTCAGTAGAGTTCGTTTAACTCCCAGATGGACTCTTGAACGTCCATTATGGCACAGTTGTAGAACATTCGGCACTTTAGCTTTAGGGACAACCATTTGCAGACGACAGCTGTCTCCTCGACCATTGTCCCATTTACGGCACAGGACTCCATCCTGAATCAGCAAGCTGTCCCATTGGGCCCAATAGCTTTTCGTGGTTGAACTCATCACTGAGACGTTCCTCCACTTAGGCTTGGTAGCACGGGCCTTCATCCATCCCAGAATCGGCTTGATGTCCGGATCTTCCTGCTGTGCACGTCGTAGGCTGTCCTTCCACCCGCTGCTGAGGTGGTCTGTCCTGAGCATCCTCACGGATACCACTTCCTTACCTTGCCTACTACAATGGTTGCCATCTTCAGGACAAGGTCTTCTTGACAATGCATCTGCGTTGCCATGAGATTTCTCGCTGCGATGTTCGATCTCAAAGTCGTATTCCTGCTGCTGCTGGGCGGTGCTGGTAGCCGCACTTCCTTTCTGAGACCGTTCACCTTCCCTTCCTAGGGTGTGCTTAGGGCAGCTGGACCGAAGATGGCCCCTTTCCCCACAGCCATAGCACCTAGGGCTGTATCCTTTATTGTGGTCGCGAACCGTAACTGCTGCAACCTCCCTAGCGTGAGGTGAACGATGATCATGTAGCCGCCAGGCAGTGCCGTTAGCTGCACTACCCTCCTGATATCGTTCACTTTCCCTTTCTGCGGTTCGCTTAGGGCAGCTGGATCGAAGGTGGCCCTTTTCCCCACAGCCATAGCACTTTGGGCTGTATCCTTTATTGCGGTCGCGAACTGCAGCTGCTGCAACCTCCCTGACGCGATGGGAACGATGATCCTGCCGCACGGCTTCCACTTCCAGTGCATGGGCCAAGGCGTCCTTAAGCGTCTCGTGGTGCCCGAGCCTCACAGCAGCTCTGACTTCCAGGTCGCGGATGCCGTCGATGAATGTCCGCACCAGGTTCCCTTCAATGAGCGCAGGTACAGACCGGTATGCTTTTCGCACCAGCTTCTCCACTTCTAGAGCCCACTGCTGCAGGATTTCGTTGATGCGCTGCACACGATCTTTAAGCTGCGCACGAAAGACGTGTTCCAGGTGAGCGTCGCCATATCTCGCCTCCAATGCCTCAAGGAGTTGCTCATAAGTCACTTCCTCACCGAGAGCTTCCAGAACTGTTAAGGCCTGGTCACGCAGGCCTAGTGTGAGAGCAGTCATGGCTTAATTTTTATTCCAGCCGTTCGCCTTCATAACAGCCTCGAACTGGATTTTGTAGGCCGACCAGGAAGAGGTACCGTCGAACGGTGGCACCTTGAACCCACGTAGCGAAGGTGTTGTAGCTACTACGGGAGCTGTAGCTCCATCTCCAAGTTTGAGTTCGTCCAGTGATTTCTTCATGTCAGCCATTACGTTGTCAACCCGATTGTTTACTTGGTCGATTCGGGTTTCAGCTTCCGACAATCGGTTGTCATGTTGAGCAACCTTATCCTTCACCTCCTTTATCTCCTTCCCGAAGGTAGCGTGAAGATCCTTCATGAGGAGCATTTGCTCCTCCAACCGACGGGCCTGTTCCTCTTGTCCGCCCCGCAGCTGCTCTTCCAAACGACGGACCTGTTCCTCTTGTCCGCCCCGCAGCTGCTCTTCAAACCGACGGGCCTGTTCCTGCAGCATCACCATCAGAGCGCCTAAATCAGGTGCTGCAGGTGCAGGAGCTACTGACGGACCGGCCTCCGTTGCCGGCGGCTGGCCCTCCGACGTCTGCGGCGTTGCACCACCAAATCTTCGTTGGTCCGTCTCCTGCTGGCGTTGACTTCGGGTACGGATACCCTCCGTTTCCTCCTTAGGTAAAATCGGCATTATTTTATCCCACTTCTGACACCAATTGTTACGAGCTTGAGGTTCGTGACAATAAAAATTGCCGATAAAATTACCTAAATTAACACGTTAATTTACTTTACACAAACTAAAGTTAAAAACACTAATAATTAAAAACACTAATTCACTTAATTCCACTCCGAAGCTTCGCTTGTTTCGTCAAATCAACTCTGCCCGATCGCATCTTGCAGCGCCTATTTATATAATTAGCAAAGAAGCGTCCCGAACATTCACGTAAATAAGCGCCAGGCAACGAGAATTCAAGTATAGATTTTCTAGAAACTTAGTTCTTCGGGTGGCGCTGTCGGTCGAAAGATTTGTGATGTCATTTACTGCAACGCTCCCCTCGCGCTCGTTCCTGACACTAGATGGCGCTAGTTGTGTCGTCGACTGGAGCGCGTAACAATATTTACATCTATCTTCCATTAAGATTGAAAATACAGAAGCGTTGTCAGCCGTGAGGACTAAGATGAAATGCCTCTTTTTCAGTAAAAAGGATCTCTGGTTCTTTACACTCACTTTAC
The DNA here is from genome assembly GCA_036936625.1 of Parnassius smintheus behrii. Taxonomy (NCBI): domain Eukaryota; kingdom Metazoa; phylum Arthropoda; class Insecta; order Lepidoptera; family Papilionidae; genus Parnassius; species Parnassius smintheus. The sequence continues at coordinate 22,878,558 of JAUPFT010000029.1, read as the reverse complement.
TAAACACAGCAGCATTAAGCTACTATTTTACGCCGGTATTCTGTGAGAGCGTAGTCCTTTTACGGTCAAGCCGACCCATTCTTGCTACAACTATACTATTAATATAGCTATAGCATAGTTCTACCACGTATATTCCTATAGAATCCTCCTTCTCAAGGAAGTTAGTCAGCTATAGCAACATAATGGATACCCAAGTAATAGCGTGAAACTGTAGAGCTTAATTACAATTTAACCTGGTAAGCAACAAAAATGTATGAATTTAATTTTTTTTATCTATCGAATGAGTTTGTAATGAGATTGTACAACAAATTTAGTAGCCTAATAACTGAAGCTGTGTAAGCTCAGAGCCTAAGCGCTCACCGTAAATTTTAAAATACGCGAGCAGTTCGCTCTCCATTGGTGCCGCAATAATTTTGTTAAATGACATTTTAAGATCTGATTCACGTAGCGTTCGATGGTGAACCTGCATGTGTAAGGGATAAAATGTTTCGAGTACAACATTTTTTTATAGTATATTTATATAGTTACAAACGAGCACACAGTCCACGTGATGTTAAGTGGATGCTGTGGCCCACAGAAATCTAAATTTATCTTCAATTAAACATCAAAATGCAGATTTTTTTCCAGTCTTGAGGACTGAGATGGAATGCCACGTTTCCAATAAAAAGGTTTTGCGGTTCTTTACACTCACCATACAAAACACAGCACCATTAAGCTGATATTTTGCGCTGGTATTCTGTGCGAGCATGGTGCTACCCCGGTCGAACCGACCCATTCGTGCTGCAACCACAATATAGCTGCAGCATGGCGCTACCACGTAAATAAGTGACACATGTGAAGTTCGCCAACACGCAATGAGGTGACGCGGCCGACGAATTGCTCCATAAACCTGTTTAGAAACGAGAGGCCTGTGCCCAGCGGTGCGACTTATAGGCTGTAACTTTACGTTACTTTGTAAACTGTAATAGCAATTACACGTAACTTTTTACTTATTATTAATATAAATCCACATATATTCAAGATATTATGTACACATGAGGTAAACAAAAAACCGGCTGCTGTGTTGAAACCAAAACCAGATATTATGTCTACTGTCAATTAAGGTTACTGCTCTGAAGGAAAAGCAGTTCTATCACTATGTAACAAAATTTATTTTCTCTTGAATATATTTTTAATACAATAAAGCTGAGGATTGTGGCTACTGTAGTCATTATTATTTTATAAAGGAAGTTAGTAGCAGTGCGCATTGGCGTTGTGTAGCTGTGTGAGATTTATATTTGTAAACAGTGCTATTACAATGACATTAAAACGTAAGTAGAAACATCGTATTTAATGTGTTTTTTCATTGTTATCACCTTATATATACAATAACACTGCTGAACGTAGATATTCCCGAAGTGATGCCACATAGCACGTCCTTGCATTACAATTTCCATTGTATTCATAAATATTTATCATTATTAACTGATGTTAGTTAAAATCCGTGTTTTATTTTTTACTGTATTAGTATACCATGTCTTTAATTATATGGAATGTAAATTCTCAGAGATCGCAGACTTTAATTATGTATCAACAAAACGTACCTGATATCTACAATAGGGGACAGATATTTTTTGAAAATTCTCACTATCTCCATCCGCAAATAAATTCAGGTTATACTATTAATTCACGTGACAACATGTTTTCTCGTGAATATGACAAAAATACAAGGAAAATTTTAGTTGACAACAGATTTGAACCTAGTAACAAAGTGTCATACGGTCAAACACAAATACAAACACAACAACCGATTTACCAACACACAGTGCAACCAGATCAGAAGATTTATAGCGAAGAAAATATACATAGTGATGGTACGCGAACCACAATAGCTGAAACAACTATAGATGAAGACATTTCATCCAAATTAGGCGAGGGCGATACAAGAAAATTAAGCCAAAATACAAATTTCGATAATAAAACTTTCGCTATAACCAGCTTTGGCTTAAAATTGTTAAAGGTAAAGGCTTGTTAAAGTAAAAAAATAAATATTAGCTTAAGGTTTCTTCAAAAATATTACTTTTTAAAGGTATTCCAAACATTCTCCATGTCAATATAATGTTAAATAGATCATTGGAATTTAAAATTGGAATCGATTCCCGTTCCCGAAGTAACGAAGTTAACTTGCTGAAGAAGCTGAAGTGGTAAGGGCTCATGTAGCTCGAAGTGCCCACTACCAGTAAGGAAAAAGGTTCTCGAATGGCGGCCTCATATCTGTAGGCGAAGTGTGGGACGACACCCCACTGGATGGAGTGACGTCCTAGTAACACCTGCAGGAAGTCGATGGATTTTTTATATGATAAGGGTGACAAACGAGCACACAATATCCACCTGATGGTAAGTGGTTACTGTGGCCCATAGACATCTAAATCTATCCTCGATTACGAATCAAAATGCAGATGCGTTATCACCCGTGAGGACTAAGATAGAATGCCTCGCTCAGGTTTGCTACACTCACCATACGAAACACAGCAGCGTTAAGCAACCATTTTACGCTGGTATTCTGTAAGAGCGTGGTCCTTTCCCGGCCGAGTCGACCCATTCGTGCTACAACTATACCAGTAATATAGCAGCAGCATGGCTCTTCCACTTATAAAATTAAAAAAAGATGTATGTAGCTCAGGATCGTGCTTAGCGATATTCTTACGGGTAGGCCATTTTTCAACAACAGACCAGAGATGGGCTGTGACGATGATAATGAAATTAGTTAAGTGTTTTAGGTTTGGTTTGCATTCAAATTCATTCACTATTCATTAATTGTAACCTACTGAATGTAGACATCTGTCGTAGATTATTGCATAGGGTAGCTATTGTGTATTGTTATGTGAGTATATTGTTAACGTAATGTTTTTGTCATCATTTAAAATCAAGAATCATTTAAAATTTAGTCAAATTTTTCATTTTATCCAGGAAACATTTTAGCATCCCCATATTCAATCGCTATGCTTCTGGCTCTTATACAGCAGGGTGCGTTTGGAGAAATGCAAAATGACATCATGAAGGTGTTATAGTTAATGCCAGAATCTTCAGCGGAACTGTTTAAGGCTCTTACAAATGCTGTGTAGGTATTTAATTTATATTTTAAGAATACTTAATATTTACTGACAGTTACAATTTTCTTCTGGACAATTTCGACCACAGCGATAACCTGACAATGCTGAGAGACATATTTCAGTGAAAAAGTGTTCCCTCAAGCACGTGTGTTTTTTTATGATGAAGCATCTACTCATAGCTACCTAGCGCAGGCACGGAATAGTGTCTATAAAGTCAGGCTTGCACTGACTAGCTGAATAACACTCATGCTCACGGTGTTCCAGCTTCGCCGCATGAAGACAGACAAATGAAAGGGAAACTCCTTCCCTCGTTCTTCTTCTTAGGCAAGGTGAGTCAAAAACAGGCATTCTTCGCATTCTTTCACGACTTCGATTTCCACCTGCGTCACGGACCTCCCCAAGTGCGTTATGCGCAGGACATAGTATAAGAAAAATCGTGGCTTTACAGGGCACCAGCTCTTACCAGCGGCCGATCTGGATCGCCATTTCGACACTCTAAACCAAATTTCATTCCAAACAGTACTTTGTATTATAATCCTGTAGACAGAATATAGACTTGTGTACATGTGTGCATGCTTATATAACTCAATCACATGAACGGAATGTCAAACTGGACTTGATGATTTGGATTATCAATTTAATGTATTTAAGGAAAATATGCTGCTCGTTGTTAAAGTAAAAATTATACGATTACGTATCTATTTCAACTTTTCTTTGTTAGTTCATGTAAAATATTATTTTTTTTAGAGAAGTGTTCTAAATCAAACATACTTTATGATTGCCTGAAATAAATGTATAACAATAATAAAATAAACATGGAAAAACGTTTTCAAGCTGACAAACTTTGAAAGACTAAGAGTAACAAACGAGCTCACAGTCCACATGACGACAATGGATGCTGTAGCACATAGATATCTACATCTATCTTCGATTAAGATTCAAAATGGAGATGCGTTGTCACCTCTGATGAATGCACCGAGATAGAATGCTTCCTTTCCAGTAAAAAGGGTCTTGTTGGCGACGCGCCTATAAGAATGTTTCAGTTTATTAAATCAACCGATGACGCATAGTCATGAAAAGCAAATTATCGAGCCACGACGCTCTGATAAGAAAATGCTTAGTTAAATCTTAAAGAAATGTCGAATTAACGATAAGAAGGTCTTGGGTTCGACTCCCAGGCCGGACTAGCTTGTTTGTTTACCTAGGTAATATCGCCTAATAAATTCGTAAGGAATTTAAGATATAAATTATGTTACCGGATTTGTTCCCCGGTCGAAATCATCTTTCTAATGATGTAAATTCATAATAATATTAAAGTGAAGTTAAAGATCGGATTGGTTCCCCGGTCGAGATAATCACTCTGTGCATAGACAGAATTAAAGGAAATTAATTGCATAAGTATTGTCTTGTATAAGTATGATACGTTTGTACGAAAACAAATGCCTATTTGTTAATTGATTAATGGGGACATTCACTTGTATTGTTATCTGATAAGAAGCATGATAACAAGTAAGAATCTTATCAGAAATAGTTTCCTACTGTTTGAAAATTATGTAGAAACACTTGTTTATTTAGCATTGTTAAAATTAAGTGTATTTCAGACTTTCATTTTTTCTGATAGTCGAGAGTCGTGCAAAGTTAGTTGTTCAAATAGTGTGAGTTCACGGAAGCACGCTGACCACGCCCTTAGGAGGCCGAATATGTAAAAATTTAAAATGTTTGAAATTTCAGCAATTTATGTAAAAATGACTTGTAAACTATTTCAGGTTGATTGTACGTGCTAAAAAGGTGAATTCTGTGTTATTTTTATGTGAAAATTCTTGTGCATAAGTGAAATAATGATAGTTTTGTATAAGAAATTTAAAAGTGTTTTAAATAGTGAAATAAATAGAGAAAATGTGAATTAAACTATTGTATTAGTTAACTTATGTATAAATTCAAGTAGGAAACATTGTTTTAACTTTCTGCGTTAAATATTTAAGAAAATTCGGTTTCGAACTTGTGAGTAAAATAGGTGGTTTTCGTTTAATAAATAAAAGGTTTTTTGTAATATGAAGATATAATGCATATCATAGTGTAGATATTGTTTTGTACTACCTATATTGACAAATTGTATTTGTATATGACTTGAGTAAATAAAGAAATTAAGTGAAACGTGAGAGAGTAATAGTACAAATTCATGTAATTAAGTTGCGCAGGCACGCGAAATGCGCGGCTCACTTTCGCGTTTAGCTCTGGGGGTAGCTTAGTAAACGGGTTTTATTGCAATTCGTTCGGGGAAGAAAATCCTTCGGGAAAAGAAAATAGTTCGGGGAAGAAAATCCTTCGGGAAAAGAAAATAGTTCGGGGAAGAAAATCCTTCGGGAAAAGAAAATAGTTCGGGGAAGAAAATCCTTCGGGAAAAGAAAATAGTTCGGGGAAGAAAATCCTTCGGGAAAAGAAAATAGTTCGGGGAAGAAAATCCTTCGGGAAAAGAAAATAGTTCGGGGAAGAAGATAATTCGGGAAAATAGTTCGGAAAAATAGGAAAAGTGAAAACCAGCAGTCAAGTATAGGGAAAAGTGATTACTCTCTCACGGAACGGTTTGAAGATAATTGCTGTTTCATTCCCAAGATCCCTTAAGTTATACAGTCCACATCGAAGAATTAAGGCGTCGGGACCGGGACGACTTCGGAAGACCCGTAATCCCCGTCTGAACCTACTTGCTGAAAAAGAACGAGGTTATCGCCCTAGTGTGTTACTCCGTTGCGGAGATCACATACGTTGTTCCCGAACCCAACGTAGGCGTTATAGGAGGCCGGATCGAGAGAAGCCTCGATTCCTCCCTTCTGTTTCTTAGTATTAGTTTCCGTCCGTTGTGTACTTTTCAATTGGACCTTCGGAGCCGGATTAAAGACCACCCGAACCCCGCCAGCTGGATCAAGGAACCAGCTGTGGACTGCTGGTTGTGGAAAAAGAAGACCTTCGGAAGCCGAGTGAAGATCAGCAGCCGAAGGAAGCCGGAGGTTTGAGCTGAAGCAATAGGACCAAAGGCCAGAAGACCAGGACGTCAGCGCTGAAGGACGGGACCTGGAACTACCGGAAGAAAGAAAACCGGGATTGCAGCTTGGAGCGTGTGCTCGCATGGGGCACGTATCGCAGCCGGGCGCAGGTGTCTTGTGAAGGCACTCATCGTGGCCAAGCAGGGCTTGGCATTTTCCTGTCGGGCAAACGTGCTCGGCATTTCCTGTCAGACGATCGTGTCTGGCATTTCCTGTCGGACGACCGTGTCCGGCATTTCCCGTCGGGTCATCAGGGTGCAAGAAGCATCCACCGCTGCTGCTGCCGGGCGAGGGTGCACGTGGGCACCTGACTGCATCGCGGCCGGAGGAGGGCGCTTGGACGAGGCGTCACCGGCAACTGGGCGGCGAGCACAGCATACATCCCGACCACCTAACGGTGCCAAACGGTTGGGCTCTGGCATAACACCTTCGGGTGGAGCAGTTCTCTCGAGCGAGACTGCGCTTGCACTACCGCTCGACTGTTTCGTCATATTCCTTGGCGGGACAGTTCCTGAACCTTTCCTCCATTCCATTCCTGCACGACTCCATCCCTGGACGGCTCACCTCGGTAGGCCCCGTTCAGGATTGATAGGGCTGTTAGGGCTGTTAGGGTGGTAGTAGGGTTGGGAGATAAAGGGGGGGGAGGGGTAGTGGTGTTAGGTTGGGGTGTAGAAGGGTTGTAGGTAAGGGGTTGTAGGGACCGTAGGGACAGTTAGGGACCGTAGGCCAACAATCACCTTCCTGCAAGATGAAGAAAGCACAAGACCAGACAGGGAGAAGCGAAGGGAGCAGGACAAGGACAGGGCTCTCAAGAAAGGCTAAAGAAGCGGAATCATCTGGAACGACCACAGCTACTGCGTCAAATGGAGCAACTCCTTCAAGTGGAGCCACCACAGACACGTCCACATGCACGTGGGACACAGGGACGTCCGTGGCAACGACAAGCAACAGGACGGACACCAGTGGTACGCAGGCCAGTACCGCACAACAATCCGTTATATCCAGGAGTGAAACGGTGGTCGAAAAAGTAGGTCAAAGGACCGAAGAAGCGGCATCGTCAAGGACAGTAATCGGGCACACTAGTGATAAAGGGTCACAAAGAGGTAGTAGGTCATCGCGATCGGCGAGGCTGAAAGCCGAATTAGAGGCGCGGATTAAATTCGAACGCTCAGAGCTCGAACGAGCACAGGCAGCTGCTGCCTTAGCCAAGTCTCAATTGGAGTTGGCACGACTCAACCGAGAAGAGGAGATCGACTCGAGTGAGGATGATGAAGAGCGGAATATTCAGGTAGAACCTTTCGTAAGGAGTTGGGTTCAGCAGACCATAATGAGCGCGCCGGTTAGTGTAGCACAACCCGATATTACTGATAAGGAAGCGTGTAAAGGATCGCGCCGCAAAGGGGCGGAGATCGAGCGCAACCAAGGAAATGCACAGAAAACACACGCGAGTGAGGTGTCAGAATTGACCGAAGCGATTGTGAGTGCAATAAAAATAGCTGGTAAAGATAAGTCTTCCCAGCTTCATTTCCTCCAGGAATTACCGGTGTTCGATGGAGACCCGGGTGAATGGATTATTTTCAAAACGGTGTTTGATGACACGAGAAGTCAATTTTCAGGGGTGCAAAATGTCGCACGCCTTAGGAGGGCATTAAAGGGCACCGCTAAGGAAGCGGTTAAGTCGTTGTTGTTTACTTTGTGTGAACCGGAAGAAATAATGAACGCTCTCGAAAGAAGATTCGGTAGGGTTGAGATGCTCATTCTATCCGAAATCGAGAATGTAAAGCGTATGCCAAGATTGGCAGAAGATTGCCGGAATATAGGATCTTTTGCAAGTCGTATTACGAACGTGGTTGCCACGATACAAGCGTTGAATCAACCACAGTATTTATACTCACCGGAGTTAGTGAGCCGCATAGTGGAGAAGCTCGGAACTATGATTAAATTTAAATGGTTTGAATATCGAGCTCAATATCCTTTGGAGCCAGAGTTACAGAAGATGGCCAAGTTTTTAAATTTATTGAGTGAACAATTTGGAGCGTCCTTAAACAATGAAAATGCGCCTGAAAAAAGGAAGCGTCCTGAATTCAGGAAGCAAACTGTGCACACCGCAAAGGGAGGTGTACGCAGATGTGCCGTGAGCGAGCGCTGTATGCGCCGAAGTAAATCGAGCGAGCGTTTAGAACGCCGAAATAGTAAAGGGCACAACCGACAAGTGGTTATGGCAACCCAGGATAAGCCTGTAAGTCGGGTAACACATAAGTGTGTTATATGCAACAAGGAGCACTCTATAGTGAGTTGTTACAAGTTTAAGGACATGAATATTCACGAGAAATGGGAAGCGGTTAAAAAGGCGAAAGTATGTTTCCAATGTTTGTCACCTAACCATAGGAGGTTAGAGTGCAAAGCGAAAAAATGTGGTGTAGAGGGATGTAGAATGTCACATCATCGAATGCTACACCGATACCCCAATGAAAAAACCTCGCCACAAGGGGACGAGGGGGGTAAAGAGGCTCAGATTACAACTGTTAGTACAGTAAATGCACTGGCATGTGCATACTTAAAGATTATACCGGTCGAGTTGTATGGACCTAGAGGAAAGGTCAAGACAACAGCTCTTCTGGATGAAGGATCGACCATGACACTCATAGAGGAGTGTATGGCTCAAAAATTAGCGCCTCGCGGACGTAAAGAGGGATTACGTATCGAAGCCGTGGGAGGAAAGCGAATTAACGACGATAATTCGTATCGCTTAAACGTTAAAATAAAAGGCATTTACTCGAGCGACTTGGAAGAGATAAGTGTACAAACAATTAAGTCACTTAACCTTTCTCCGCAGTCGGTAAGCCGAGAATTATTACAACGGTGTCCTCATTTGACACCGATTAAGGATGAGTTGATGTATGAGAGGTCCAAACCTACCATATTAATTGGTCAGGACAATTGGCATCTCATAGTTACTCGTGAATTAATTTCAGGAGGTAAGAACCTACCTGTAGCATCGCTCACCAAACTGGGGTGGGTTTTGCATGGTCACATATCGGGTGGCATTAAACCGATCAAGATTGTTAACCACATTTCCACCAAGAAGGAGGAAGATATGGATAAATTAATCAAGGATTATTTTAGCTTGGAATCTCTGGGAGTATCGGCTAGAAAGCCCGTGAACGACCCAGAAGAACGAGCATTAAGTATTTTGAACAAAACGGTACGTCGTATACCTAATAATAGGTACGAGACTGCTTTGTTATGGCGCACAGACAATGAGTGCTTGCCGTCGAATAGAGCGCAGGTTGAAAGTCGCCTGTTTAATATTGAGAAAAAGCTCGACAAAAATAGCGAGTTGAAAAAGGAATATGAGAAGCAAATTGAAAATCTCATCGTTAACGGTTACGCAGAGAAAGCGAACCATATTTCCATTTCCCCACGTACGTGGTACCTTCCTCACTTCGCAGTGACTCACCCACAAAAGAAGAAAATAAGGATAGTTTTCGACGCCGCCGCAAAGACGGGCGGACGTTGTCTCAACGATGCATTGTTAACCGGACCGGACTTATTGAAGTCGTTGTTCGGAGTTCTGCTACGATTCAGAGAAGGAAGCGTGGCAGTAATGGCAGACATTAAAGAAATGTTCCTGCAAGTGAAAATCCGGGATGAAGACAGGGATAGCCTTCGATTCTTATGGCGGCACAATCGTGACGCGCCACCGGAAGAGTATAGAATGACGTCACTCATATTTGGAGCGGCATCATCACCTTGCATTGCTATATATGTAAAGAATAGGAATGCGCAGGACAACGCACATATCTATCCAGAAGCAGCTTCCGCTACGGAAAGCAATTTTTATATGGATGACTATCTACAGGCATTTCCCGACGTGACGACGGCCGAAAGGATAGTAAACGATATGTACAAATTACATAAGCATGCTTCTTTCCAACTGAGGGGATGGGCTAGCAACCGACCCGAAGTTTTAAGTAAAATGGAAAACAAATATAAGAGCGACAGTGCTTCGCTGGGAGATAAAGAGCACACAGAGCGCACATTAGGTTTGATTTGGAATATCAAACGGGATATAATAAGTTTCTCCACAAGTCTTCGTAGCACACCGGAAGAGGTGATGGAAGGTTTGCGACCGCCTACGAAGAGGGAGATAACTAGCGCTGCGATGTCAGTTTTCGATCCTTTGAGACTCGCATCACCCATAACGATTCAAGGGAAGTCGTTGATCCAGCAAGTATGGAGGACAGGCATCTCTTGGGATGAAGAAGTTTCACACGAATTACACGTGTTATTTTGTAAATGGATATCGGAAGTGAAGAAATTAGGTCATTTAGAAGTACCTAGACCCGTTGCTGAAGGCATCGGCAAGGGAGAGTTGCATACATTCACGGATGCTAGTGAAAAAGCATACGCCGCCGCGGTGTATTACGTCACCACGGACGAGCAAGGAAAAAGGCGGATTACGCTGATCGCCGCAAAGGCAAGAGTAGCGCCATTGAAACCAATTTCGATTCCAAGGCTTGAATTGCAAGCAGCTCTTATGGGCAGCAGGCTGGCTGCCTCGGTTAGTGAAGAGAGCAAGTACGAGATGTCCGAGAGAGTATTTTGGACAGACTCACGTACAGTGTTAGCGTGGATTAAATCAGATCCTCGCGCTTTCAAACCATTCGTTGCTCATCGATTGGCTGAGATCGAAGATCACAGTAAGCCATGTGAATGGCGATGGGTTCCAACGTCACAAAATGTGGCAGATGACGCCACGAGAAATTTCCCTTCCACCTTCGATGTAAGTCATCGCTGGTTTCAAGGACCTGAATTCCTCAGGAAAAGTCCTGATTTATGGCCCAAACAAGTGGACACCATAAAAAACTTAGAAACAGGTGAAGAAAAATCGCCAAAGGGCGTAAATGCGTTAAGAAAGCCAGAACCGTTAAGTCTACCCGACTACGGACGATTTAGCAGCTTTAAGAAATTCCTTGGGGCAACTACACGCACCTTACAAGCGGTAGAAAAATTCAAGAGTTTAAGAAAGTCGGTTAAAGGACCCGACGACGCAACCGAAAAGTCGGTTATGTGTTCCAACAAAGTTTTAGCAAAGTCGGTTAAAGGACCCGACGGCGCGTTGGACATAGCGCTCTTGAAAAAAGCGGAATTCTTAATTTGGAAGTTCGTTCAAGACGAATGTTTTTATGCGGAAATAAAATGCTTGAAAGCAGGCAAAAGCGTTGAAAGAAGTTCACGCTTAAGTAAATTATCTATGGAAATAGGAGAAGATAACTTACTCCGTTTAAATGGACGTTTACCTTTCAAGTCTAATTTGACCGAGGAAAGTAGAAAACCTGTCATATTAGACGGTAAACATGAAATCGTTAAAATGATGATAAGAGAAGTTCATCATCATTTTGGACATGCCAATCACCAGACGGTGATGAATGAGGTGAACCAGAAATTTTACGTCTTGAACTTACGTAATGTAGTACGTAGTGTGTCACATCATTGCCAGTGGTGCAGGACATACAGGTCAAAGCCGCAGAACGTGCCACAAGGAAATATTCCTCTGGAGAGAATAGCTCATCATGAGCCACCTTTTACATGCTCAGCTGTGGATTATTTCGGTCCTATGAGTGTGACTATAGGAAGGCGACACGAAAAACGTTGGGGTGTTTTATTTACGTGTCTGACTACCAGAGCAGTACATCTGGAATTAGCAGCCTCATTGACACCAGCGTCAATGATAATGGCGTTAAGGCGATTTATCGCCAGAAGAGGAAAACCAACCGTTATATACAGCGATAACGGGACGAATTTCAAAGCTGCAAATAAAGAATTATTGAAAGCATGCGAAGAATGCTATGAGAGCATGAAAAATGAGTCATTTAAGAAGTATATTAAATGGAAATTTATACCTCCGGGAGCACCGCACATGGGTGGCGCCTGGGAGAGGTTAGTAAGGTCGATTAAAATTGCGTTGACCGCTACGCTCAAGGAAAAGAGCCCACGAGAGGAGGTTCTACATACGTTACTTTTAGAAGCAGAGCATACGGTAAATTCCAGGCCTCTAGTAACATTCAGTATGGATAGTCCTGAAGAGGGTTTGACACCCAATCATTTTCTTCTGGGACGCTCATGTGGTGATCGACCACCTGGATTATTTCTAGAGCGGCATCTGACGGGTCAACTCAATTGGAAAGCTGCACAGAGGTTAGCCGACCATTTTTGGACAAGGTGGCTGAAGGAATACATGCCTACCTTAATACCGCGAACAGGTAATAACGGAAAGTTCATGGAACCAAAAGAAGGCGATATTGTTTTGATAATAGATCATTCGTTGCCACGAAATACGTGGCCAAAAGGTAAAATTAGTAGAACGTTACCGGGACCAGACGGTCACACCAGAGTGGTTGATGTCATTACTAGCACAGGTATCTTGAGGAGACCTACATCCAGAATAATAGTCCTGGTACCCGCGACGCCTCCCAAATGATGGTGCTGACGCACGGGGGGGAGATTGTTGGCGACGCGCCTATAAGAATGTTTCAGTTTATTAAATCAACCGATGACGCATAGTCATGAAAAGCAAATTATCGAGCCACGACGCTCTGATAAGAAAATGCTTAGTTAAATCTTAAAGAAATGTCGAATTAACGATAAGAAGGTCTTGGGTTCGACTCCCAGGCCGGACTAGCTTGTTTGTTTTCCTAGGTAATATCGCCTAATAAATTCGTAAGGAATTTAAGATATAAATTATGTTACCGGATTTGTTCCCCGGTCGAAATCATCTTTCTAATGATGTAAATTCATAATAATATTAAAGTGAAGTTAAAGATCGGATTGGTTCCCCGGTCGAGATAATCACTCTGTGCATAGACAGAATTAAAGGAAATTAATTGCATAAGTATTGTCTTGTATAAGTATGATACGTTTGTACGAAAACAAATGCCTATTTGTTAATTGATTAATGGGGACATTCACTTGTATTGTTATCTGATAAGAAGCATGATAACAAGTAAGAATCTTATCAGAAATAGTTTCCTACTGTTTGAAAATTATGTAGAAACACTTGTTTATTTAGCATTGTTAAAATTAAGTGTATTTCAGACTTTCATTTTTTCTGATAGTCGAGAGTCGTGCAAAGTTAGTTGTTCAAATAGTGTGAGTTCACGGAAGCACGCTGACCACGCCCTTAGGAGGCCGAATATGTAAAAATTTAAAATGTTTGAAATTTCAGCAATTTATGTAAAAATGACTTGTAAACTATTTCAGGTTGATTGTACGTGCTAAAAAGGTGAATTCTGTGTTATTTTTATGTGAAAATTCTTGTGCATAAGTGAAATAATGATAGTTTTGTATAAGAAATTTAAAAGTGTTTTAAATAGTGAAATAAATAGAGAAAATGTGAATTAAACTATTGTATTAGTTAACTTATGTATAAATTCAAGTAGGAAACATTGTTTTAACTTTCTGCGTTAAATATTTAAGAAAATTCGGTTTCGAACTTGTGAGTAAAATAGGTGGTTTTCGTTTAATAAATAAAAGGTTTTTTGTAATATGAAGATATAATGCATATCATAGTGTAGATATTGTTTTGTACTACCTATATTGACAAATTGTATTTGTATATGACTTGAGTAAATAAAGAAATTAAGTGAAACGTGAGAGAGTTATAGTACAAATTCATGTAATTAAGTTGCGCAGGCAAGCGAAATGCGCGGCTCACTTTCGCGTTTAGCTCTGGGGGTAGCTTAGTAAACGGGTTTTATTGCAATTCGTTCGGGGAAGAAAATCCTTCGGGAAAAGAAAATAGTTCGGGGAAGAAAATCCTTCGGGAAAAGAAAATAGTTCGGGGAAGAAAATCCTTCGGGAAAAGAAAATAGTTCGGGGAAGAAAATCCTTCGGGAAAAGAAAATAGTTCGGGGAAGAAAATCCTTCGGGAAAAGAAAATAGTTCGGGGAAGAAGATAATTCGGGAAAATAGTTCGGAAAAATAGGAAAAGTGAAAACCAGCAGTCAAGTATAGGGAAAAGTGATTACTCTCTCACGGAACGGTTTGAAGATAATTGCTGTTTCATTCCCAAGATCCCTTAAGTTATACAGTCCACATCGAAGAATTAAGGCGTCGGGACCGGGACGACTTCGGAAGACCCGTAATCCCCGTCTGAACCTACTTGCTGAAAAAGAACGAGGTTATCGCCCTAGTGTGTTACTCCGTTGCGGAGATCACATACGTTGTTCCCGAACCCAACGTAGGCGTTATAGGAGGCCGGATCGAGAGAAGCCTCGATTCCTCCCTTCTGTTTCTTAGTATTAGTTTCCGTCCGTTAGGTCTTTTTCAGGTCTCTTGTGCTCTACACTCTCTATACAAAACACAGAAGCAGCAAGTTGATATTTTACACCGTAGTCTCTATATGGTATCTAGTGGTAGTAAAGGCGATTGCTACTCATGATGTCCCAGGTTCGAGTCTGAGGTCGTGTTAAAATCAGTTATTGTGTTTTTTGTCAAGAAATGTAGTAAGAGCAGACAAGAAAGCAAAAGCAAAAGAAATTGCAAAAGCATTAAAATAGTTATTTTTATTTCAAACCAATTTATAGATAACTTTGATATATCAAATACAGCTATCTAGTAAAATATGTTTTCAAATTTACAGAAAGCGCAGTATTCCATGATGATTATCCTTCCATTTGAAGGGGTTAATGCTCTCGACGTACTATCAGCGTTAACTGAACAAAAACTGAATAAAAATTGTATGCTTACCAGACATTCACAGCAAAGGAAGTTCCATTGGACATTCCTCGATTCACAGTTAAATCTGAACGCAATATATTTGACCTTCTGAACTTTGTAATAAATTTTACTAAACACATATGAATGTATATAAGATACTTATAACAAAAAAAAAATTGTCTGTTTATTTGTTCTGGCTAATCTCCGAAGTGGCTGGAACGATTTTGACGGGACTTTACTTCTACTTTTATTTTATTTTCGGGTTACTTTTATTCTAGAAAAATAAACAGGGATCTGCTCAAAAAACAAAAAACTGAGCCTCTTAAAATCGAATCGTAATAAATTCTACGCGGACGAAGTCACGGGGGATAGCTAGTCTTAAATATGTTGACAATTTGGTAGATAAACTTTCGTCTAGATCGTCCCTGCCCGACTCTAACGTTTGCTTCTGCTACATTAATTTGATTTAACATTCTTCCTAGTTGACAATTCATTAAATATTGTCAATGTCCTGCCGGACGAGCGACCTAGGTCCCGCGGGAAGGTTTTGTAATAATGAATTTGTAGATATGTTAGGTTCACAGAAGTTTATTTTTGTGGAAATTTCACCAACAGATTGCTGTTCGTTTTATCGTTTATATAATAATTTGAAGTGGATGACGTGATCACGTAAGGTGAGATTTAGTGTATTAAATATTTGCTATCGTCATCGCTTACGTTGACACAAGCTGCCGTAAAAATCTTCCAAACACTACAATTTGACGCATCAACATATTGTGAAAAAGTTTTAGAACAGATTATTAAAAAGGATAATTTCTTAGTATTTGACACTGGTCAAGTTACAACCGCACGTGTCCATTACCAAAATGGAAAGAAGGGTATAGGGAGAGTTTTATTTGATGTAATACTAGCATAGACATAATACATAAAACATACATATCCGTCTATGAATACTAGCGATCCGGCCTGGCTGCAACACGGGTGGTTCCTGCCTCTCACTAGCAGCGCCACCTGCCGGCGGCAGTTGGGAATCTAAGCTATCCAGGGATCAACTCAAACGCTCAAGAAAGTTTCAACAAAATTCATCAGGAGCCGTTTCGGAGTTTTAGCGAGACTAACGGACTCTTTTACATAATTTATTCATTACAATATTTTCTTTTAGTTTCATTAAACACGTACACGGTTCTTAAGAACCCGAATTTTTCGAAAAGTATGTGACGCGGAAGGATATCCCACGCGTCTCGCAACTACGCATGTGTTATTGTTCTCTTTTTTTATAAAACTGGTTATTAATTAGCGTTGTCAGTGCGTTGTGAATTTGAAACAAAAATAGCTGGTACTATCGTGTTACATAGTCTATTATTTCACATAAATTCATTCATATCAGCCTATACAGTTTATATATAATATTAGTATACCATGTCTTTAATTATATGGAATGTAAATTCTCAGAGATCGCAGACTTTAATTATGTATCAACAAAACGTACCTGATATCTACAATAGGGGACAGATATTTTTTGAAAATTCTCACTATCTCCATCCGCAAATAAATTCAGGTTATACTATTAATTCACGTGAGAACATGTTTTCTCAAAATTTTAAGTTGACAACAGATTTGAACCTAGTAACAGTGTCATACGGTCAACCACAAATACAAACACAACAACCGATTTACCAACACACAGTGCAACCAGATCAGAAGATTTATAGTGAAGAAAATATACATAGTGATGGTACGAGAACCACAATAGCTGAAACAACTATAGATGAAGACATTACATCCAAATTAGGCGAGGGCGATACAAGAAAATTAAGCCAAAATACAAATTTCGATAATAAAACTTTCGCTATAACCAGCTTTGGCTTAAAATTGTTAAAGGTAAAGGCTTGTTAAAGTAAAAAAAAAAATATTAGCTTAAGGTTTCTTCAAAAATATTACTTTTTAAAGGTATTCCAAATATTCTCCATGTCAATATATTGTTAAATAGATCATTGGAATGATCGTCGACGACGACTTGTACGATCACGTATACAGGTTGTATTTAACAAATCTAGGTATAATATCCAGAACTATTTTTTCTGGGTCACGTCGGTTTTGGGGATATATTATATCACGCGCTTTAATAAACAGTGACTTATTTTTAAAGACAAACATGCCAACTTCATAAATGTACATTTCGTATATCTATGTACAGCCCTATTAATATTCACCATTCTTTTATAATTCGTTTATAAAAACGTTAACCCCACGCTAGTATTATCTCCTGTATCGCGGAGGCAATTTACAATCCTAAATTACACAAGAACACACATCTAGACCCGGAACAATTACTTGTAGGACATACAAATACTCGTTCCGTGCGGGATTCAAACCCACGGCCCCTGGCGCAGCCACTCATTGCTAAGCCACTGCGAAACGGAGCCGTCGTCTAAAATAAAATAACTTCGTCCGCACATTGGCCTGAACCGAAGAAAACTGAACGACCTTCCAACGTGTGGATGCTATCACAAAATCTTGGCCAATATCTTCGCCACTACATTCACCACTGTGTTGGCCAACGTGTATAGCCGCCGTAACACAACGTACAAAATCAGGAAGGGCAGTAAGATTGCCTGATTATTATCGCCCGTACCACGGTCTCTGGCGGGGGGTGATGTCGAGGCATACCGAACCTGGCATCTTCAACGCGCCGCAACGAGAGCGTTACTCACTGAACCTATGGCGCGACCATATCTAGCTAGGTCTTTGAGTATTCAACCACAAAGAGCTAGGTCAAGCGGCCACGCCCCTCACCTCAATCAGGTTGCGCGCGAGCCGCGAGCGGGTTACCCTGTCAGTCCGCAGCTGCTTCCGACGCAGGACGTGTGCCACTCTCGCGCTGGTCCGGCATAACGCTTTCGTCCGCTTAATTGTAGTCTCATTGTGCATAATATCAATTTCTGTATAAATTCTATCTTTTGTTCTGTGCTAATTCTTCCTTTCTTTTGCTGTCACTGTGTATGCTATCCGCCTTTCTAAATTCTCTTTGTGCTTGTGAACAATAAACATCTCGTGCGTTATATTATGTGGTGAGTGGTGACTTTTATTTACATACATCACTACATAGCTTACTAGCGATCTTCTTCTGCTTTATTGATATCTGGATTCTACAACAGCGCCACCTACCGGGTCCAACCATTCCTTTACCTTCGCAGAAATGCAAGTAATACGTTACCGGTATGGCAGCGCAAAATACGAACAAACAAAATTTATTTTTATACATATATCATGGCGGCTCCACATTATCGCCGTGAATTCACGGCACAAGTCGTGCCCTCCACATTCCCGGGATGCTCACAATCGTTCGGGAAACCTGCCGCGAAACGGACGTGGAAGTTGCTGTTGCAATAACTTTATTTATTTATTATATTTTAGTTATATATTTTATACGTAGTAGAGCCATGCTGCAGTTATATTAGTAGTATAGTTGTAGCACGAATGGGTCGGCTCGACCGGGGAAGGACCACACTCTCACAGAAGAACAGCGTAAAAATAGTAGATTAATGCTACTACTATTACTTCGTATGGTGAGTGTAGAGAACCGCAGACCCTTTTTACTGGAAACGAGGCATTTCATCTTAGTCCTCACGGGTGACAACGCATCTGCATTTTGAATCGTAATCGAGGATAGATGTAGATGTCTATGGGCCACGGCAGCCACTTGCCATTAGGTGAAATGTGTGCTCGTTTGTCACCCTAGTCTATAAAAAAAAAAAACATACTGACATCGATTATTCAGAAAGCATGCGAAAAACCGAATGAGTTTGGGAGTATATTAGTTGTACAGTTGTAGTACGAATGCGTCGGCACGACAGGGGAAGGACGACGCTCTCACAGGATACCAGCGTAAAATAGTAGCTTAATGCTGCTGTGTTTCGTATGGTGAGTGTAGAGAACCGAATACCCATCTTACTGGAAACGAGACATTTCATCTCTGTCCTCACGGGTGACAACGCATGTGCATTTTGATTTGTAATCGAGGATAAATGTAGATGTCTACGGACCGAGCAACAACTTACCATCAGGTGAACTGTGTGCCAGTTTGATCACTATTTAGACGTCCAAAACAAGAAATTTATTAGAATGCGTTGAGAAAAAAGAAAGAAGATGGTGTATGACTAAATTAAATCGTCCGTACGCCTCTGTAGTCCAAAACGAACTGGACCGGCACCGTGGCACGGTGCCGGGTGCCGTGAATGTGGATGTGTACGCGTGAACCCTTTGTTGCGGGACAAAAGACAATTTCGATAGATTTTAATTTATTTATTTATTTAATTCAAAATTTTTATTTTTATAAAATGTCAGTGCTATAAGTTTCTACTCCGTTCACATGCCACTCTACATTTTCCAGACGTTAAGAAGATCATCCAGTACATATATTATATCAGCTAGTCTATTCATAGATATATCGGCAAAATTTAGTTCCCAGTCAAAAAATGGAAATAATAACCATTCCATTTATATCTAAAATATAAAGACTGAAAACAATAGACCTCTGAGGTGTGAAATAACTAGAACATCGATCACAAATATACTTGGAAGTGAAAGATGGAGGTTTAAGAGGATTCTAAGTCTTTGACGCTTTGATTAATTATTGTTTAGAAACTACCAACCCACCCCATCTACTCTTGAGGACCTATTCACGTGGCGTAATTACTTAAATTTAAAATTATTTAATTGCATGCCCTAAGTGCAAAGCGCGTAGGTATGTTCTACTAGCGCCTAAAAATCCGACGTTTTGTCGCATGAAATCATATCTAACAATCATAAGTAGGTATATATGATATAAAAGCACATTATCAAAAAGATTTTTTTTCATATCGATTAATTGCTATTATTACATTAAAAAAGTAGTTTCAGTGGCTTCTGGTGTAGATTTATCAAGTTCGTATGGAGACACGCACACACACGATAACATTTGAAAATATTAATGGTTCAACTCAATCTCTTCATCTATCATGTGGGAATTCATGGAATAAGAATGGCGGTTTAATTTTATTTTGTTTAGTTATAACTTTTGTTAGTTTGCGCGTTTACCTCCAAAAAACCGTTCGTCGTGTCTATCTCAGTTTCAAGGCACTCCTCTTGTTGCCTCAGCCAGTATCGGAATCCTCGGAGTCGACATATCGAGTGACGTGCAGTTTCGTGATCACTTGGAAGAGAAGGCCAAACTGGCCTCTAAAAAGCTTGGCGGGCTCAGCAAAGCGGGACAGTATTTTATGCCGGCTCACCGCCTGCAACTTTACAAGGCGTAGGTTCGGTCGCTAATGGAATACTGTTCCCATCTCTGCGCCGGGACTCCCCAGTGCCAGCTCTTTCCATTTGATCGCATCCAGCGCAGAGCAGTTCGAAGCGTCGGCGACCGACCTCTTTCCGATCGGCTTGACTGCGAAGAGATGTTGCATCTCTTTGCGTATTTTATCGCATCTACCACGGGGAGTGCTCAGACGAATTGTTTGGTCTAATTCCAGCACAATTTCACCACATCGCGACGTCAACACCATCTGGATGACTGGCGGTCCACCAGCGTGCGATTTAAAAGAAGTTTTCTTCCTCGCACAACTTCCTTGTGGAATCGACTACCACCAGAGATTTTTCCGGACCGATACGACTTAGGAACCTTCAAGAAAAGAGCCCACTCCTTTTTAAAACTTTTTTAAAAATGGTGAGCCGTATGCTCGTTCGCCCCCTCTCTAATATAAAAAAACTATTAAAATTAATTTTTTTCGGTTAAGAAACTCCAAAATTTTCGGTGTTTCATTGTGTAGTGCACTTTTGAATTTTTCCAAAATTTTTTGTTATTTACGTTTGACGTAAAACAATAGGTTAATTAGAAGTATAGTAATAAGGTGAAAACTTGTGTGCATTTAAAATACTTTGAAAAATTGACGTATAACATGAGCGCTTAAGGCACAGATGAATTACACGAAAGTTTTTAATTTCCTAATTTTTCTAAATAAAATAGCAGTTCAACGCTGCTGTATTACGTATGGTAAGTAAAGAAAACCATCTCATGAATAACCTATCTTACTGGAAACGAGAAATTCCATCTCAATCCTCACGGGTGACGATGCATTTGCGTTTTGTAATAGCTTCTGCATTTTGATGAATGTGACAGCAACCATTTACCATCTGATAGACTGTGTGCTCGTTTATCTCACTTACCCTATACCTAAAACAATCATAACATATTAGATGGATAGTCTCAGGTTGAAATAAAAGCAAAGAAAAAGACATTTGATTCTTGCTTATTTTATTGTTGGTAACTCTTTTTTGTATTATCCTAAAAGATGACAGTCCCCTATCATATGTCAACGTTTTTCAGAAATATATTAATCGTTTACGTACTTCGCTGGACGTTTATATTCGCGAAACGGTCCATGAGTGAGGTCAAGTAGGATTTTTGCGATAAGCCTCAGTTCTTTCCTGAAATAGAACATAGAGATGAAAATAAATCTTTGGAAAATAAACCCGAATATCTGGTTCACTCTGAAGCAACGTAGATCCAGTCTTTTTTGAACAAATTTGTTTGCTTCGCAAGCAACCAACGCCAACGCTTCTTCGAATAATTCGGGTAAATATATAAATAATCGATTCGTATTCTTAAATGAAGTCGGTAGATCTTTTGTAATTTGTTTTTAATTCAGTCAAAATTCAATCGAGTGTAATGAAAAGCGTGGTACAGCTTCGCTTCAGGTGTACTATAATTGTAGCACAAATGGGTGGGCTCACCCCGGGTTGGACCACGCTCTCACAGAATATCAGCATAAAATAGCAGCTTAATGCTGTATTTCGTATGATGATTGTAGACATCCTTTTTAATGGGAACAAGGCATTCTATCTTAGTTCTCAGGGTGACAATGCATCTGTATTTTAATTCTTAGTTAAGGATAAATGTAGATATCTATGGGTCACAGCATTCACTTACTATCATGTAGACGGTGTGTTCTTCTTTAATTCTAATAAAAATGCGTCTCTATTAATATAAATATAATAAATGCGAGTTTATCAGTGTTGGTTTGCCTTTTTTTCACGCAGCATTGGGGCAATGGATCTACACTTTTTGTATACAGATTGTTAATTGGTCGGGGAGTGACCTATACTTGACGTTATAACCAGAAAAATGTACGGTTTCTATAGAACTGATATGAAGCATGATTCTGTAGTAGTGATAATGTTAACCTTATTTGCGTTGTTATTACTTCTTCATGCGACTTTAGGCTCCGGAATAACACATCGTTCGTGATTTTTTGAATTGATGTAGTTTTTCGACTTCCATTAGGGCAAAGCTGCGGATAAATTCTAGTGTTATATAAATTGCAGTCCTAGTTGCACTGAGTTTAACTAGGATAATAATATGCAGTTAAAAGTGTTATTAGTAACGATGAAAAGTGTTTAACACTAGTTGTCTTCGCGTCTTCGTTTGTTGATATTGATCATGGTTTATTTATAATTTTAATGGTGCTAAAATCCACAAAGACATGAATCTAGACGAAATATGTCGATCAAATAGATGGGTTCACAAACAGATTAACGGACGGACTCACAAACGGACTAAGAAATGAATTGGACAAACTATACGCTTGTGTTTCATATTTTAAAAAAACAAAAAATAACCGCTATAACGTAATCCACAATTTGCTCCCTAATTTCTCAAGCAACAGATAAGATCAACAATTATTGGCACCGTCGTATGAGTCACCACTAATATGAAAGTACATATCATGCCATTAATATTAAAAATATTTGAAATAAAAATTAAATACTACAATTCATTGCACACCTAACATTAAGTACCTAATTACACTAACAACATGAATGAATTTAGGATACCTATTATATCTCATTCTGCAAACAAATGAAAAATAAAACTAAAATCAACCGATAAAAAAGCCTTTCGACCTTTGAGTTATAACTGTGATCGAGCCCAAAATTAGTTGGGTTTTCTATCAAGAAATCCTCAGTAGCAGCCCGGAGCCAAATTTTAGCGGTGTTTCATTCCTGTGGCCACAAAGCACGTAGAGCCGTTAGTTTTGCATGCGATCTCCCTACATATGAGTTGGATTACCGCCCCATCGCACTATGACCAACCAACCAACCAACCAACCAACCAACCACCAACTATGAGAGCGAACGAAACTAAAGTGCAGCTATGCTTGCATGCACTCGTTATCCATAATCCGGTATTGCATCAATCCGATATTGTAAAGGAAGGTGAAATTAATTTGGTACTTACGTACGTATCATAGAATATCTTTACCGAAAGGTACATACATATTATCTGAACGTCGTGGATAAATAGCTACGGCCACGCCTTGAGCTAAATTATTGTATTATATGTAATGTAATATATTGCTATATTATTGGGCGAATTGGACATTATTGATGGGTGTATTGGAAGCAGTAGGAAAATAAAAAAAAATGTTTTCATCGATTAACATTTAACACCTAAATACTCAAATACTGAAACACTTAAAATGTTTAGTGTATTTATTTATTTGATCTTAACAATTTTAAATATTAATATAACATATTTGAAAATGTGCGAAATTTATGTTCAAAACCATATATTGTAACGTATTGTATACGTGAATGTATTGTCGTAACAAAACCTTCCTTTAATTCAGCGCTAACGCCTTCTAGTTGTGAATCGGAATAAAACTAACTTATACACAACAATATACAGACAACTTTACCGTTTTGTTTAAGAATTTTCCACATTTTAATACGTAAATATGGGCTAATTTTTACTAAGTTCAAAAATAAGTATACTTAATTCGTAATTATCATCATTTCGTTATACTAATTTCCCCAATACCGTTCAGTTAAAATATATTTTTTTCACGCATTTAATTGTACCCTCGTTTTAATACATTATGGTATGATGGTTGGAAATTGATAAAAGAAATGTATTTCAATCCAAATGTATTCATTCTAATTTTCAAGTAACAAAACTTATATGCATACTTACAATATGTATGCTGTGTAGTGGCAGTTAAGAATATCCACTAGCCCATATCTTCCCGTGGGTGTCGTAAGAGGCGACAGAGGGAGACAGGCAGGAGATGGGCAGCAGCCTCTTCCTAATAACAACAATAATATAATAAAAAACTGAGGTTGCCAACAATAAAAAATCGTGAGTGCAATTAGTTTAATTTAAATTTTCGTGTTTTTAAAAAATACTAAGAAAAGGGCACGAAAAAATAGATTTTCTCAAAAAAGAAAGGAACTTGAAAAAAAAAGAAGTCGGTCGGTCGGTCGGTCTGGGCTCGAAACATGGTATCACGATTTTATGACCGCCCATTCTACCAATTTAGCTAAGTGTCAAAATTTACCTCCTTATTCTAACGATATTGTAGCAGTTTTTCATTGCCTAAAAACACGGACAAAAAGACATTTTCTAAAAATAAATCCTAGCTAGATCGATTTTCCGATTATATATATACAAAAATTGCTCGTTTAAAGGTATAGGATTTAAAGGTATAGGAACGTTTAAAGGTATAGGATTACGAGTACTAGCAATTAACGCCGACTTTAAATCTTGACTACAGCGCCCTCTAGTGGGTTCAAATATAAAGAGGAATGGCAGGCTTGTATGTGTGTTTCGTACCGCTAGTAAAATTTCGTGTTTTGGGATATATTTGGTTTTAATTGGTAGATAGTAGGATAGACAAACCCCTTTTAAATTCTTAGACCGTAGACTAATATATAATATTATGAACTAGTGTTTTTATTTAACTGGCTTTACGGCTTTGGGTTCTTGACGTTCTGAGCCTATCATTTCTTTCGTAATCTTCGTTTTTGTATATTTTTTTTCATCACAAAATGCTGATGCATCCCTCAACATCAAACCACTTGTTTCGTCGTTTTCACTAATAGTTCACACGCGCAGACAATTTACAAAATTGCATAAAAAGTAAAGTAAAGTTACAGCCTATATACGTCCCACTGCTGGGCACAGGCCTCCCCTCATTTCTGAGAGGGTTTTAGGGCAAGGAAGTGTCCGCCGCGCTGCCCCAATACGTGTTGGCGAACTTCACATGTCTTCGAATTTTTTTTCTTATTTCTCGGACATGCAGGTTTCCTCACGATGTTTTCCTTCACCGCCGAGCACGTGGTAAATCAGCACTTAAAATTGCAATTAACAATATCATTGGTGGCAGCGGGGATCGAACCCGGTTTGCTCGCGTACTGTGAAATTCACAGCGAGCGCTAACCGTCTGAGCTACCACGGCTCCATAGACAAAATTGCATCACTTTTACAAATCAAAATCTACTTCAAACCATTATTCAAGCAACAGAACAGGAGCGACAAATTGTACAACAATCCGTCGACGGCCAAAACCTCTCCTAGTGTATCTATGTAGATCGTTACATATAGGCAAATAAACTTTGTTTTTGTGATAAAGTAAATATTCTATATTGCTTTTCGCTACTCTGTAGTGCTTTACTAACCGTTTTTTTATAGAACAAGGGTGACAATCGAACAGACAGTCCACCTGATGGTTAGTGAATTCTGTGGCCATGGACATCTACATTTATTCTCGATTTAGAATCAAAATTCAGATGTGTTGTCACCTCTGAAGATTGGGATCGAATGCCTCGTTTCCAGTAAAAGAGGGTTTCCGGATCTCTACACTCACCATACGAAACACAACAGTATTAAACTGCTATTTTACACTGGTATTCTGTGAGAGCGTGGTTCTTCCCCGGTCGAGCAGTCACTTGTGCTACAATTATATAATAGCTACAGCGTGGTTCTACCATTAAGTAGGTAGATTGAGGTGAGGATCCATATCTACTCAGCGTTGTGAATTAGAAGATACCTATATTCAGCAGCGGACTGCAACATTTGATAATGATAAAGTTCTGGTGGGGTTTTGAGTGTAGGTAAATAAAAAATATTTTGTTTTTTAGGTCATTTATGTTATTGTACTTATAATAAATGAATTCTTAATAAAACTTCATTTAAAAAGGGGGCAGGCCGGGTAATACCCTCATGGCGAGCATGGCTTAGGTACCAAATAATACTCATAACATGTGAGTAGCATCCCACTGCTCTTAAACCTACAATGCAGTTACAGCAATAACTTCTGATTGCGTCCCGCCCAATCATGTTTGTTTTTGCAACTATAAATACAAAGTTTTAGTGGAAAAATGGCGGGACTTACTTTAAGCATGAAGCGAGATTGGGTTTATTCTCTATAACCATCTATTCTCTCTCGGGATACTTCTAGTGTATATATTGCATGAAAGCGAAAATTCTTATATTGGGCAACACAATATGCTGGGATCTTTCTTGTGGTACTTCTGGTACATGTAAGCTCAAATCTCGAGCTTTGTCCCAGCAAACTTCAGAAACTTCATTCATGGATGACATCTGTCAATAATTTATTTCATGAGATGGCCATAGATATAAAATTAGTATTGATGAAATACAAACTAAACACTAAGTACGATAGACATAAGTTGTGTCCAACATTTTCATATATGAAAGAAACACAAACGAGATAATGGGTGGGATACAGCGAGATTCCTGATTGAATTTGAGCAACCCAAGCTGAAGAGAATGGTTCTTGAGACACAATAATTGGTTGCCTCCACCTTACAGAAAACCTTTTTCAAATAGCTATATGGTATATCTGTTGTGTAAATAAGTTGTAGAGGAAAAGGGCTCCTTGTTGTTAGTAGAACCCACCTTAAGAGTGTCCCAGGTTTGGCAATATTTAAGAGTAATGCCTTTTGCATGGCAAGCGTTAACCGTATACCGTTGTGGGGAAACTGCACAGAATTCCAAAATTATTTATATATATTAACACTCAAACCATTGTATAAGAGTTCTATTGAATAAAACTAAATTTACGGATTCTATCGCGTTTAATTAATTACTTTTACTTATTTTTAATACCCGACGTGTCGGGTGCTTTACAGCACCCATGGTCACGGGGGGGGGGACTGAGATGTTTGACGTCCCAATGTGATTGGTAGCCCAGCTACCTTGAGTTTTTGAATATTAATTTTGGTCCAATTTACGCAAAACGAGCTTACAGTATCTTAAAGTCTTGCAGTGGTATGCTTGGGTTTGGGTTTAATTTTGTTAATTATAGGATCCCAAGCAGATGGCAGCACCCAACCATCTTCTTTATTGAAATTAGAATGTTTTTTAATTTAAATAGCCTCGCGTATCATACTTCATAGGAATCGGTGTTCTTTTGCGAGGATTTGCGATTTATCAAATCTGATGTAATGGTGGGGACGATCTTGAACATGTTCACAGATTGTAGACTTCCCGGAGCATCGGTTCACGCTCCGTTATGAAAATTAGTGGCTTAGTTGCCTTAATATCTGGTATTAATTCTATAACAAAACAATGAAAACAAAGTACGCGGTACTAAATCTGCCGTTCCCCTTTAAACCATTAAAGTAATCGTTCAAACACACAAAAAACTTCATCAAAATCGGTCAAGCCGTGTTTTAGTTTTAGCGAGACTAACGGATAGCAGTTGATTAGACAGACGTATATTGAAGAAGTTATTTATAGATAATGTTGGTGGCATAGTAATGAGCTAAGTAGTATTCACTATTCCGTAATAACGTGAATACTGCAAAGTAAATGACACAGATGATGGGCATTTTTATACCTAGTAGAGCCACGTTGCAGCTATATTATGGTTGTAGCACGAAAGGTCGGCTCGACCCGGGAATGACCACGCTCTCACAGAACACCAGCGTAAAATAGCAGCTTGATGCCGCTGTGTTTTGTATGATATGAACAGGAGATACGTTTTACTGGAATCGAGGCATTCCATGTTTTCCGCAGGGGTGACAACACATCTGCATTTTGATTCTTAATGTAGGTTATATGTCTACGTGCCATAGCAACCACTTACCCATCAGGTGGACTGTGTGCTAGTTTGTCACCCTTGTTATATAAAAAGCAGCATCTTTGTGATAACTACTCAAAAAGTTTTAAAAATACGCTTGCCGAACTGTAAAATTAAAATGGGAAATAACCGTAATAAAATAAGAAGCGACTGGCTTGGCGTTAAGAAACAGGCATAAATATGATAAACCTAATGAAATAAGTGTCTAACGACCTATCTACTTACAGTATTAGAAACATGTCGGTACATAGCATACGACGCGCGGGGAAGCGGAGTCGAAATTAGATTTAGAGCTGACTTACTATATCCCTTTAATATGACTAATTACATAATATAAATAAATATTTATATTTACTTATATTCGATAGTGATTATTTTATAATTATAAAATCTGATTGTAATTGATTAATATTTATCAATTACAATCTTATTAACTGCGTGATGGCGGTGTAAGAATATCCACTGCCCCATATCATCCTGTGGGCATCGTGACAGGAAAACAAATCAGGAAATGGCGAGCAACATCTTCCTTATTAACTGTGTGATGGCGGTGTAAGAATATCCACTGCCGCATATCATCCTGTGGGCATCGTGACAGGAAAACAAATCAGGAAATGGCGAGCAACATCTTCCTTATTAACTGTGTGATGGCGGTGTAAGAATATCCACTGCCGCATATCATCCTGTGGGCATCGTGACAGGAAAACAAATCAGGAAATGGCGAGCAACATCTTCCTTATTAACTGTGTGATGGCGGTGTAAGAATATCCACTGCCGCATATCATCCTGTGGGCATCGTGACAGGAAAACAAATCAGGAAATGGCGAGCAACATCTTCCTTATTAACTGTGTGATGGCGGTGTAAGAATATCCACTGCCGCATATCATCCTGTGGGCATCGTGACAGGAAAACAAATCAGGAAATGGCGAGCAGCATCTTCCTTATTAACTGTGTGATGGCGGTGTAAGAATATCCACTGCCGCATATCATCCTGTGGGCATCGTGACAGGAAAACAAATCAGGAAATGGCGAGCAACATCTTCCTTATTAACTGTGTGATGGCGGTGTAAGAATATCCACTGCCGCATATCATCCTGTGGGCATCGTGACAGGAAAACAAATCAGGAAATGGCGAGCAACATCTTCCTTATTAACTGTGTGATGGCGGTGTAAGAATATCCACTGCCGCATATCATCCTGTGGGCATCGTGACAGGAAAACAAATCAGGAAATGGCGAGCAGCATCTTCCTTATTAACTGTGTGATGGCGGTGTAAGAATATCCACTGCCGCATATCATCCTGTGGGCATCGTGACAGGAAAACAAATCAGGAAATGGCGAGCAACATCTTCCTTATTAACTGTGTGATGGCGGTGTAAGAATATCCACTGCCGCATATCATCCTGTGGGCATCGTGACAGGAAAACAAATCAGGAAATGGCGAGCAGCATCTTCCTTATTAACTGTGTGATGGCGGTGTAAGAATATCCACTGCCGCATATCATCCTGTGGGCATCGTGACAGGAAAACAAATCAGGAAATGGCGAGCAACATCTTCCTTATTAACTGTGTGATGGCGGTGTAAGAATATCCACTGCCCCATATCATCCTGTGGGCATCGTGACAGGAAAACAAATCAGGAAATGGCGAGCAGCATCTTCCTTATTAACTGTGTGATGGCGGTGTAAGAATATCCACTGCCGCATATCATCCTGTGGGCATCGTGACAGGAAAACAAATCAGGAAATGGCGAGCAACATCTTCCTTATTAACTGTGTGATGGCGGTGTAAGAATATCCACTGCCCCATATCATCCTGTGGGCATCGTGACAGGAAAACAAATCAGGAAATGGCGAGCAGCATCTTCCTTATTAACTGTGTGATGGCTGTGTAAGAATATCCACTGCCGCATATCATCCTGTGGGCATCGTGACAGGAAAACAAATCAGGAAATGGCGAGCAGCATCTTCCTTATTAACTGTGTGATGGCGGTGTAAGAATATCCACTGCCGCATATCATCCTGTGGGCATCGTGACAGGAAAACAAATCAGGAAATGGCGAGCAACATCTTCCTTATTAACTGTGTGATGGCGGTGTAAGAATATCCACTGCCCCATATCATCCTGTGGGCATCGTGACAGGAAAACAAATCAGGAAATGGCGAGCAGCATCTTCCTTATTAACTGTGTGATGGCGGTGTAAGAATATCCACTGCCGCATATCATCCTGTGGGCATCGTGACAGGAAAACAAATCAGGAAATGGCGAGCAGCATCTTCCTTATTAACTGTGTGATGGCGGTGTAAGAATATCCACTGCCCCATATCATCCTGTGGGCATCGTGACAGGAAAACAAATCAGGAAATGGCGAGCAGCATCTTCCTTATTAACTGTGTGATGGCGGTGTAAGAATATCCACTGCCGCATATCATCCTGTGGGCATCGTGACAGGAAAACAAATCAGGAAATGGCGAGCAACATCTTCCTTATTAACTGTGTGATGGCGGTGTAAGAATATCCACTGCCCCATATCATCCTGTGGGCATCGTGACAGGAAAACAAATCAGGAAATGGCGAGCAGCATCTTCCTTATTAACTGTGTGATGGCGGTGTAAGAATATCCACTGCCCCATATCATCCTGTGGGCATCGTGACAGGAAAACAAATCAGGAAATGGCGAGCAGCATCTTCCTTATTAACTGTGTGATGGCGGTGTAAGAATATCCACTGCCGCATATCATCCTGTGGGCATCGTGACAGGAAAACAAATCAGGAAATGGCGAGCAACATCTTCCTTATTAACTGTGTGATGGCGGTGTAAGAATATCCACTGCCCCATATCATCCTGTGGGCATCGTGACAGGAAAACAAATCAGGAAATGGCGAGCAACATCTTCCTTATTAACTGTGTGATGGCGGTGTAAGAATATCCACTGCCCCATATCATCCTGTGGGCATCGTGACAGGAAAACAAATCAGGAAATGGCGAGCAGCATCTTCCTTATTAACTGTGTGATGGCGGTGTAAGAATATCCACTGCCCCATATCATCCTGTGGTCATCGTGACAGGAAAACAAATCAGGAAATGGCGAGCAGCATCTTCCTTATTAACTGTGTGATGGCGGTGTAAGAATATCCACTGCCGCATATCATCCTGTGGGCATCGTGACAGGAAAACAAATCAGGAAATGGGGGGCAACATCATCCTAGTAACGACTAAAAATTAAAACCTGCCAGCAACCCGCTTGCCATGTGTGGAAACTTTGGAAAATATGTGGCAAGGCCCTATGTGGCAAGAGGCCAATGTTCAGCTTTGGGCTTTAATAGGCTGTTACGGTGACGGTAACATTTATTTGCATATTTTATGTATTTCTCATATGTAAATTACCTTGCAGTGCTTTCTTCAACGTCGGACACGAGGTAAATGTTAGTAAGCAGGTAATAATAATATAATATGTTAAATAGTTATAAGTGGTTTCCTATACAAACACATTTGGCTATGTAAGCGAATTTATAACAAAGAAATGAAAAATATTGTATTTTTTTAAAATAATCTCAATAATTCCATGTTTTTCAACTTTTATAATTTCCTGCAAGAAATGACAAGGTGACGGAAAGCGATGCAAGTGGCGACGTGTTTGTTTTAAGAATCTGCACAAAGTATAAGCAAAAGATGTAAGATCCTAATTATAAATTACATGTCACGTTGTTTGTCCGCGATGGACTCCTAAACGACTTAACCGATTTTAATCAAATATGCACACCGTGTGCAGTTCCAGGTATATATAATGTACTCTGTGGTGTGCAGTTTGGCCCAACCTGAGAGATAGGATAGTTTTTTTGCCGATGAGTGACACACAATTTTTTTTGCGAATTTAAGGTTTTTTTTTAATAGGACATGACAAAGAGTCGTCGAAAAGGGCAGAACAACGTCAGCCTGACAAGCTAGTAATTATCTAAATACTAAATGTGTAAATGTCTTAGTACTGTTGTATTTTGATATAGCTGTTTTAGTTTTAATAAAGTAAAAAAACGTTTATTGTCAATTCGCATAAAATGAATGTTTTGCTACCTATTATGACTATAGTGTCGATAAATGATTGTGACTGCTCGCAATGCAGTAGCTATGCATGCGGCGGAATTACAGCGCTTGTGGGGTCGCAAGTTCGAATTAAGTACGGATCAAGTGTTTGTATGGCGTACAATTTATATTTGTAAATCGCCTCCACTAGAGAAAAGAAAATGCTTACGTGGGGTATCAATTTTTTTGTAAAATGTCAAATTATATATAAACTAGATAATGTTGTTAATAACCAAATTGTTTATGACTTTATGAAAAGTCGTCTTTACTCTTTCGTAAAGTTATATTAAAGTTATAATCAAGTTTTCTTTAAAAAATTTAAAAGAAGAAAAGTTCCCGAGTTCGATATTAATAAGAACACAAACTGTTTTTTTATTTGTATAATCTTTATAAAATATTTCCAGTTACAGGCCTGCTGGAAGAAATTTCAATATGAAATAGTCAATTCCTTTGTATAATATCTTTTATTTTTACCGTGTTACTTTAGGTGTACATAAATTGTTATATATAAAAGTACTTTTATTATATCAAATACGTATAAGCACCTACTATTTACACACGAACTAATAATATTGCTTTGATCAGACTTGTTCTTATATTCCTACTTTATAAGTGGTAGAGCCTTGCTGCAGCTATATTAACAGTATAGTTGGAGCACGAATGGGTCATCACGACCGGGGAAGGACCACGCTCTCACAGAATACCATCGTAAAATATCAGCTTAATACTGCTGTATTTCGTATGATGAGTGTAGAGACCGCAGACTCTATTTACTGGAAAAGAGGCATTTCATCTTAATCCTCGTGAGTGACAGCGCATCTGCATTTTGATTCGTAATCGAGGATATAATAATATGTAGATATGTCTATGGGCCACAGCAACCACTTACCATCAGATGTACTCTGTGCTCGTTTGTCACTCTTACTTTGTAGAAAAATATAAGTAATATAATTAAGTTTTTCCAAAAATAAAAAATAAAAAGTTATGTAGGCGGCTAGACGTTCAAACGTAATCGTACAATAATAACACACTTCAAATTCTAAATCATATTCTAAATAACTTTATGGGCAATGGTGTCAATATATGATATAGGCTATATGATGCAAAATTGACACGCCAAACGATCTCAGAGTCCACCTGACAGTATGTGGCTTCTACATAGGCAACTGGAACCTACTTTCAAACAAAGAGGCTACAGATGCGTTGCTACAAGGAGTATTTAGATGGAATATATTTAAGCTTTAAATAAACATAGCCTTCTGGAAAATGTGTATTATATAAAATATGAAATCCAACTCATTTAAATTCAAATTTACATACATACTGTGTCATATATAGTATTAGGATTTTCTTTTTCAATTCATCGGATTTCGATATGAACCGATTTTAAATTAATATAAATAACCGGCTTGCTAGGTGTCATTTTGTCTGGTTAAGTCATCCGTTACCCACCAACGTTTGCTAAATTCTATCCTTTCAAAAAGAAAGGAATTCAAAAATAAACTGCGACGTGTTTAGTTGATAAATTGTTAGTGTGTTGTGGTGGTGTGAATTTGTTAGTTTGTCAAGTCTCAAGTAACTTAAAATAAGCACATTCATGTCTTTCTCTCTACTAACGTAACCATACCGCGACGTAATAACGAAGTAGTGCCATCTAGTAGACATCTTGTTAATAATTATATATTATAAGTTACTATTGAACGGTACCGATTTAATAATGCTCAAATGAATGAATTGCGTTTAAATTGCAAATCGACTATTAAATATAAATTTTCACATGTACAATGAAATACAAAAATTTAAAATACATGAACAATACTACCACTCTAATATTTTATATTGCTTTTAATCTTTCGCGGTCTTTGTACGTAAGAAAATTACTACATGGGCGCTGTTTGGGTCATTTTGACCCGACACTTGACATAAATAATATTTTAAAGAATAAAATGCATTATATAGCAAAAAAAATCAATCTGGTTAGAGATTTTTTCATTCGCGTCAGAACGCGTCGAAAGACCACTTATCCCATCAAAAACATAACTTGTAAAAAAAACCAAGTCTCGCAACTCAGTACTTCTACCGTAAAAAGTTGTGAGATACATGTAATACCAAGTCGGTTAATTTATTCAGTTCCTACTTAACGGTCCTTCTGTTTTAGTTATTATGTAATTAGCTAATCTAAAAGCATTTCATAGTGACCATATCAATGTTAAAAATCTTTTATGTTTTAAATATATAGATTGACTTGGCCATCGCATGAAAATCTCACAAGAAATACATATTATATTAAATTAGATTGCTTAATGCTAATTAAAGAAACCGTAGAATAGCAATTCATAAATGATTTTCAGTTATGAATTGCTATTCTAGTATCCAATAGGAGGCCCTGATAGACTATTTGTTTGTTTATTATATGTAGCCAACAAATTTTTATTAACAAAATAACTCATATTCATATGTTATGAATTAGGTGGTTGAGGGTAATATGGTACCTTGAGCTTGCTGACCTATAAAATCAAAACAGGACGAAGACAGAGACAACAATACAAAGTCGTTTATTGTGACTGATATATTGAGAGAAAAAAAAACAAGCAAGCCTTGGATATAATTAGGAACACTTCGAAAAATTAATTTAAAAAATTAACTACACTACACCATACTAAAGTCAACTTCGATATTATTTACTATAATGTCAACTGTCAAAATGGTGTCGATAAAGCAGCGCCTTTTTGGTCCTTTATTTTTTTATTAACTGATCAAGAAATGTTTTATTACAAAGCCGTCTATTCAAACAGGGCTGTAGTTTTTGAGTTATAAGAAAGTGAACATTAAACCGGATGACCGTAAGATGGCGCCTTATGTGCTATATAATTAAACGGCAAAATGAAGATCACAAAATTATTCACAAATATGTGCCGCTGTGTCATTAATCAACTTTAGTGAATGCAGAGTGCATTTGGAATGAAACTTCTCGCGTCATCAATCGGAAAGTGCAAAACAAAGTTTGCTAGACTCTGGTCTAATATAATATACCTATTTCATATTGTGTAATTTTCGTATAATTTATACTTTCCACAATTTTAATGAAAAAGATACCGATTATGAATAACGTTAAAATATTAATATATGAGTGTTCGATCTGTAGCACAAGATAAGTACTAATTTCTAAATCCTAATCTTTGACTCAGTTGTTTAACTTAAGTAAAGTGGTTCTTGATTAATGAAGTACCATTTAAATCGAACTAATAACTTTGTACGTGGTAGAGCCATGCTGCAGTTATATTAGTAGTGTAGTTGAAGCACGAATGGGTCGGCTCGACCGGAGAAGGACCACGCTCTCAAACAACACCAGCGTAAAATGGTAGCTTAATGCTGATGTGTTACGTATGGTGAGTGTAGAGAACCGGAGACCGTTTTTACTGAAAATGAGGCACTCCATCTTAGTCCTTACGGGTGACAACGCATCTGCATTTTGATTTGCAATCGAGGATAGATGAAGATGTCTATAGGCCGCAGCAACCACTTACCATCAGGTGGACTGTGTGCTCGTTTGTCACCCTATACTATAAAAAATCAAGTTTGAAAAGATTTTGATAGTGTATTCAAAGAAAATTAAAAATATCAAAAAGCATAACGATAAATCAGATCAAAAGTTACTAATATACTGAATGCCTATAACTTCTTTCACAATTATATATTTCCCCAACACAAATAGTCTAGATATGTTTAGTGAATTACATGTAAGAAAAGGTCACACGTAAGATGTGCTAAGGGCATTGAAGTAGTATGTATGTACTTACGTACTCAAGGAAATGTTTTATCCTACCTATGTTTGAATTGCGAAAGTAATAGTTCAGGTTGTATTTACTGAACTGTATTTTAGCTTTCAGGATCTGGTTTTTTTTTAAAGAGACTTTATTTATTTTTTGTTCATATAATGAGGCATAATAAATGTTTTCTTAATTTATTTACATATTGTTACGAGCTTGATGTTCGTGACAATAAAAATTGCCGATAAAATTACCTAAATTAACACTTTAATTTACTTTACACAAATTAAAACTTAAAACACTAATAATTAAACACACTAATTCACTTTATTCCGCTCCGAAGCTTCGCTTGTGTCGCCAACTCCAATACACTTTCCCGATCGCATCTTGCAGCGCCTATATATACAAATTAGCAATGAAGCATCCGGAATATTCAAGTAAATGCGCGCAAAGCGACGAGTGTTCGAGTGTAGATTTTCTAGAAACTTAGTTCTTCGGATGGCGCTGTCGGTTGAAAGATTTGTGATGTCATTTTCTGCAAAGCTCCCCTCGCTCTCGTTCCTGACACTAGATGGCGCTAGTGTATGGCGTTGACTTATTCACGCAACAATATTAACAGACTTACATAAGTATAACGTAAATAGGAGGAATTTAAATAATATAAAGAATTGACTATAGCTGGTTGGAGACTTGCGAGTTTCTCCATCCGTGTGTTCAGTTCTTTATGGTACACATCTGCACTTATGCTCATCTCGCTTGGTAAGAAGCTGTGATGAATCAAGTTACTAATTAATATTATCTAATAGAATTAAAGCAATACGTAAGATACGTCCCGAATTGTGGGTAAACAATTCATGAGAGGTTTTTTGACCAAAAACAACACTACAATCATGCCTCAGCCACCATATTCACCGGATTTGGCCTCATGTGACTTTTTCCTGTTCCCAAAACTGAAGAGACCTATGAAAGGACGAAGATTTGCAACGATTGAAGAGATAAAAACTGCATCGCTGAAAGAGCTGAAGGCTATACCAGAAAGTGATTATCAGAAATGCTTTGACGATTGGAAAAAGCGTTGGCACAAGTGTATTATATCTGAGGGGGATTACTTTGAAGGGGACAACATAAATATTGATGAATAAATAAATAGTTTTTCATAAAAATATAAAGTCACCTTACTTTTTGAACACACCTCGTATATATATATATATATATATATATATATATATATATATATATATATATATATATATATACATTGTCCCTGAGGGTTGAAAGGGAATTCCTCGTTTCGAGTAAAAACGAGACCTCGAGTTCTAGTCCACCTGTCACGCATGAGAAATACGGCAAATACCCCGCCCCCCTCTGTGGCAATCTAAGGATGAGGATTTGTGATGGGGTGTAATGATAATGAGATACTCTTTGTGCTCAAATAAATAATCTTTTATCGATAATATTATGTTATTATTGTCACTGCAAATATCGTAAAAAATATTGTTAAAATACATTTAAATGCTTACTTTATAAAAGTACAATCAGGCGGCCTACTTCACAGCTTTGCTGTCAAAAATGTTTTCCGCTTATTCTGCTTGAGGGCCGCAAAGCGTGGCCATTTAAATATATAATATGTTTACATACTATTATTCTCTCAAGAGAAAAACTAATATAACGGCATGCACACCTCCCAAAGGTCACACGTATTTTATTTCTGACAGTTTTGCAGCTCCCACGGTGCTCCATTTCTTTCCTTTATTTATACAAGAGGGGCAAAACGAGAATACGGCTTATCTCATGGTAGGTAACTACAGCTACCTATAAACAACTGCATCAACAGGAAAACGGCGGGTGCATTGCCGACCTAATAGAAAAGAGCAGGCTCCTTTTCTGAAGGTCCTTAAGTCATATCGATTCGGAATAATCGCTAATGATAACCGATTCTTTAAAGGAGTTGTGCGGAGAAGGAAATTTCTCTCTTGCTCCAACCATCTTAATGGGACTCTTTTTTGACTGGTCGTACCTGAATAGCTTTATTCTGGTCTTTATTCCAGTATAAACGGGCTGTAGGATAGCCTTAATATTTAGATGCAACAGAGAAACCACAGAGGTTCTTTGTTTGAAGTTGTTGCTAAAATAACTGAGCTCTCTCTCAACCGGTTCCTTCCTTGTCTTAGCTTAGTAGCCGTAGCTTGGTCCCCATGGTGAACTAAGAAGAATCCACTTGACTGGCCCATGGTGTAGGAACGATCCAAGGAGGCCACTCCAAGTACGAAGTGACCACTGTGACCTTGGTGAGTTCACTTCTTATGTGTATTAGTGGGCTGCACGAAAAAAATATCTTCTCCCCCTACCGCTGTAGCCTAGGAAGAGTCACGGGTTTAAGAAGAGTATTGGTGTGTCGATGCGCCACTCGTCCTTTCCTCCTATGGGGCGGCTGGCACTGGTGAGGCCGCTGATGTGTGCAAATGCCATTATGCGGCGAAGGTGGAACACCTTAGGTTTGAGTTGGTGTGAGTCTGTAGCGTAGGCATTTCCTCATGTAAAAACGGACTAAATGGGCTGATACTCCCAGAGGTAACAATGACGTTGCATAAAATAATATTTACTAATGTTAGCATCAACCCGGGGCTGTTTAAAATTCTATGTTTACTAAAATGAAAAGCGACGGTTCTGATTTATTTGACTTACCTCACATTTGGCTTGACTGCACGTCCCGTACTGTTTGACTTTCAAAAATACCTGTAAACTTACACCTGTACCTGTATCTGATTTGCTAATGCGCAACTTCAGTAGAACTCAAACGTTAAATATGTAAAAAGCTAGGAATGTCACTGCGAATAATTTAAAAACTTATTGTAAGATGTTTAAAATTGACTTCCGTCCTCCTTTATATTCTCTTGAGAAGTGTGATTCATTGATATTACTTCTTCATTTCGAAATTATTGAAAAAAATAATTTCGAAACGATTTAATTGTTTTGATTTCTGAAAGGAATATTTTGACGAAAGAGCAAAAGAAAAGGGTATATGGTACCGTACGATCCAGCCGTACCCTATGCGCTCAACCTGGTTAGATAACCGAATATTGTGTAAACGCGACACTGTAGTAGGTAAAAGCATTAAAACTCAGATCTAGGCAGATTCCATGCAATAAATTTTTATACTTGATGCGAAAAACTACCTCACCAAACTGTACAATTTGCAACGTTATCGATGATGTTTGATAGAATGTGCCCAGAACTCCAGAGAAAGAAAAAATTGTATTTTACATTTGTAATTGATTGACAGTAGGTACTAACAGTATTTTTTAGTAACGGGTCTGACCATTATCGACGATGCCAAAACTTTGTGTTAATTAATAAAAGATTTGTTGTAACTACCAGGGCGCACACTGGATCGAAAATCGCGTTTCGGAGACTTAGAGCTTTTAAGTTCTAAGTGTCGTTTTTTAAGCTTGAAATGGCTTTTGTTTATTATTACTATGGTCAAAAAGTTCACACAAGTAATTGGGCTTAAAAACTGAGGACTTATGACGTATTTACGAAAAAAATGAAATAAATGTATGGAGCAAATACGAAAAATCTGTATAAAAAATTAACCCTGGAATCGCACAATTGCGCATTACATCCTCACAAGGAGTTATAGTACTAATTATTTATGATTTTTTGACATACTTCATGTTACAGAAAATTTTATTAATTTCTGAGAGAGTTTTAAGGCAAGGAAGTGTCCAGTCTTCGAAATATTATATGCGATGTTTCTCTTTACCGCCGAGTGAATGGTAAATTAGCACTGAACATTGCAATTAACTATTTAATTGGCACCGGCGGGGATAGTACCCGGGTTGCTCGCGTACTGTGTAATTTAGAGCGCGTGCTAACCATCTGAGCTATCACGGCTCTTTCTGAGCTGCCATACTCATACATTGTTGGCGACGCGCCTATAAGAATGTTTCAGTTTATTAAATCAACCGATGACGCATAGTTATAAAAAGCAAATTATCGAGCCACGACGCTCTGATAAGAAAATGCTTAGTTAAATCTTAAAGAAATGTCGAATTAACGATAAGAAGGTCTTGGGTGCGACTCCCAGGCCGGACTAGTTTGTTTGTTTTCCTAGGTAATATCGCCTAATAAATTCGTAAGGAATTTAAGATATAAATTATGTTACCGGATTTGTTCCCCGGTTGAAATCATCTTTCTAATGATGTAAATTCATAAGAATATTAAAGTGAAGTTAAAGATCGGATTTGTTCCCCGGTCGAGATAATCACTCTGTGCATAGACAGAATTAAAGGAAATTAATTGCATAAGTATTGTCTTGTACAAGTATGATACGTTTGTACGAAAACAAATGCTTATTTGTTATAATTGATTAATGAAAACATTCACTTGTATTGTTATCTGATAAGAAGCATGATAACAAATTAGAGTCTTATCAGAAATAGTTTCCTACTGTTTGAAAACTATGTAGAAGCACTTGTCTATTTAATATTGTTAAAATTAAGTGTATTTCAGACTTTCATTTTTCTGATAGTCGAGAGCCGTGCAAAGTTAGTTGTTCAAATAGTGTGAGTTCACGGAAGCACGCTGGCCACGCCCTTAGGAGGCCGAATATGTAAAAATTTAAAATGTTTGTAATTCAGTGATTTATGTAAAAATGATTTGTGAAACATTTCAGGTTAACTGTATGTGCTAAAAAGGTGAATTCTGTGTTATTTTTATGTGAAAATTCATGTGTATAAGTGAAATAATGATAGTTTTGTATAAGAAATTTAAAAGTGTTTTAAATAGTGAAATAAATAGAGAAAATGTGAATTAAACTATTGTATTAGTTAACTTATGTATAAATTCAAGTAGGAAACATTGTTTTAACTTTCTGTGTTAAATATTTAAGAAATTTCGATTTCGAACTTGTGAGTAAAATAGGTGGTTTTCGTTTAATAAATAAAAGGTTTTTTGTAATATGAAGATATAATGCATATCATGGTGAAGATATTGTTTTGTACTACCTATATTGACAAATTGTATTTGTATATGACTTGAATAAATAAAGATATTAAGTGAAACGTGAGAGAGTAATAGTACAAATTCATGTTGTTAAGTTGCGCAGGCACGCGAATGACGCGGCTCACTTTCGCGTTTAGCTCTGGGGGTAGCTTAGTAAACGGGTTTTATTGCAGTTCGTTCGGGGGAAGAAGATAATTCGGGAAAATAGTTCGGAAAAACAAGAAAATCCTTCGGGAAAAGTGAAAACCAGCAGTCAAGAAGAAAAAGTGTAGGGAAAAGTGATTACTCTCTCACGGAACGGTTTGAAGATAATTGCTGTTTCATTCCCAAGATCCTTTAAGTTATACAGTCCACATCGAAGAATTAAGGCGTCGGGACCGGGACGACTTCGGAAGACCCGTAATCCCCGTCTGAACCTACTTGCTGAAAAGGAACGAGGTTATCGCCCTAGTGTGTTACTCCGTTGCGGAGATCACATACGTTGTTCCCGAACCCAACGTAGGCGTGATAGGAGGCTGGATCGAGAGAAGCCTCGATTCCTCCCTTCTGTTTCTTAGTTTTCCGATCCGTAGGTCCTTTTCAATTGGACCTTCGGAGCCGGATTAAAGACCACCCGAACCCCGCCAGCTGGATCAAGGAACCAGCTGTGGACTGCTGGTTGTGGAAAAGGAAGACCTTCGGAAGCCGAGTGAAGATCAGCAGCCGAAGGAAGCCGGAGGTTTGAGCTGAAGCAATAGGACCAAAGGCCAGAAGACCAGGACGTCAGCGCTGAAGGACGGGACCTGGAACTACCGGAAGAAAGAAAACCGGGATTGCGGCCGGGAGCGTGTGCTTGCATGGGGCACGTATCGCAGCCGGGCGCAGGTGTCTTGTGAAGGCACTCATCGTGGCCAAGCAGGGCTTGGCATTTTCCTGTCGGGCAAACGTGCTCGGCATTTCCTGTCAGACGATCGTGTCTGGCATTTCCTGTCGGACGACCGTGTCCGGCATTTCCCGTCGGGTCATCAGGGTGCAAGAAGCATCCACCGCTGCTGCTGCCGGGCGAGGGTGCGCGTGGGCACCTGACTGCATCGCGGCCGGAGGAGGGCGCTTGAACGAGGCATCACCGGCAACTGGGCGGCGAGCACAGCATACATCCCGACCACCTAACGGTGCCAAACGGTTGGGCTCTGGCATAACACCTTCGGGTGGAGCAGTTCTCTCGAGCGAGACTGCGCTTGCACTACCGCTCGACTGTTTCGTCATATTCCTTGGCGGGACAGTTCCTGAACCTTTCCTCCATTCCATTCCTGCACGACTCCATCCCTGGACGGCTCACCTCGGTAGGCCCCGTTCAGGATTGATAGGGCTGATAGGGCTGTTAGGGTGGTAGTAGGGTTGTAGGGTTGGGAGATAAGGGGGGGGAGGGGTAGTGGTGTTAGGTTGGGGTGTAGAAGGGTTGTAGGTAAGGGATTGTAGGGACCGTAGGGACAGTTAGGGACCGTAGGCCAACAATCACCTTCCTGCAAGATGAAGAAGGCACAAGACCAGACAGGGAGAAGCGAAGGGAGCAGGACAAGGACAGGGCTCTCAAGAAAGGCTAAAGAAGCGGAATCATCTGGAGCGACCACAGCTACTGCATCAAATGGAGCAACTCCTTCAAGTGGAGCCACCACAGACACGTCCACATGCACGTGGGACACAGGGACGTCCGTGGCAACGACAAGCAACAGGACGGACACCAGTGGTACGCAGGCCAGCACCGCACAACAATCCGTTATATCCAGGAGTGAAACGGTGGTCGAAAAAGTAGGTCAAAGGACCGAAGAAGCGGCATCGTCAAGGACAGTAATCGGGCACACTAGTGATAAAGGGTCACAAAGAGGTAGTAGGTCATCGCGATCGGCGAGGCTGAAAGCCGAATTAGAGGCGCGGATTAAATTCGAACGCTCAGAGCTCGAACGAGCACAGGCAGCTGCTGCCTTAGCCAAGTCTCAATTGGAGCTGGCACGACTCAACCGAGAAGAGGAGATCGACTCGAGTGAGGATGACGAAGAGCGGAATACTCAGGTGGAACCTTTCGTAAGGAGTTGGGTTCAGCAGACCATAATGAGCGCGCCGGTTAGTGTAGCACAACCCGATATTACTGATAAGGAAGCGTGTAAAGGATCACGCCGCAAAGGGGCGGAGATCGAGCGCAACCAAGGAAATGCACAGAAAACACACGCGAGTGAGGTGTCAGAATTGACCGAAGCGATTGTGAGTGCAATAAAAATAGCTGGTAAAGATAAGTCTTCCCAGCTTCATTTCCTCCAGGAATTACCGGTGTTCGATGGAGACCCGGGTGAATGGATTATTTTCAAAACGGTGTTTGAAGACACGAGAAGCCAATTTTCAGGGGTGCAAAATGTCGCACGCCTTAGGAGGGCATTAAAGGGCACCGCTAAGGAAGCGGTTAAGTCGTTGTTGTTTACTTTGTGTGAACCGGAAGAAATAATGAACGCTCTCGAAAGGAGATTCGGTAGGGTTGAGATGCTCATTCTAGCCGAAATCGAGAATGTAAAGCGTATGCCAAGATTGGCAGAAGATTGCCGCAATATAGGATCTTTTGCAAGTCGTATTACGAACGTGGTTGCCACGATACAAGCGTTGAATCAACCACAGTATTTGTACTCACCGGAGTTAGTGAGCCGCATAGTGGAGAAGCTCGGAACTATGATTAAATTTAAATGGTTTGAATATCGAGCTCAATATCCTTTGGAGCCAGAGTTACAAAAGATGGCCAAGTTTTTAAATTTATTGAGTGAACAATTTGGATCGTCCTTAAACAATGAAAATGCGCCTGAAAAAAGGAAGCGTCCTGAATTCAGGAAGCAAACTGTACACACCGCAAAGGGAGGTGTACGCAGATGTGCCGTGAGCGAGCGCTGTATGCGCCGAAGTAAATCGAGCGAGCGTTTAGAACGCCGAAATAGTAAAGGGCACAACCGACAGGTGGCTATGACAACCCAGGATAAGCCTGTAAGTCGGGTAACACATAAGTGTGTTATATGCAACAAAGAGCACTCTATAGTGAGTTGTTACAAGTTTAAGGACATGAATATTCGCGAGAAATGGGAAGCTGTCAAAAGGGCGAAAGTATGTTTCCAATGTTTGTCACCTAACCATAGGAGGTTAGAGTGCAAAGCGAAAAAATGTGGTGTAGAGGGATGTAGAATGTCACATCATCGAATGCTACACCGATACCCCAATGAAAATACCTCGCCACAAGGGGACGAGGGGGGTAAAGAGGCTCAGATTACAACTGTTAGTACAGTAAATGCACTGGCATGTGCATATTTAAAGATCATACCGGTCGAGTTGCATGGGCCTAGAGGAAAGGTCAGGACAACAGCTCTTCTGGATGAGG
Source organism: Parnassius smintheus behrii (assembly GCA_036936625.1). Taxonomy (NCBI): domain Eukaryota; kingdom Metazoa; phylum Arthropoda; class Insecta; order Lepidoptera; family Papilionidae; genus Parnassius; species Parnassius smintheus. The sequence goes on along the minus strand of JAUPFT010000029.1, from coordinate 22,834,534 downwards.
GTTCGACCATGACACTCATAGAGGAGTGGATGGCTCAGAAATTAGCGCCTCGCGGACGTAAAGAGGGATTACGTATCGAAGCCGTGGGAGGTAAGCGAATTAACGACGATAGTTCGTATCGCTTAAACGTTAAAATAAAAGGCATTTACTCGAGCGACTTGGAAGAGATAAGTGTACAAACAATTAAGTCGCTTAACCTTTCTCCGCAGTCGGTAAGCCGAGAATTATTACAACGGTGTTCTCATTTGACACCGATTAAGGATGAGTTGATGTATGAGAGGTCCAAACCTACCATATTAATTGGTCAGGACAATTGGCATCTCATAGTTACTCGTGAATTAATTTCAGGAGGTAAGAACCTACCTGTAGCATCGCTCACCAAACTGGGGTGGGTTTTGCATGGTCGCATATCGGGTGGCATTAAACCGATCAAGGTTGTTAACCACATTTCCACCAAGAAGGAGGAAGACATGGATAAATTAATCAAGGATTATTTTAGTTTGGAATCTCTGGGAGTATCGGCTAGAAAGCCCGTGAACGACCCAGAAGAACGAGCTTTAAATATTTTGAACAAAACGGTACGTCGTATACCTAATAATAGATACGAGACTGCTTTGTTATGGCGCACAGACAATGAGTGCTTGCCGTCGAATAGAGCGCAGGTTGAAAGTCGCCTGTTTAATATTGAGAAAAAGCTCGACAAAAATAGCGAGTTGAAAAAGGAATACGAGAAGCAAATTGAAAATCTCATCGTCAACGGTTACGCAGAGAAAGCGAACCATATTTCCATTTCCCCACGTACGTGGTACCTTCCTCACTTCGCAGTGACTCACCCACAAAAGAAGAAAATAAGGATAGTTTTCGACGCCGCCGCAAAGACGGGCGGACGTTGTCTCAATGATGCATTGTTAACCGGACCGGACTTATTGAAGTCGTTGTTCGGAGTTCTGCTACGATTCAGAGAAGGAAGCGTGGCAGTAATGGCAGACATTAAAGAAATGTTCCTGCAAGTGAAAATCCGGGGTGAAGACAGGGATAGCCTTCGATTCTTATGGCGGCACAATCGTGACGCGCCACCGGAAGAGTATAGAATGACGTCACTCATATTTGGAGCGGCATCATCACCATGCATTGCTATATATGTAAAGAATAGGAATGCGCAGGACAACGCGCATATCTATCCAGAAGCAGCTTCCGCTACGGAAAGCAATTTTTATATGGATGACTATCTACAGGCATTTCCCGACGTGACGACGGCCGAAAGGATAGTAAACGATATGTATGAATTACATAAGCATGCTTCTTTCCAACTGAGGGGATGGGCTAGCAACCGACCCGAAGTTTTAAGTAAAATGGAAAATAAATATAAGAGCGACAGTGCTTCGCTGGGAGATAAAGAGCACACAGAGCGCACGTTAGGTTTGATTTGGAATATCAAACGGAATATAATAAGTTTCTCCACAAATCTTCGTAGCACACCGGAAGAGGTGATGGAGGGTTTGCGACCGCCTACGAAGAGGGAGATAACTAGCGCTGTGATGTCAGTTTTCGATCCTTTGGGACTCGCATCACCCATAACGATTCAAGGGAAGTCGTTGATCCAGCAAGTATGGAGGACAGGCATCTCTTGGGATGAAGAAGTTTCACACGAATTACACGTGTTATTTTGTAAATGGATATCGGAAGTGAAGAAATTAGGTCACTTAGAAGTACCTAGACCCGTTGCTGAAGGCATCGGCAAGGGAGAGTTGCATACTTTCACGGATGCTAGTGAAAAAGCATACGCTGCCGCGGTGTATTACGTCACCACGGACGAGCAGGGAAGAAGGCGGATTACGCTGATCGCCGCAAAGGCATAGCGCCATTGAAACCAATTTCGATTCCAAGGCTTGAATTGCAAGCAGCTCTTATGGGCAGCAGACTGGCTGCTTCAGTTAGTGAAGAGAGCAAGTACGAGATGTCCGAGAGAGTGTTTTGGACAGACTCACGTACAGTATTAGCGTGGATTAAGTCAGATCCTCGCGCTTTTAAACCATTCGTTGCTCATCGATTGGCTGAGATCGAAGATCACAGTAAACCATGTGAATGGCGATGGGTTCCAACGTCACAAAATGTGGCAGATGACGCCACGAGAAATTTCCCTTCCACCTTCGATGTAAGTCATCGCTGGTTTCAAGGACCTGAATTCCTCAGGAAAAGTCCTGATTTATGGCCCAAACAAGTGGACACCATAAAAAACTTAGAAACAGGTGAAGAAAAATCGCCAAAGGGCGTAAATGCGTTAAGAAAGCAAGAACCGTTAAGTCTACCCGACTACGGACGATTTAGCAGCTTTAAGAAATTCCTTGGGGCAACTACACGCACCTTACAAGCGGTAGAAAAATTCAAGAGTTTAAGAAAGTCGGTTAAAGGACCCGACGACGCAGCCGAAAAGTCGGTTATGTGTTCCAACAAAGTTTTAGCAAAGTCGGTTAAAGGACCCGATGGCGCGTTGGACATAGCGCTCTTGAAAAAAGCGGAATTCTTAATTTGGAAGTTCGTTCAAGACGAATGTTTTTATTCGGAAATAAAATGCTTGAAAGCAGGCAAAAGCGTTGAAAGAAGTTCACGCTTAAGTAAATTATCTATGGAAATAGGAGAAGATAACTTACTCCGTTTAAATGGACGTTTACCTTTCAAGTCTAATTTGACCGAGGAAAGTAGAAAACCTGTCATATTAGACGGTAGACACGAAAAACGTTGGGGTGTTTTATTCACGTGTCTGACTACCAGAGCAGTACATCTGGAATTAGCAGCCTCATTGACACCAGCGTCAATGATAATGGCGTTAAGGCGATTTATCGCCAGAAGAGGAAAACCAACCGTTATATACAGCGATAACGGGACGAATTTCAAAGCTGCAAATAAAGAATTATTGAAAGCATGCGAAGAATGCTATGAGAGCATGAAAAATGAGTCATTTAAGAAGTATATTAAATGGAAATTTATACCTCCGGGAGCACCGCACATGGGTGGCGCCTGGGAGAGGTTAGTAAGGTCGATTAAAATTGCGTTGACCGCTACGCTCAAGGAAAAGAGCCCACGAGAGGAGGTTCTACATACGTTACTTTTAGAAGCAGAGCATACGGTGAATTCCAGGCCTCTGGTAACATTCAGTATGGATAGTCCTGAAGAGGGTTTGACACCCAATCATTTTCTTCTAGGACGCTCATGTGGTGATCGACCACCTGGATTATTTTTAGAGCGACATCTGACGGGTCAACTCAATTGGAAAGCTGCACAGAGGTTAGCCGACCATTTTTGGACAAGGTGGCTGAAGGAATACATGCCTACCTTAATACCGCGAACAGGTAGTAATGGAAAATTCATGGAACCTAAAGAAGGCGATATTGTTTTGATAATAGATCATTCGTTGCCACGAAATACGTGGCCAAAAGGAAAAATTAGTAGAACGTTACCGGGACCAGACGGTCACACCAGAGTGGTTGACGTCATTACTAGCACAGGTATCTTGAGGAGACCTACATCCAGAATAATAGTCCTGGTACCCGCGACGCCTCCCAAATGATGGTGCTAACGCACGGGGGGGAGATTGTTGGCGACGCGCCTATAAGAATGTTTCAGTTTATTAAATCAACCGATGACGCATAGTTATAAAAAGCAAATTATCGAGCCACGACGCTCTGATAAGAAAATGCTTAGTTAAATCTTAAAGAAATGTCGAATTAACGATAAGAAGGTCTTGGGTGCGACTCCCAGGCCGGACTAGTTTGTTTGTTTTCCTAGGTAATATCGCCTAATAAATTCGTAAGGAATTTAAGATATAAATTATGTTACCGGATTTGTTCCCCGGTTGAAATCATCTTTCTAATGATGTAAATTCATAAGAATATTAAAGTGAAGTTAAAGATCGGATTTGTTCCCCGGTCGAGATAATCACTCTGTGCATAGACAGAATTAAAGGAAATTAATTGCATAAGTATTGTCTTGTACAAGTATGCTACGTTTGTACGAAAACAAATGCTTATTTGTTATAATTGATTAATGAAAACATTCACTTGTATTGTTATCTGATAAGAAGCATGATAACAAATTAGAGTCTTATCAGAAATAGTTTCCTACTGTTTGAAAACTATGTAGAAGCACTTGTCTATTTAATATTGTTAAAATTAAGTGTATTTCAGACTTTCATTTTTCTGATAGTCGAGAGCCGTGCAAAGTTAGTTGTTCAAATAGTGTGAGTTCACGGAAGCACGCTGGCCACGCCCTTAGGAGGCCGAATATGTAAAAATTTAAAATGTTTGTAATTCAGTGATTTATGTAAAAATGATTTGTGAAACATTTCAGGTTAACTGTATGTGCTAAAAAGGTGAATTCTGTGTTATTTTTATGTGAAAATTCATGTGTATAAGTGAAATAATGATAGTTTTGTATAAGAAATTTAAAAGTGTTTTAAATAGTGAAATAAATAGAGAAAATGTGAATTAAACTATTGTATTAGTTAACTTATGTATAAATTCAAGTAGGAAACATTGTTTTAACTTTCTGTGTTAAATATTTAAGAAATTTCGATTTCGAACTTGTGAGTAAAATAGGTGGTTTTCGTTTAATAAATAAAAGGTTTTTTGTAATATGAAGATATAATGCATATCATGGTGAAGATATTGTTTTGTACTACCTATATTGACAAATTGTATTTGTATATGACTTGAATAAATAAAGATATTAAGTGAAACGTGAGAGAGTAATAGTACAAATTCATGTTGTTAAGTTGCGCAGGCACGCGAATGACGCGGCTCACTTTCGCGTTTAGCTCTGGGGGTAGCTTAGTAAACGGGTTTTATTGCAGTTCGTTCGGGGGAAGAAGATAATTCGGGAAAATAGTTCGGAAAAACAAGAAAATCCTTCGGGAAAAGTGAAAACCAGCAGTCAAGAAGAAAAAGTGTAGGGAAAAGTGATTACTCTCTCACGGAACGGTTTGAAGATAATTGCTGTTTCATTCCCAAGATCCTTTAAGTTATACAGTCCACATCGAAGAATTAAGGCGTCGGGACCGGGACGACTTCGGAAGACCCGTAATCCCCGTCTGAACCTACTTGCTGAAAAGGAACGAGGTAATCGCCCTAGTGTGTTACTCCGTTGCGGAAATCACATACGTTGTTCCCGAACCCAACGTAGGCGTGATAGGAGGCTGGATCGAGAGAAGCCTCGATTCCTCCCTTCTGTTTCTTAGTTTTCCGATCCGTAGGTCCTTTTCATACATAAATATACTATATACATATTTTATTGTTAACTTTACCTGTATGGTAAATTTCACATAATAAAAATTATGAAAGCACGTTAAAACGACGAAAATTTAATGTCATCAGGCGTTCCTTTGAAGATTTTTTTTATCTATCTATTTCGAGATATATCTTCATCTTCACTAGGAAATTTTTATCTCCAAACGAGGTATCACCGGGAGAAGTAGTACAAACGTTATAGCGGTTTTTCTCTTGGCTAGTTTTGCACATGGATTAATTAAACATAACGATCAACGTAAAGAAGGTAAAATTTAAGAAAATAACGCTAACAATCAAGAACACTATTCTCGAGATAAGTTTGACGGTGGATTTGTGATCCATTTTAGACACATATCCGAAAAAATGTTTTATATCAGCCGTTTCACCGTTTATTTGTATAATTACTTCTTTAGTTCTGCTACATCAGCCCATAACTATACACTGTTAAACCTCAGCCTTTCCGAATGTAAAACGTATTGGCTATGAACGTCACGTTAGGCTAAATTGTCAATCGTAGTACCTTTTTGTACGTAGTAGAGCCACGCTGCAGCTACGTTAGTTGTAGCACGTGTGTGTCGCCTCAACTCTTGTAGGACCACGCTAACACGCGGCACAGAATACCAACTAATGAAATTGTACGTAGTAGAGCCACGCTGCAGCTACGTTAGTTGTAGCACGTGTGTGTCGCCTCAACTCTTGTAGGACCAGCTAACACGCGTCACAGAATACCAACTAATGAAATTGTACGTAGTAGAGCCACGCTGCAGCTACGTTAGTTGTAGCACGTGTGTGTCGCCTCAACTCTTGTAGGACCAGCTAACACGCGTCACAGAATACCAACTAATGAAATTGTACGTAGTAGAGCCACGCTGCAGCTACGTTAGTTGTAGCACGTGTGTGTCGCCTCAACTCTTGTAGGACCACGCTAACACGCGTCACAGAATACCAACTAATGAAATTGTACGTAGTAGAGCCACGCTGCAGCTACGTTAGTTGTAGCACGTGTGTGTCGCCTCAACTCTTGTAGGACCAGCTAACACGCGTCACAGAATACCAACTAATGAAATTGTACGTAGTAGAGCCACGCTGCAGCTACGTTAGTTGTAGCACGTGTGTGTCGCCTCAACTCTTGTAGGACCAGCTAACACGCGGCACAGAATACCAACTAATGAAATTGTACGTAGTAGAGCCACGCTGCAGCTACGTTAGTTGTAGCACGTGTGTGTCGCCTCAACTCTTGTAGGACCAGCTAACACGCGTCACAGAATACCAACTAATGAAATTGTACGTAGTAGAGCCACGCTGCAGCTACGTTAGTTGTAGCACGTGTGTGTCGCCTCAACTCTTGTAGGACCACGCTAACACGCGTCACAGAATACCAACTAATGAAATTGTACGTAGTAGAGCCACGCTGCAGCTACGTTAGTTGTAGCACGTGTGTGTCGCCTCAACTCTTGTAGGACCAGCTAACACGCGTCACAGAATACCAACTAATGAAATTGTACGTAGTAGAGCCACGCTGCGGCTACGTTAGTTGTAGCACGTGTGTGTCGCCTCAACTCTTGTAGGACCACGCTAACACGCGTCACAGAATACCAACTAATGAAATTGTACGTAGTAGAGCCACGCTGCAGCTACGTTAGTTGTAGCACGTGTGTGTCGCCTCAACTCTTGTAGGACCACGCTAACACGCGTCACAGAATACCAACTAATGAAATTGTACGTAGTAGAGCCACGCTGCAGCTACGTTAGTTGTAGCACGTGTGTGTCGCCTCAACTCTTGTAGGACCAGCTAACACGCGTCACAGAATACCAACTAATGAAATTGTACGTAGTAGAGCCACGCTGCAGCTACGTTAGTTGTAGCACGTGTGTGTCGCCTCAACTCTTGTAGGACCAGCTAACACGCGTCACAGAATACCAACTAATGAAATTGTACGTAGTAGAGCCACGCTGCAGCTACGTTAGTTGTAGCACGTGTGTGTCGCCTCAACTCTTGTAGAACCAGCTAACACGCGTCACAGAATACCAACTAATGAAATTGTACGTAGTAGAGCCACGCTGCAGCTACGTTAGTTGTAGCACGTGTGTGTCGCCTCAACTCTTGTAGGACCAGCTAACACGCGTCACAGAATACCAACTAATGAAATTGCAGCTCAAGGCCGCTATGTTTCGTATGGTGAGTGTAAGAACCGGAGACCCTTTTTATTGAAAAAAGAGGCATTCGATCCTAGTCGTCAGGGGTGACAACGCATCTGCATTTTTATTCTTAATTTGTAATTAACGTATATGTATATGGGCCACAGCATTCACTTACCACCAGGTGGACTGTGTGCTCTTTTGTCACAATAATTCTATAAAAAAAACCTTATACCACTATTGATAAGTTTCTACTTTGTATCTCCTTTAATTAGGCAAACTTCTCGTCTTACGTCTGTGTATTTTATATTCAGCTTATACGATATTCTGACATCGCCATTTCAATTTCCCATTGTCGATTCCTACGATACTCACGGAACGTAATGGGGTGGGGATTCTCTCGCCGATATAAATGCATAATTACTTAATCTATTTCATTATCTTTCTTATTTGAGTAAACCGAGTTCGAACCCCGCCAGCACCAATGAAATTGTTACTTGCAATTTTAAGTACTGATTTATCACGTGCTCGGCGGTGAAAGAAAACATCGTGAGGAAACCTGCATGTCTGAGAAATAAGAAAAAAAAATTCGAAGACATGTGAAGTTCGCCAACACGCATTGGGGCAGCGCGGCGGACACTTTCTTGCCCTATAAGACCCTCTCAGAAATGAGAGGAGACCTGTGCCCAGCAGTGGGTCGTATATAGGCTGTAACTTTAAATTTAACTTCAATAGCCTCTGGCAATTAGGTGATTGCTACCATGCTATTTCTAATTATTTGTGTTGTTAATTATTGTGCTTAGAGTATAAATAAGCAAGTTATTACTGTGTAAGATTAATTATTGTAGATTATTCTTTTTTTAAATAACAGTCCCGCTGGGTTTCTCTGGACAGATTTATTTTCCGAACCACTGGTAAAATAAGCATTAAGTACTTTCAATATATATTAATTATAATGTATATTAAATAAAAATATTTCTATTTTCCATAACAACGTTAACTGCTGTTATTTTCGTATTAAATACATATTGATTTGAAACTCGTTTATATAACATTTCCAATGAGTTTCTTATTTGGTCTGATGGTTCTGAACTAGTGATTTTAAATGTTTGTCACAAAATTTGCCATTTACGAAGACCATTGTAGATTGATTATAGAATGGCACACACAAGATACTAAACGAAGATTTTATTTCTGTACTAGCTGGTATCCAGGGCGTTGGTGCAGCAACAGACATAATTGTGAATTTGTGGAAATTACGTTTTAAATTTGGAAGAGTTACATTACTCAATTATATTGGCGGAGCCCATGATGCTAAATGGGGATTTACTCGAACAACGTGGAGACCTCTTAGATTTTGTAGATTAGTTGATACGATGAAAAGCATCTACAGATATTCAAAATTGTAAAAACTACTACAAACTACTACAGATGTTCAAACATTAATTCCAGTGCGTCGGATGAGGGTAATTCAAAAGGGATGTCAAGTGAACCTTAAAGATGCTCCCATTCAATGGACTGACGATTCGGAAGTGATGCAAAGCTTGTAGTGAATTTTTGAACATGCGAAAATCGCCATATTGAAATAGTCGAACGTGTCAAAAACCCGGTAACAGAAGATTCAGCCCGAGGTCCCAGTAATGGTAACTTGAAATCTGACGAGTATTTTGAGTGAAATTAATAATAAGACTGCTAGAGATATTTTTTTATCAATTTTCTTATGAACGTTTTTACAATAACCATAAAATGTGACTGAATAGGTGAGGATGGCACGAAAGAGTCAGAGATAGGAAAAAGTGAAAAGAAGAGAGGCCCGGAGTGCGGTATACATGCTTTACTCCAGCCACACGCCCTCCTTTTCATAGAATACTTTAAGTATTTTGGCCTGTGCAAATCGGAAGATTATGTTTATATTTTTGTTATTGTAACACTATTTTCTTCAAAAAAAAATCGACCACGCAAGAGAATGTCAAGACTATTTTACGCAAATTCGTGAGCCTCCCGCTCACTTTACGTTATGCTGAAATCGTCAGATTTTTTAAATGTACTCTGTTTAGCTCGTGACTAACCAACATTTCCTTAATCTGACGTGCTTGAATAATTCCAAAAAATCCCCACTTGGGCTTCTTCTATTAAGAATAATTAAACTTTAATTGGAGTTTAATAATATAATTTTAAAATAAATCTCTCGGTACGATACGCGCGCAGCCTACTGTAAGTTTATTGTACTGTGCCTATAACCTTAGCGCAAGCTGATGAACGATAGAGCCATGCTGCTGTTATATTAGTAGTGTACTCGTAGTTAAAGCACGAATGGGACGGCTCGACCGGGAAGGACCACGCTCTCACAGAATACTAGCATAAAATAGTAGCTTAATGCTGCTGTGTTTCGTATGGTGAGTGTCAAGAACCGGAGAACTTTTTTAGTGGAAACAAGGCATTCCATTTTAGTCCTCACGGGTGACAACGCATCTGCATTTTGACTCGTAATCAAGGATAGATGTAGATGTCTATGGGCCACAGCAACCACTTACCATCAGGTGGACTGTGTACTCGTTTGTTACCCTATCCTATAGTAGAAAAAAAACGGTACGGCAGTGCGTAAAATACGAACAATCATAATTAATTTTTATATATTAGATTAATTAAGAAGGACTTGAAAATCGTAGTTCTTAAATTGCCTTGATACCAACTTATCTATACATATTTAAATGCAATTAAATTATCTGCCTATAATATTAAAATTACAGTCCTCTCTTAAGCCAATATGTTTATTTCCATGTTATTGAGACATAGCTGACCATTATTTAAACGTTTGTATTTCAGTCTTTCTGTCCGGACTAAACTTCAGAGTAGATGAACCGATCGTGATGAAAGAAAAATATAATATATTGTATTGAAGAAAATATTGGAGTTTATTGGTAAAAGCATATTTGAATAAAATGCTAGTTGGATAAAACAATGGTCAGGCTTACTGAAAAGTTGAATCTATTTTATTATTCTTTACCTTTACTTGTTATAAATAAAACTGCTTTGTATTCAGCTGAAGGGTTGTTTACCTACACGCCATTAAGAGTCGAATACCCATTTCATTAGTCTGTCTCTGGGTGTCTCCTAACTTTAAAAAATAATTTTATTATTAGGAAGTAAATTTCAACTTCAAAAAAGCAAAAATATTAAATGATATTTTATAAGATAGAGAGACGAACTCTCGGTCCACCTGAGTGGCCTATAGATATCACATCTATCCTTGATTTAAGAATAAAAATGCAGATGCGTTGTCACCCCTGAGGACTAAGATGGAATGCCTCGTTTCCAGTAAAAGGATCTCTGGTTCACTTTTTTATATGATTAAGGTGACAAACGAGTCTACCTGACGGTAAGTGGATGCTGTGGTCCACAGATATCTACATTTAACCTCAATCAAGAATCAAAATGCAGATGCGTTGTCATCCGTGCGTACTAATATGGAATGTCTCGTTTCTAGTGAAAGGGTCTCCGGTTCTCTAGACTCACCACACGAAATACAGCAGCGTTAAGGTACTATTTTACGCTGGTATTCTGTGAGAGCGTGGTCCTTCCCCGGTCGAGCCGATTCATTCGTGTTACAACCGTACTACTAATATAACTGCAGTATGATTCTACCACGTATAGAGATATACATACGATGCAGAGATATGAAAGTATAATAATAAAAGATTTAAAACTACGACTCCAGAATGTAAATGTAAAATACTTCATTCTTTTTCTACTGTCCTATCTGTTCCTTGAAGTCAGATTTGACATTGACAACGTTACGAAAAGTGTGATCGGGCAATGCGAACGGGAGTTGAGTGGTGGATATAAGCAAGAGGAAGCAGCAACATTTTCTTTCTCTCTTTCTCTCATAGCCTTAACTCGTAGCATTTTTCGTAATTTTATTTCGGTTTGAACAATGTTCAATACATTAAATATTCTACGTTTAAAGTGATCAAAATTTGTAAAATCATTTTAAAGTTCATGTTTTGTGAAGTTTCGGGTAAATAATAACAAATTATGGAAGGAAGCCGCTAGTAAATTTAAATATTTGTAGAAAATTTATATATGTCTATACATGTATTATATATACATATATGCATATACACAACATATATACTCGTACATATAGTGTGAAAGAAGAAGTTTTACTTCAGTTGTGTCATAAGTACACTCGATTTCGTGTTTTTTTACCCTTATGAGAGAACTAAGGAACTTACTTGGTCATTCTTAGAAGTGAAAATACTACTGAAATTGTAAATTGTAAAAAATATGGAACTGTACCTCTGATGTATAATGTATTTGATGAATAAAGAATCATCACGATCGATTCATAGTTGACGAAGTTATCCCGTAACATACCTATAGTACGAGGGTGGATTGAAAAGTACTCGGCCTAACACAGATCCATTCAATTCTAAAAATCAAATCTACCCACATTATTTAGTTCAGTTCAGACTAGTTCATTGTGTGAAGTTCGAAACGTGTGCGATAATTAGTTGTCATTTTATAAATTTATTAACAAAGTAATCGGACATAATTTCCGCGAATGGAGCAAATCGAGTAGCGTGCCGTCATTAAGTACCTCCATAAGAAGGGGCTATCATCAAAAGCCATCCATGATGACATGGTCAGTACATTAGGCGATTGTGCTCTGTCATATTCATCCGTCAAAAAATGGATAGCAGAATTTAAGCGTGGTAGAGAGAGTGTGAAAGATGAACCCCGCTCTGGAAGGCCTTCGACGTCAACTACTGACGAAAATATTAAAAAAGTATTTGATTTAATAATGGGAGACCGCAGATTAAAAATTAGAGAGATAGCCGAGATTATAGGCATCTCTTATGAACGAACTCAAAACATCATTTTTAACGAGTTGGGTTTCCACAAGGTGTCTGCGAGGTGGGTTCCGAGACTGCTTTCAGTTGAACAAAAAAGGAGGCGATTGACTATTTCACGCGACTGTTTGGAGTTATTTGAAGCCGATGCAGATGATTTTTTGAATCGTTTTGTTACTATGGACGAAACATGGGTTCATTACTGTACACCGGAAACAAAACAACAATCAAAACAGTGGAGAAGACCTGGTTCACCACCCCCTAAAAAGGCTAAGTCGATTTTGTCGGCAAATAAGGTGATGGCTTCAGTATTCTGGGACTCGAAAGGTGTGATTATGATTGATTATCTTGAAAGGGGTCAGACTATAAACTCTGATTACTACTGCACCTTACTACGTCGTTTACGAGAGGAAATAAAAGAAAAACGTCGAGGAATGCTCAGAAGAAAAGTCCTGTTTCATCAAGATAACGCCCGTGTTCACACGTCAGTACAGTCAATAGCTGAAATTCACAACTGTGGCTTTGAACTGTTACCGCATCCGCCGTATTCACCTGATCTGGCACCATCAGACTTCTTTCTGTTCCCTAACCTAAAAAAGCACTTGGGAGGTCAAAGATTTTCGACAAACGACGGGGTCAAAGCAACTGTAGACGCATATTTTGACTCTAAGGAAGAATCATTTTTTTTCAACAGTCTTAGTGCTTGGAAGGGGAGGTGGCAAAAGTGTATTGAACTTGATGGTGATTATGTAGAAAAATAAAAATATAAATGATTTAGTATGTGTTTATTTTCTTGGTTAGGCCGAGTACTTTTCAATCCACCCTCGTACATATAAAAACAGACACGTACAAAATGCAAGCTCCCTCCTTATTAGTAAAAAAAAACAACAGATAGAATACTGACGAATCACGGTCGAATTTAGACCACTGAGCGATTTTGAGTAAATATGAATTCGAGTAAATGTAAATTAAAATCCGTGTATAGTAAGAAAAGCAGTGTAAGAATAATTACCATCCCATATTACCCCTTGGATTTCCTAAGAGGCGTTAGAGGAAAACAAACTAGGTGATCGACAGCAGAGTGTTTTTAATAAGGATTAAAAATAAAAGGAACTGCGGTTGCCGACCCGTTTGCCATGCGTGGCAACTCTGGCAGATCCCCCCCCCCCCCTTCTATGAGGCAATGTTCAGTACTAGACTTTTATTGGCTGTAACGGTAAAAACTCCTCACATTTCCTTAACTACAACAAATATTTAACATTTACCGATTCTTCGATCTATCTGTATCGTAACCTACTTTGACTAATGCTTAGTGGCATATTGGTCAAATTGAAAATGCAAATGTGAAGTCGCACTTGGTATGCAGCCAGCATCGTACGGTTGTTTTGTTAGTTGTCTTACTTTGAATATTTTTTATACAATAGGGTGATTACACAGTCCAACTGATAACGAGTGAACGCTGTAACCCCTAGATATCTACATTTACCCAACCTGTTTTATTCTTTATTTGATAGAACATCTCTGCACGTTGTTAATTTTACATATTAGATTTAGTATAGCTAAAAGGTCCACTTTTTATTACCCCTTTTTTAATTATTAAGTAGTTATTTTGATCACGTATCGATCGCCGATGTAATTTTCTTTCCTGTTTTTCAATTTCTGATACGAAAATGTAGTTCTTTGCATTTTGTCCATTTCAAATGCCAAAAAGGGATAACATTTTCTCTTTCCACTGGCCCCATGCTACGGACGGGGAGATATATATCTACTCGTTATGTCAAATGGGGATATACTATAGCAATAAGATAATTTTATCTCTTGTCGGTGGATATAATCGGGGGACATAATTTTTGTCTCCCGGCCATGCTCGCAGGCTGGATAAAACTGAGCAAGAGTTAAAAATTTTATCCTCTCCCAGTGGATATATTGTCTCTTGCTGATGCTAGCCCGGCTGCAGCGATAAAACTGGATATATTAAAAACTAACGGGTGATTCCCGGGACCGGGTCCAAATTGTGATGCATATAAACCATCTGGGGGCCTAATCAAACAGACACAAAAATAACATCAAAATCGGTTGGATGGGGTCAAAGTTTCTAACAGACATGGGTAGAAACATTTTTTGTATTTTATATAGATAGATAAAGACAGACCCCCTGTGCGCTGTTGTTGGACCGTTGGACGTATATCGGCTATAGCTTTTATTTTACTTTTTACATAAATTACTTCCACTATTAGAAAGAATTAAAGCCCAGCCCCATCTACTGCTGGCAAAGAATCTTTTAAAAAGTGGGCTAAGACATTTATTTATTTTTAAACATGAAATGTTTCAGCTTGAATAATGTTTTAATATTTATTACAATAAAAAGAGATATTAATCGATTATAAAAATGATGGATGTACACACCATTGACAAAATATGATAGACCTTGGTGATCGGTCTTGAAAGAAATTACCTGCAAAAGCAATGCCGAACTACGAATTGGACAAATCAGTTTTCAATATTGCATAAAACTGGGCGCTTTCTACCTAACTATCATGCTATTTATAATTTTTATACTATACGTAGACAAATGACATCAAAAAAAGTAGTTAGTTTAGATTAAAATTATGTTCTAACGGTAGTTTCTCTTTGGTAATTTTAATTTCATTACCTTTTAATAGTGTCTATTTATTGTTGCTAAATCAACGCAACTTTTTTACCCGACTGCCAAGGAAGGGTTATGTTTTTCGAGCGATCTTGCATGTTTGTAAATTTCTTTATTACTTCGTATCTTTCAAACGGTTGGGTGAATTTCCACAATTAATGTATCGATTTGTTCGTATTAATAACCCAAGTGTTTTTGATGTTTTTTTTTAAATAACCAAAATGACAGATTTTTGGCGCAAAATAATATACGTTAATAAAAAAATACCAAACCTATCGAATATCGAATATAAGTTGTATGGTTAAATTTAATTAGGAATAATAAATTGGTTTATAAAGTTTTTGATAACAGGTTTATAAAATGTGCAAATGTTTGTGTCGGACCTCGGGCTTTTATATGAAAATAAGAATAGTTGTTAATATCCGTTGCCCAATCACGTTTAAAACGAAATACACTTTAAAGTTTTGAAGAAAAACGTAATAAATAAACACCGTTTACTTCTGGAAATATACCACGACCTTTCTAAGTCGCATAGTCATTGAAAAATCGTCGAAAACCTTTACACAATAGACTGAGGCACTAAAAAGTTTTAAATAAAATAAATAATTATAAAAATAAAAAACCCGACTGCAAAAAATACAATTTAAAAGTAATGCACTTAAAAGTTCGAAACAAGATTGATTGAATAAAACAAAATTAAAAAAAAATATAAGCAAAGTACCCACCTAAACTATACTTCGGTTTAACAGACTATATTACTGTGTATATGTGGCATACCACCTTTAAATAAATTTAAATGTTAATATTGTATAATAAAAATTAAATAAATTTTATCCATAAAATCACATATTCAAAATTCTAAATTAATAAATTCATATAAATTATAATAAATATTTTTGTATAAATTCAGCAGCTAAAACAATGTCTAATTTAATTATTAAATACTAAAGAAATTGTACTTACCAACTATTGCGTATGAATCGTTCAATTATTGTTAGCAATATTTTATATTGAAGTATAATACTTGTGCCTGCTTCACCGGTCAAGTTCGTTAGATTAAGTTAGTAATGAGATGCATTCACTGCAGCAGCACGCGCCACGCTCGCACTAGTTAATCCGCGAAATATTGTAATTGCAAAGTAAATAATATAGGTATTATAGTTATTCGCGTTCCTTTATGTTTAATTTATATTGAATTGATAGTGTTGTGTGAGTAATTAAACTTGTGTGTGTAAAATAAACTTGCGTGTAGGAATAAGCTATTAAAGGATTTGTAAATTATACGAGACTTTGCCTATGTGTGTTATGTGATTTAACTGGTATGCACTGTTTCATTGGAGTCAGAATAATATTAATCTGTAAGTACTACAACAACTTAAAGTTATACTTATGTAAAATAGCCTAAGTAAAATATTAAGTATAGTAGCAGGAGGGACCCAATTAAAAATTATAAACCGAAAGAAAATGAATGGGTTCCGGTAAGTAGTTTACTTGGTTTATAGGTTTTTTTTAATTTTGTTTTCTTTACACAATCTTGTTTCGGATTTTTAGTGCATTACTTTTAAATTCTCTTTTTTGCAGTCGAGTTCTAATTTTATAATTATTTATATTATTAATTATGTATATGGTGCCTTCTGTAGGTAATGGAATACTTATATAAAATATATAGTATATAAAATATAAGTATATAACAGGGTACACATTGTTGTGAGATACGAATAAAAAAAAATGAATATTCATTGGCCGGTACAATAATTACGTGGTGTAAAACATACCATATCACGCGAGTTATATATATATATATATATATATATATATATATATATATATATATATATATATATATATATATATATATATATATATATACTATGTGAAATAGCATCATTAAAGTTATACATGTATTTATGTTGGATAATATGGTGAGTGTAGAGTACAGGAGACCCTTTTTATGGTAAAGATGCATTCCGTCCGTCTTAATCAACAGGGGTCACAAGGCCTCTGCACTTTCATTCTTAATCGATGATGGATGAAGGTATTTATATAAATAAAATTAAAACAAACCCAGATATAACATTGCAAGACATCAAAGTATAAATAAGTTTAGATCTTGAGCAATTCTGATTAATACAGATACGCTGAGATCTTCTCCGATTCTGCGTAAATCGGACCAAAATTAATGATTAAAAGCTGAAAGAACACCGGGTTAATTATGATCTGGATGTGTATCGAGATGTCAATCATCTTAGCCCCCCCATCCCGACCATTTGTGCTGCGATATACGTTTAGTTTAGTTTTATTTAATCTAGGTATCATTTATTTATTTACAACAAGTTCATACTAAACTTTACGGCTTAAGCAGGTCGGTATTCAATTTTGCGGTTCCTTATATAGCCTAATAGCGATCTGCCCCTGCTTTACAATCGCACGGGTGATATCTGATGATTCTACAACAGCGCCACCTATCGGGTCCAACTATTCCTATAATCTTCGCGGAAGTGCAAGCAATATGTTAACGAATGGCAGCGCATAAAATACGAACAAACAAAAGTTAATTTTTGTATAATAGATTTCGGACGTGGCGCGGCGAGGACGTGAACTCGTAGACTTACGTGCAAAAATTAAGGCTGCCATATTTTTTTATACTAGAAAATTATCAGTTAGAGTGATTGCGAAGATAAGAGACCAATTGTGAAGCGAACCGACTCTCGTGCTATCGTCACGCGCAAATGTGTAACAACTATAAACAATAATATAATTTCACTTATTTTTACCTTACTAGCGACCCGTCCTGACTTTGTCTAGATTTTAATGTGGCCATGATAATTAAAGACTATTTGTTACGTCTATGTTTTTCTAATTGTCAAGATTTTCGTATAAAATACAGCATCACTTTTGGTATCTGTGATAACTTTCTTTACAATTAGTTCAACCGTTCCAGATCGACTGACAGACTAAAATTTAAAAAAATGTTTAATGTTATTCTAGGCATCATTTATTTATCTTAATAGCATGCAAATAACTTCCTCAGCACAATAATAGACAGTTTTTTGATAATATAGACAAATATTTCAATTTTATGTATGTATAGATTACATAATTTTAATATGAAAAGGTACTCCAGACCGAATTTCGGTCATTGCGTCAGTCTCATCGAAGACTCGTCGTCAGCGCGGGACAGGACTATAGCACCCATAAGTCTCGCAAGTCCGATGGGACGGTAATATGGTAACTCTTTATCAACCACCAACAGTCCTCTACTGAGAATAGGTCTCTCCACGACGAACGACGAAATGGTTTGTGCTTTCCCTTACACTGCGACCACAAAATCATCATATTGAACAATTCATTCATTATACTGCATGACCTTTTTTATCGTCTGGAAAAAAATAGGGTGTAACAAGTAAACGGAGTAGAAGGCTATGGCACTGTTATATTACAAAAAAATAAAAACAAAAATATTCAATGAAATAATTAAAATAATTAAAATCTATCGAAATTAAAATCATATTCACCCTAGCCTGTCACTCCGCGAATTGACAAGGTCAAAGATGCCTTAGTAGGCATTTATTATTCCGTTCGTAAAGTAGAGTGGATATGATTTGAATTTCGATAGATTTTAATTAATTTATTTATTTAATTCAAAATTTTTATTTTTATAAAGCGTCAGTGCCATAAGTTTCTACCCCGTTCACATGCTACACTACATTTTCCAGACGTTAAGAAGGTCATCCAGTACATATATATCAGCTAGTCTATTCATAGATATATCGGCAAAATTTAGTTCCCAGTCAAAAAGTGGAAATAATAACCATTCCATTTATATCTAGAACACAAAGACTGAAAACAATAGACGACTGAGGGGTGAAACATTTAGAACATCGATTGCAAATACAGTTGGAAGTAAAAGATAGAGAATTAGAACGAAGAAGATAGAGATTAGGATGCTACTCCTGGCGATAGACGTTGAGCGTTCGGTCCTATACAATCCACGCGCTCTCGCTACAATATATCGCGTAAGAAATACACACAGATTTTTGGAATTATCCCAATTAAAAAAGAAAAGCGAACTTAAGAAATTAAATAAAACGTGAATAATATAGATTTTTCAATTATCGATCCATTAGTGTAATGCTCAAATGATTAGAGTGTTGCGTTTAGCAACAGATGCATGTAATTAATAATTTTAGACATTTTTTTAAAGTTGATTTTAAATAAATTCATAATACCTAAAAACAAACTAGAAAGTGGAATGTGGTGAAAGGATATCGAATATTAATAATGTGCCTGTAGATGTAATTAATTTATCATAACTAATGAGATAACAGTCACTGAAAAACGCACTATCGCAAGGTTTTGGTCGGGGCAAAGCGCGTAGGTATGTTCTACTAGCGCCTAAAAATCAAGAATCCGACGTTTTGTCGTATGAAATCATATTAGCCAATAATCATATAAAACATACGGGTATATATGATATAAAAAATATATTGTCAGAAAGATGAATGATTTTTGAACTTATTTATATTCGATTAATTGCTATTATTACATAAAAACTGGTTTTAGTGGCTCATAGCATAAATTTATCAAGTCCGCATGGAAGGGTAAACACGATAACTTTTAAAAATAGCAATTGTTCAACTCAATCTCATCATCTACCAGCCACGGAATGTGAAAAGCGGTTTAATTTTATTTTGTTTAGTTATAATAAATTTTCTCGGTTAAAAATTTTTCGGTGTTTCATTATGAGTCGTGCACTTTTGAATTTTTCCAATTTTTTTTGTTATTTACGTTTGATATAAAATAATCGTTTAATTAGAAGTACTTATAGTATATAAGGTTATTGGTGAAAACTTGTGTGTATTCAAAATACTTTAAAAAATTGACGTATAACATGAGCGCTTAAGGCATGCACAGTTGAATTCAACGAAAGTTTTTAATTTGATAATTTTTCAAAATAAAACTCTCAAATTTCATTACAGTAGGTTCAGTCACTCTAGACTTTCTCGGGTATACAAACACTTTAATGGTATTTATGTTTAGATATAACATTAATAATACTAACATCACGATGATGATCCTAAAGAGAGCAGTTGATATTAGTCATGAAATTATTGTATTGTCATTAGCCCTTTACCTTCAAAATGTCAGATTATTCAGATATCAGAAAATGTGTGAAAAATAAAATAACAAAATTCCATTCAACTCATACACATACATACATAAGCATGGAACGAACTTAATTAATTTTTAATAATTTATTTTCGTGGTAGAGCCATGCTGCAGCTAGTTGCAGCACAAATGGGTCGGCTCGACCGGGAAACCACCACGCTCTCACAGTACACCGGCGTTACATAGCAGTTCAACGCTGCTGTATTACATAATATGGTAGGTATAGAAAACCATCTTATGAACAACCCATCTTACTGGAAACGTGGTATTCCATCTTAATCCTCACGGGTGACGTCGCATTTGCATTTTGTAATAGGTTCCGCACTTTGATCAAGGATATATAGATCGTCTATAGGCCACAGCAACCAATTACCATCTGATAGACTGTGTGCTCGTTTATCAACATCATCATATAAAATATCATAATATATTAGAGAGATAGTCTCAGGTGAAAATAAAAGCGATGACATTTGGTGAGAATCAAACTTCTTGGTTATTTTATTGTTGGTTACCATTGACTTATAAATTACTTCCTTTTGAAATCATTGTTGGTAACGCATTTTTGTATTATTCTAAAAGATGACAGTCCCCTATCATATGTCAACGTTTTTCAGAAAGATATAAATCGTTATCGTACTTCGTTGGACGTTTCGCGAAATGGTCCATGAGTCAGGTCGAGGAGTAGGATTTTTGCGATAAGCCTCGGAGCTTTCCCGAAATAGAACAATGTCCTGTCATTGTCAGATCCTTTATGAAAATTAATCTTTGGAAATAAGCCCGAATATCTGGTTCACTCTGAAACATATTCTATCCAGACTTTTTGAACACATTTGTTTGATTCGCAAGCAACGTTTCAGTTTTGTGTTAAATGTACAAGTTTTCAATTTAAAATTTCGCCAACGCTTCTTCAAATAATTCTGGTAAATATATAAATGATCGACTCGTATTCTTAACTGAAGGGGGTAGATCTTTTGTAATAGTTTTTAATTCACTTATTCAATAGAGTGTAATGAAAAGCGTGGTACAGCCTCGCTCCAGGTGTACTATAATTGTAGCACAAATGGGTCGGCTCACCCGGGGTTGGACCACGCTCTCACAGAATATTGGCGTAAAATAACAGCTTAATGCTGAATTTCGTATGATGAGTGTAGAGAATCTGAAACCATTTTTAATGGAAATGAGGCATTCTATCTTAGTCCTCAGGGGTGTCAATGCATCTGCATATAGATTCTTGATTGAGGATAAATACAGATATCTATTACTTACTTACTTATCTTCACGCGCAATCCCTAACGAGATAGCCAGAGAGAACAGATCGCCAAGTGTCACAATCCTTACATACCTCTTTCGCTTCTTTCAGGTTCATTATCTTCTTCATACATGCACGTCTAGGTATCCGAGTACTCTTGACCTTCCCCTCTTCGAGTAATTTGCTCACATGGTCTTCGAAAGTTAGTCTCGGTCTACCTCGACACCTTTTTATATTTACTTTCATGCTATATATTTTCTTCACCATTCGGTCTTCAATCATTCGCTCAACGTGCCCAAACCATCGGAGTACTCCCCTATCAATTTTCGTGATAAGGTCATCTTTCAATCCTGCCATATTGCGAATCTCTTTGTTTCGCTTTCGGTCGGCTATGGTAACGCCGCACATTTTACGAAGAGATCGCATCTCCACTGCGTTCAGCTTGCTTTTATGCTTCTTCTGGCATACCCAGGTTTCGCTGCCATATAACAAAGTCAGTACCAACACTGCGTTATGTATTGCAAGGCGTGCACTCTTCACTACGCCTTGCCTTTTGACTAACGCATTCAGGGCACCATTGACCTTGTTCCCGGTAGCGACACGCCTGTCCAAATCTAAATCATATCTACCATCCCGGCTGAAAGCACTCCCAAAGATATCTATGGGCCACATCATTCACTTACTATCAGGTAGACTGTGCTCGTTTCCCATCGTTAAAAATGCATCTCTATTAATATTAATATTATAAATGCGAGTTTGTCAGTTTTGGTTTGTCGTTCTTTCACACAGCATTGGGGCAATGAATCAACATAATTTTTTGTATACAGATCGTTAATTGGTCTGGCAGTGGCCTATGCGTGACATTATAACCAGAAAAATGTACGGTTTCTATGGGATTGATATTGTGACGGCTCAATATTATTATTAATAATTAAATTCAATATAAAGGGGCGTCAAAAATAGTCTTGAAAGATATATATTAAGCAATTAAGTCAAATTAATAAACATAAAGTTAATATATTTCAGACATTATCCCAATAACATAGCAAATTAAAGGCAAAATTATTGTTTCTTGTAATAAGTAAATTTATTATAAAAACTTGTAAAAATATTTAAAATAAGATAAATAATAGAAATACAAGTCAAAAAATATTATAAAATTAAGTTAAATAACATTTATAAGATAATTAGAAAATTTGTTAAAAATTGTTAAAGTCATGGGAGGTGTTCGTGTATAAAAGAAAATTTTTCTAAGTTGTGGAAGGAGTTCACGTATAGATGAATTTTTCTAAGTTGTTGAACGAGTTCATGTATTAAAGAAAATTTTCCTAAGTTATGGAAGGTGTTCACGTATAGACGTCTTGTATGGATGAGGTGCCGGAGATACATACCTGCAGTTGTACATATATATGGGGTGGTCGGGAGCCTGACTGCCTGAAGTACTGTAGCATAATGACTAGTCCTATATTAGGGACTTATGATATTAAACTCAATGATACAAAAGCAATACTATAGAAGGTCTCCATGATGAATTTGCATTACAATAGTAGGGTCGTGGGTTCGAACCCTATATATGAATGACTTATGAAAGCAAGGTCTATGATTCAAAAGCAATACTATAGAAGGTCTCTGTGATTAATATGCATTACAATAGTAGGGTCGTGGGTTCGAATCCTATATAGGAATGACTTATGAAAGTAAGGTCTATGATTCAAAAGCAATACTATAGAAGGTCTCTATGATTAATATGCATTACAATAGTAGGGTCGTGGGTTCGAATTCTATATATGAATGACTTATGAAAGTAAGGTCTATGATACAAAAGCAATATTATAGGAGGTCTCCTTGATGCATAAGCATTGTATGGGGTGGTCGGGTGACTGACTGCTCCTAGTACTGTAGCAAAATGACTAGTCCTTATTAGGGACTTGAAAAGGAATATTATGGTGGCGTGTGTGCTGCTTCACGAGCAATTGGTCCGAGGTAAACTTGGACTCGCTAACCGATGTGTCCTAGACATATCATCTTAGTGCCGGTGGTAAGCGGGTTTGTTGTAGCAATACGGCTTTCCCGGGGACATCGCACACCCATACCGTTTGTGGGCGGCGTAGTAGCGCATAGCGATGCGTCGTCTATATTTCGGATTGGGATGATGAGTGTGTTTGGTAGCACTTTTAAGTGTAACAGGCATACTCAACTTCATGTCTTAGTGCATTAGCGCTATGATACGTGGAGTTTTGTTCATTGACGTCTTAGTAGCGTGCTACTATGATACGTTGGTGCAGTTTTATATAACAACAATCTTAGTGCCGTAGTGGTAAGCGGGTTTGTTGTAGCAATACGGCTTTCCTGTGGACATCGCACAACCATACCGTTTGTGGGCGGCGTAGTAGCGCATAGCGAAGCGTCGTCTATATTTCGGATGGGGATGATGAGTGTGTTTGGTAGCACTTTTAAGTGTAACAGGCATACTCAGCTTCATGTCTTAGTGCATTAGCGCTATGATACGTGGAGTTTTGTTCATTGACGTTTTAGTAGCGTGCTACTATGATACGTTAGTGATATTTTTTATATAACAACAATACTAACGTTGTTGCCAAAGTCGATAGGAGTCATGTGGGTGTGTTGTGAGGGTGCGCCGCCCGTATGATAGTTGCATTGATGCTTACTGCTACTGGCGGTATTGCGTCTTGTGATGGATCTACGGGTGTGCTGCGCCTGATTCGACGCATTCTTGTGGTTCTGGTCGATGGAGGTATACAATTAACATCTTAGTGCTGGTGGTAAGCGGGTTTGTTGTAGCAATACGGCTTTCCCGTGGACATCGCACACCCATACCGTTTGTGGGCGACGTCGTTGCGCATAGCGATGTGTCGTCTATCTTTCGGATGGGGATGATGAGTGTGTTTGGTAGCACTTTTAAGTGTAACAGGCATACTCAGCTTCATGTCTTAGTGCATTAGCGCTATGATACGTGGAGTTTTGTTCATTGACGTCTTAGTAGCGTGCTACTATGATACGTTGGTGATATTTTTATATAACAACAATACTAACTTTGTTGCCAAAGTCGATAGGAGTCATGTGGGTGTGTTGTGAGGGTGCGCCGCCCGTATGATAGTTGCATTGATGCTTACTGCTACTTGCGGTATTGCGTCTTGTGATGGATCTGCGGGTGTGCTGCGCCTGATTCGACGCTCTCTGTGGTTCTGGTCGATGGAGGTATACGGGTGGTGATGTCTGCTGGGATGTATGGGGGACCTTGGAATGGTGTAAGCCCGACGATAGTCGTATTGATGCTTGTTGCGTTCTGCAGCATTACGTCTCTGCGATGGTTGTTTGGTGGGACGCTATTCTCAATGGCGCTCTCTGCGTCTTGGTTTGACTCACACCTAAGTAGCTTTGCCCAAGTCGGGTCCCTTCATTGCGGGGCTGCAGACTGTCTGCCCTCCACGATGTTTTATATAACAACATAATATTATCTCTCTGTATCTTTCCCACCTTTGAATGATTGAAGGCAACTTGTTGGTGGGTGAGACAAACATGATCGAAAATGCATTTACTCAACGTCAGTGACACAAACCCTTTCTGATGGCGAATTATTACTCTTATCTTATAACTGCCTTTTGGCTATATCTGCCGTTGTATTGGTTGGTGGAGCATATGTGTCGACCTCATGCGGGTGGTAGCTGGCGGGAGGATCTGAGGAGACTCTCAAGGCTGCGGCCGAAAGCCGCACAACGTGGGACCCCATTCCCTTGAGGTGAGCGGTAGACTCATGACACGCTCTGCGGCTAGAAGCCGTGCTGATCATGCAATTGGTGGTGATGCCATACACTTACATCACGTCTGCAGGAGCGGCGGTCTGGCAGGTGGTGGCGCTCACGGAGGGTTTAAGGCCAGTGTGCCTATTTGCCTAAACCGTGTGACGTACATTCACTGTGGCTGGATTCGTTCGTATTCTGTATGGCGTTTACACGCATTGACATGCGCGACTTCGGTCGATGTTTGTGCTTACGCACTAACAAGGGGCCAAGCCTCTTTTACTGGTTCGCCAGTTATTTTGCTGTGGACTACGGTCCAGTTCCCGAATTAGCATTCCCGTCGGGGGGAGTGCATCAAAATGGTTGGCACTCACCGTGCACGGCGTGTGTGGGGCCGTGTACCTCCCCTACATTTTTTTAAATAAATGTAGGAGAGCGAAGCCCTTGCATCAGGTATTTTTGTATAAATATATTGTGAGCCTTTTCCAAGCGGGAAGGGATAAATAATAATAAATAAATAATGTAAACCTGATACAAGTGGAATACGGACGTTTTATGTTCTTAACCTTTTTCGAGCCCTGTCTTCGTGAACGGGGTTCACTTAGCTTATAAGGCACTACCAACAGCTTTCAATTGCCCTAGTGAACATTCATTCTTCCAAAAGACACCTAAAAGAACTAAGTTACTAAACAAACACAACGTAAATAAGGGTCCTAACTAAGACGATCACGCCAAATTATTAAAAACGGCCTATTAATAAACCTTTTTGAAAGATCACTTAGAAAGATCAAAACATATTTTATTAATCCCGGTCACATATATAATGTTATTGAAAAGGGGATATTATTAATATTATAAAATTTTTATTTTATATAGAGGGGGGGGGGATCGTTACAATATGAAGCATGATTCTGTAATAGTGATATTATTTACTTTATTTGCATTGTTATTACTTCTTCATGCGACTTTAGGCTCCGGAATAACACATCGTTCGTGATTTCTTTGAAGTGATTTTTGACCTCCACACGGACGAAGCTGCGGATAAATTTTAGTGTTATATAAATTGCAGTCCTAGTTAAACTGAGTTTAACTAGGCCAATAATACGCAGTTTAAAGTGTTATTAGTAAAGATGAAATACGTTTAACACTAGCTGTCTCCGCGCCTTCGTTTGTTATGATATTGATCATGATTTAGTTATAATTTTAATGGCGCCAAGATCCAGAAAGACACTAATCTAGACGAAATTTGTCGATCAAATAGACGGGTTCACAAACGGATTAATGAACCAACTCACAAACGGACTAAGAAATGAATTGGACAAACTATACGCTTGTGTTTCAAATTTAAATAAACAACAAAATAACCGCTATAACGTAATCCACAATTTGCTCCCTTATATCTCAAACAACAGATAAGATACTATCCTAATAAAGCAAGCTCCATCACCAATTATTTCAATCCAAATGTATTCATTCTAATTTTCAAGTAACAAAACTTATATGCATACTTACAATATGTATGCTGTGTAGTGGCGGTTGAGAATATCCACTACCCCATATCTTCCCGTGGGTGTCGTAAGAGGCGACAGAGGGAGACAGGCAGGAGATGGGCAGCAGCATCTTCGTAATAACAACAATAATATAATAAAACTGCGGTTGCGAACCCGCTCGCCAAACGTGGCAACTATGGCAAATATCCCCCCATGAGTAACGACACAAACAAACGGCCCCCAGTACCCGGCGGTCACGCTATTCCTGGTTACGGTGGCGACCATGGTAACGGCGGGGCAGGGGGTGCTAAGAATCTCCGGTGGAGGGTTGTTTGCCACCTACGACGACTTGACCAGGCAACATATAACGCACGCACCCTGAGGACTGACGAGTTAATACTAGAGTTGGAAGAAGAGGTAGACAAGTTACGCTGGCATATTATTGGATTATCCGAGGTCCGAATAGAGGGGGAGGACACGGTTAATCCTCGAGTCCGGCAACTTGTTTTATCACCGGGAGGGCGACCATCCGTCCCAAGGAGGTGTCGGATTTATCGTCCACAAGTCTCTCGTCAACAACGTTGTAAAGATTGGGAGTGTGTCGAAGAGGGTCGCGTACCCGATACTCATAATCAACAAACATACAGGTATACACACCAACCTCGGCACATCCCAATGAAGAGGTGGAGGAAATATATGAGTATATTTCCAGAGTCATGCATTCCTCCAAAACCCACTACACGGTGTTGATGCGAGACTTCAACGCAAAACTAGGCACAAGAGAAAGCGGTGACACTTCGGTCCAAAAAAAACAAAGTAACATTAAAATTATACATAATTGACGTTTCATCATGTTTTTTCACAACAGAAAGGAAGGTCAAACGGGCATGCAGCTCACCTGATAATAACAAATGAAACACCAGGGGACTTGCAGGCGCGTTGGCAGCCTTTTAAAAAGAAGTGGGCATTTTTCTTGAAGATCCCTAAGTCGTATCATCAATAATTTGAACGGAAATGATTGGTGCCAATACTACTATATTTGTTATTTGTGGAACATTGACTACAGACGTTATATTAAACGTACAGTAGTGAGACAGGGGAATATTCACTACTCCATATCATGCAACAAGTAGCAACTAAAAATCTCCAGTTTCATTTTCCCCCCGTCGCCTCTTGCGGCACTCTCGGGACGATGCGGGCTAGTGGACATTACACCACCACTGCACGTCTCCCTTACGCTACACGTAAAATACCTAGAACGAAGAAGGGCAGCAATGTCGACGCGGCAAAGTAAGTCAAACTCTCCCTACGATAAGAGAAGACCATGTAGACTGACCGGCATATTAAAAAGTGAAAAAAATGTAATATTTGTGTCCGAATTGTTAGAGATTACGGAACAAAATAATCGAAGCTCAATTCGAAAGCCGTATCTGCGGGCAGAATCATGACTAGTACGTTATAACTGAAAAGGAGATTGATTTAATGCCACGTAAGTTATCTGGAAGAAGCAAGTCGTGAAGGGACCCCGACATCTCATGTCAAAATTGTTCGTGTTCTCTTTCTAATTTCTTATCATATAATATATATTTTGTTTAAACAAAACGTACAAATGTAGATTTTTTATTATTAATAACATAACATAAACACTCACGCGTGTCAAAATGACTTTCAATAAGTATTATTTGTAATCCATATTGAATAAAAAAGTTTCTGTTTCTGTCATCGAGAGGGGTAGGCAGGTACTACAGACTTCCATTTGGCACGATCCTGACACACCTTTATTCGCCTCCTCCACATCTATACTCGTATACCCACTCATACATGCTTGTCGGTTAAGGGTACTCCTAATTTGGTCCATTTGACACATATTATTTATAAGAAGTGTATTTGATTGTCTTTCAAGTATAAAAACTTAACTTTTAGTTTCTAAAAGTCATTTTATTGACTAGCAAATAATACGGAGCTGGCATTGTCCTGTCATTGATAACACACGGTAAACAGGATCATCAGTCTACTCTGAGCCAGGAGTAAGTAATCAAGTAGATAAGGTGACGCGTCCGGATATTCGGTTTACGTCACCAATCGGTTATCTTGTTTGTCTTGATTCCCTCTATTGTTTTTACTTCTCTAGATGATGCAAAGGAGAGTATTCAGTAGAGAGGCTGTCCTGTGTGACATCGAGATAAGCAATTGGTTTGCATACTTGATCTATTTTGGGGTTATCGTATACATCCATCACATTACACTAATGTGTAATTTGTGTCATACGTGGTAGAGCCATGCTGCAGTTATAATTAGTAGTATAGTTGTAGCACGAATGGGTCGGCTTGACCGGGGAAGGACCACGCTCTCACAGAATACCAGCGTCAAATAGTAGCTTAATGCTGCTGTATTTCGTATGGTGAGTAGATAACCGGAGACCTTTTTTTCTGAAAACGAGGCATTCCACTTAAGTCCTCACGGATGACAACCCATATGCATTTTGATTAGTAATCGAGGATAAAAATAGATGTCTACGTGCCGCAGCAACCACTTAACCATCAGGTGGACTGTGTGCTCGTTTGTCACCCTATCCTATAAAAAAATGTCATTACATTAACGCGTGAGATGAAAATCAATTAAACTGATAGAGAATTGAAAAGTAGTGACTGTACAAAAAAGCGGAGCAATAAAAAAAACTTGAAAATTTTTCTAGCGTTAATCTATACAAATTATTTTTTTGAATATACGAGTATATTTGTTTCTCAGCTTTTTGACAGTAATATTGCGGGCTTAACGCCCCTTTCTACATTTAATTATAAAATATTATTAAACATCATCTGTAATATTGAAATAAATATACAAAGTGTAATAAAATACTAACGAACTAATGACACCATAATACATTACTTTCCGATACGAAATAGTCAACATTTTAGTGGTCATGTCTAAACCCACAGAGATGGTAAAGATTGTGTTACTGAAATGTAAGGGAAATGAAAATGTTGCTATGTTAGAAGATTTTAATGGAAGAATTTGGGTGAAGAGGCTTGGTTATGAAAGGATATTGGGAACGTTTAGTGATGAAAGTATAAATGAGAATGGTGAAAGCCACCTCGCCGTGTGTGTGGAAAAGAATCTTTTTGTGACTTTCTTTCATCATAAGAAGATTCACATGTATACATGGAAAAGAGGTGATGATAGAAGCACGATAGATTTCATAATAGTGGATGAAAGAATAACGAGTGCAGTGGTAGATCTAACAAGGGTCTACCGGGTGCCAACGTAGGGACGGATCATTACTAGGTCTTATGATGAATTAATGATCTATTAAGAAGTAGGCTACATTGGACATCTCAACAAATGGTTTGAATGAATTGTGTATGAATGAGTTATACATGGAGAATGAGTAGCGTTATGTTAAGAAATGTTTGGTGGATACAGCTACCGAATGAAGAGAGAACGAATGAAAGGAAAAATAGAAGAGAGCATGGCTGGCGATTTTGGCGGTACGGTTGAAAGAAAAAGTCAGTCTTAAAACATTTAAATAAGAGAGTAAAGGAAGTAGTTGAAAGAAAAAAGCAAGAAAGAACGAATAAGAACGATAGACGAATATCGGAAAACTTCCAGACTAATATTAAAATGTTCTGGAAACTCGTAAGAACTATTCTGAATGATGAAGTTCTGTGTTGTTGATGTTCAATTTATATTTGCATCTTCGGCGGCCTGGTTGCAAATGATGGTTACATTAATGAACAGATTATTAAAAAGAAAGGGGAATTAAAGTAAACGGAAGTAAAACGAAAGTTATGGTTTTTGAAAGAGAACAAAGTAAAACGATATGTGAAATAAGAACAGAAGGAGAGTTCGTCGAGCAAGTAGATGAGTTTGTGTATTTTAAATACACATATTTAGCAGGGAAAAAGATATAATAATGATATAGAACAACAAGTGGACCCAGGAAATAGAGTAAATTGGGCTGTGCATTCCATTGTGAAAAGTCAGAACATGTAAAAAGGCACGTATCGCAATCCACAATGCTATGTTAGTCCCTACTCGTATGATTGTGAAAGTTGGGTATGGCAGAAGCACGAGAGTAGAATAAACGCAGTAGAAATGCAGCCGTCAAAGAATACGTTAGAGCTGAAAAAAATTGAAATTTACATTTTGGTATTATATGTGACAGAATATTTTTTCACATCCATTTTACAGCTTATAATTTGCAAGGTGTCCGAGGAACACAATTATATTTTTTTAAATTAAATAACTTTCTTGACGAAAATTTGATAATCTCAGAGTCACTATATAACTCTATCTCCTATATCTGTCCACATTTGTATATGGTTGTACGATACTTATTATTCCAATAACGTCACGCGGGTAAAGTATAGACTGTCACTTCAAATTTTAACATACGTTCAATAAAGTGAAGTGGGTGTCCTGACTCAATATGATAGAAATATATAAATAAGCACAGAAAAGAGTGGAATATTTTAAATACAAAATATTAGCTTAATAAGTAAATATAATAGAAAAGTGGAAGTAAAAAAAGAAACAAACATCCGCAATACTAAAAGCTTCTCTTAATTTTAGAAAAAGCTTACACACAGCCTACTTAAGAGCTACTATAGCTTATATGAGCCCGTAGTACCTCTGTTTATTTTTATTTTTATGGAATAAGGGTGAGAAGCGAGTACACAGTTCATCTTACGGTAAATTAATGCTGCCCATAAACATCTACGTTTATTCTCAATCTCATCCCTGAGAACGAAGATGGAATGCCTTTTTACTAGCTAAATGGTCCTCGATTTACATTATAAGAAACAAAACTCAATTTTAAATAATACTAGCTTTACGTATTTTATCGCGTATATTAACTTTTTTATATTTCCGACGATTTCGAGGACTTTACAGCATCCATGGTCATGGAGAGGACTGAGATGTTTAACGTCCAGATGTCATAGTTAACCACTGTTAATCCAGATTAAAATTATAAATTTTTGTTCCGATCAGTATGAACTTATAGTATTTTGAAGTTGTATGCTTGGGTTGGGATTTAATTTTATTAATTATAGGATCCCAAGCAGACGGTAGCGCTTGGCTATCTTCTTTATTCAAATTAGGATGTTTTTTGATTTCAATAGCCGTGCGAATCATCCTTGGAAGGAATCGGTGTTCTTTAGGAGGATTTGTGGTCTATCAAATCTGATGTAGTTACGGGGCGATCCTGTACGTGTTCACAGACTCCAGACTTCGAAACACTATTTGCTGTTCCACGGTTGTATTCCGTAGCGCCATAATACAGCTGCAGCATGACTCCGCCACGTTTAAATCTTTCGTAAATCGTTAAATAAATATCTTCGCGCAAAAACTCGAAAACTGCTTAAACAATTTTGATCTGTAATGATGTATACTTTTTATGTGCGTTAGTGAAGGAAGCGAAAGAGGTATGTAAGGATCGTGACACTTGGCGATCTGTTCTCTCTGGCTACCCCGTTAGGGATTGTGCGTGAAGATAAGTAAGTAAGTAAGTAAGTAAGTGTGGGTCCCTAGATTAACTGGATGGTTCGGATTCACAATTGGGTTCGGAAGTTGGAACTGCCACTGGCTTGTCGAGATTCAGAACTCATCCACGCGGAGCCTGGGCAAGTCGCTAGTGGAACATAAAAATACATTATTGTTATTGTTGTTTCTGGATATAATGATAGAGTAAACTTACACACTATATACATCCCAGTAGTCTTTGAGAGATCTATTGGGCCAGAAAGTGGTCATCGCATCATGCATCACGTCTCAGTGGCAAGTGGATGCTGTGACATGCATCAAGTCGTTGACACATGATGCCTGGACTGTGTGCTGGCTTGTCACCCCTATAGTATAAAATAAATGCGAATACCCCCTCAGCTTGATTTTAAAGGCGAATGTTTTTTTATTTATACGCACAGCAAACGATGTTATTTACAACATTGCTGGCAAAATTTTCAGTCATCTATTAGGATGAGGAATCAGAACCGTCGTGTCGCTGCGGACCTCAAAGGATCTGTTTAACAAAGATGTAGTGAGCATTGTCCTGAAGAAACTTATCCAAATAATTTTTTTTTATAGAATAGGGTGACAAACGAGTACACAGTCCACCTGATGGTAAGTGGTTGCTGCGGCCCATAGACATCTACATCTATCTTCCATTACAAATCAAAATGCAGATGCATTGTCACCCGTGAGAACTGAGATGGAATGCCTCATTTCCAGTAAAAAGGGTCTCCGGTTCTCTACACTCACCCTACGAAATATAGCAGCATTAAGCTACTATTTCACGCTGGTATTCTGTGAGAGCGTGGTCCTTCCCCGGTCGAGCCGACCCATTCGTGCTACAACTATAAATTCGATTTTGTAACTTAATATTACTCGTATAACTATGTCCTTGATTTTTAAGTCCAATAAAAGTTATAACTTTCAAATGGATACGGTTTTTACGGATACGGAACGCTCTCATAGAATATTGGTGTAAAATAGCAGCTTAATACTGTTGTATTTCGTATGGTGAGTATAGAGATCCGAAGATCTTTTTCTACTGGAATCGAGGTATTCCGTCTTAGTCCTCAGGGGTGACAACGCATCTACGTTTTGGTTTTTAGTCGAGGACACATGTAGATATCTATGGGCCACAGCATCCACTTTTACCATCAGGTGGAGCGTGTGCTCGACTGTCACCCTAATTCTATAAAAAAATGAGGCAATCTACAGGGAGGTCGACATTCAGCCGCGGACGTTGATAGGCTATATTTATATATTGAGCATATCGTATAGAGGTGGCGCTATCGTAATCTAATCTAATGAAGTAGAAATCATTGACGCTGTTCTTAGTTACCTCCATTATACTACCATCTATTGAAGGCCATAAAATCATTTCAGAATTTACCAAGTCCTATAACACCATGCGACTAAAGGACAAAACAGTGTGACAAATTCATTTACTTCACCACACGGTAAGTGTAATTAAACTGATTACATAAACATAAACAAAATATTTCTCACCGAGATGCGGAGATAGGATCGCCATCAGCACAAACGCGAAAGATGTACAAGACGTAGGCCAGGACCTTGAATACTAAGTTTGCGATTCTTGTGCGCAGGCCGGAAACAAGAGTTAGATAATTTAATAATAAAACTTATAATAATATCCTAATACATAAAGTATTTTTTAAATTGGTTATTTAAATAACATTGACAAATACAATATTAAAAACTATAATAAAATTAAACTAAAACTAAAAACATAAATTATCATAATATACATTCCTACTCACCGATTTTGATTTTTACTAAATTATAGACTTTTGAGTGCTGTAGATATATTTTTACATTTTTAATTTTTTTACATTTTCTATGAATATTATCGCTCCAATACATTCACAGCCGGATTTCCTACGATGTCAAAATTGTACCGATGGTAGGCTGTTTAAGGGTAAGAAGGGATTAAATATACACATTAAACGATGCCATAGTAAAAATATTTCGGCTTCACAGCCTACCGTAGAAATTCATGACTCTTCTGATAATATACCTAATGACACAAATTCTTCACTTTTTTCGAAACAATTATACAATTTGTATAGTAACGTACCAGTGGTT
This sequence comes from Parnassius smintheus behrii, assembly GCA_036936625.1. Taxonomy (NCBI): domain Eukaryota; kingdom Metazoa; phylum Arthropoda; class Insecta; order Lepidoptera; family Papilionidae; genus Parnassius; species Parnassius smintheus. Next base: position 22,800,333 of record JAUPFT010000029.1, on the reverse strand, counting down.
AAAAGAATTCCAAGAGGCGCGAGGATGCAACTTGCTAAAGCGTTATCATTAACCATTCAAAATTGTCTAACGAATTGTGAAGAAAGTTGGCAAAAATTATTTACATTCGCGTATTCCCACTTTCATTTTAGTAAAACAATAAATAAATCAATTACGTCTCAACTAAAAGAAAATTCTTTTCAAAATTTGAATTACCCGATTAATACTCATTTCCCTCGACCTTATCCTAAATTTGATTTAAAAAAAGTAGTTGAATCAAAAGTAATGGACGGCGACTTAAAAAATGCATCCCGTATTTTATTCTCAGATGACATCCTCGCTCCTCGTAATGTCGAAACTCTTGAAGGCCTCCGTCAGAAACACCCTTCGGTCAATCCTTCCCAGAATTTACCGCTGCCTCCCAATACTTCAATGCAACCATTACAAGTTTCCGAAAAAGACACTTTAGACGCAATATTGTCATTTTCGAATGGCTCTGCCGGCGGCATTGACGGGATTACGCCTCAGCATCTCAAAGACCTTGTAAGCGTATCTGCCGGTGACGCCGGTAGGGTACTTCTTAATGACATAACAAAATTATGTAATTTTATGCTTTCTGGTAATGTCAATCCCAATTTCATTCCCTACTTATATGGGGCAAGATTGTGTGCCTTCAAAAAAAAGGATAACGGTATCCGTCCTATTGCTGTTGGTTCGACATTTCGACGCTTAACTTCAAAATTAGCTTGCAGGCACATAATCTCAAACCTTAAGACAAAATTTCAACCTACTCAACTAGGCTTTGGCACCAAAGGTGGCTGTGAGGCGGCGGTACATTCGGTGCGTACTTTCCTAACTAATTCCGATGCAGATGTTCTTCTGAAGGTTGATCTTAGAAATGCTTTCAACTCTATTGATAGGATAACCCTGCTGAAAGAAGTGGCTACCAATACCCCCGAAATATATCATTACGTTTGGCAATGTTACAGTCAAAATTCAAACTTGTTTTATCAAAACCATATTATTGAGTCTACTGTCGGTGTTCAGCAGGGTGATCCATTAGGTCCAGCTCTTTTCAGTTTGGGAATTCAACCTATTATTTCAAATTTAAAATCCAAGCTGAATGTCTGGTATCTGGACGACGGTACACTGGGAGGTAAAGCAGATGACGTCCTCAATGATCTTACTCATATTTTTCAAAATTTTAAAAATATTGGTCTTGAACCAAATACAAATAAATGTGAAATATTTATTTCTAATAATTTATCTAATTCTAAAAGAGATACCTTAATTCAAAATTTCGATCAGATTTCTCCAGGAATAAAAACTGTCAATTCGGAATCGCTTTACCTGCTTGGTGCTCCGTTGTTTTTCGATAGTATTAAACCTGTTTTAAAAACAAAATTTGATCAATTTTTAAATCACGTTGATAAATTATATATTTTAAATCCCCATATTGCCCTTACCATTTTAAAATATTGTGTCCTTGTACCTAAATTTACATACTTGTTACGCTCAAGTCCAGTCTGGAAATGTTCGGATATTTTAAAAGATATTGATAATAATCTTAAAATTGCTTTAGAAAACATTCTAAATTTGAGATTAAATACAATAGCCTGGAATCAAGCCACTTTACCTATCAAATTTGGTGGAATTGGTATAAGAAATATTTCTAGCGTCGCATTGCCTGCTTTCCTTGCTTCCGTGCATAGTGTCAATGACCTATGTAACACAATTTTAAATAATAAAGTAGACCTATGCTTTGCTGCGGAGGCAAAGCAAATATGGCTAACGCTCTGTCCCGGCGAAAATTTCCCACTGGAAGTTAACCAACAAAAACAGTGGGATATTCCGTTGGTACGGAGTGTCCACAAAAATTTATTTCAAAATTTCCATATTCAACAAGATCAGGCTCGCCTTCTAGCTGTTTCGACTAAGGAATCTAGCCACTGGTTACATGCTCTCCCATCAAGTAATCTCGGCACATTGCTTGATGGGGAAAGCTTGCGCATCGCCGTAGGAATCCGGCTAGGAGTGGCTATTTGTCAACCTCACCAGTGTCCCTGTGGTAGCAGCGTCGATGAGTTTGGGCTCCACGGACTTTCATGCAAAAAAAGTGCAGGTAGGTTTTCCCGTCACGGTTCTTTGAACGAAATCATCCGAAGGGCTCTTGTCTCTATAAATATCCCCTCGGTTTTAGAGCCTTGCGGGATATTTAGAGACGATGGCAGGAGACCCGACGGTATGACTTTGGTCCCTTGGGAGAGAGGTAAAGCCCTAGTGTGGGATGCTACTTGCGTTGACACTTTGGCGGCCTCTCATCTCAAGGGTACCTGTTTTAGAGCCGGGGCGGCATCAGAGGCAGCCGAATCTAGTAAATGGCGCAAATATGAGTCTTTGAGAAATGACTACATATTTGTGCCATTTGCTGTAGAGACTATTGGTCCGTGGGGTCCACGTGCAATGACGTTTCTAAAGGAACTGTATCCACGACTGGTCGCCGCTGCTGGTGATAAGAGGGCTGGTTCTTTCCTCGCTCAAAGGCTAAGTATAGCTATTCAGCGAGGAAACGCAGCCAGCGTTCTTGGCACTATACCACGGGGAGCAGGTCTTTTTGACGATTTAAATTTTTAGTTTTAGGTTTTCTATATTATAGTTTCTTCTTTTATATTGTATATATAATTAGTTTTAATCGTAAATATTATAATTTTAATTATTATTTTAGTTATTTAAGTTTTTATCATGTAAAATATTCAATTAAAAATTTCTTTTTCCATGATAAAAAATATTCCTACTCAGCGTATAGCGCCAAGACCAGAATAGGGATCGTTGGACAATGCTTTCGAAAATTGAAGAAATTTTGTTTTATTATATTCAGCCAAGCACATATTATTCGTCTTATTAGAAGACGTAGTTTATTGAGTCATGTTTTAAGAAGAATCGTTATCGCAAAAGTTCCTTAGCCGCGCTCTAAAGTTTTTTTTTTAAATTGAAACTGGCTTTTGTTTATAAAGCTTCTTATAGTAATAATGATTAATGATTAAATTTCTTATATATTGAAGTCTTGAGGTTGAGTAGTTTAGATTAATTTCAGCCTTGCACACCCTTACAAAATTCGTTATGTCATCTGAATGATTGGCGGTTCACCACTGTGGGAATTACCAGAATTTCACTCCTCGCGAAACCACTTCGTGGAATCTTTTTCATTTTTTTAAAGGGCGGCAATAGCTGACGTTCATTTCCACTTGTGTTGCAATTTTTCATGAGCCGGCTGTCACCTACCATAAGCTCAGCCGCATGATGTGTCTTGTGTAGTACGTAATATGGTCATCCGGTTAATATGGTCACTTTCTTGTAACGCAAAAACTACAGCCTCTGTGATACGATAGCTCTTCATCAGTCCATCAAATAAGAAAGGGTAAAAAGGTGCCACTTTATCGACACCATTTTAACAGTTGACACTATAGTAAATATTTAAGTGGATTTTAGTATTGTGTAGTGTAGTTAATACTTTTAAGTTGATTTTTCGCAGTGTTCCCAATTAGATATTACCAAAGGTTATTTGCTACTATTTTCATAATATGTTATTTATAGTATACGACTTTGTGTTTTTGTCCCTGTCTTCCTCCTAGTTTTGGTTTTAAAGGAAGGCAAAGCTTAAGTTGACCATACTCCCCTCACGTACCTTATAGAATATATAACTTTTATATTTCATTAAAATGATACACAATTAAATAAACATGTAGGTATATAGTGATATTTGCAAACAATTGGATTAGATGGAGAAAGCTTCATGCAAAGAAAAATCCCTGACATAATCCTTGACTCACTTGTCCTTTGTCTTTTGCCTGAAAATACACATATACATCTATAATAGCGTAGTTGTTGCATTTGGCGTATTATTTTTTATAAAACAACTGTATATATGTAAATTACACACAATTTGGATATGGGTATACATGCTATCTTTGCTGATTTTGACTACGATCTTTAAATACTTTTAGAAGTATAATATAGTCCTTTTCGCCTAGGTAGATTGTTATCTGCAGACAAACACTGCTTTTTTCCATTATAGTCCTCAGAAGTAACTAACGTATTATGTAATAGCTTTATTTATTTGTTTTAAGTTGATTGCAGATGGCCATGAACCAGCGCCCACTTACCTTCAGGTGGACTGTAATATTGTTTGTCAATTGGGTTTTATTAAAATAAATATAAAGTTTAACTTATTGAAGTTTAGTATTCAGAACTAGCTGACTATATTTACCTGTTTATACACAAAGGCGTTTTCACAAATAATTGTTCATTATTTGATATTTAAATTTAGGTCAATATTACCCGTCATAATGGTTTACTCGAAAGTTTATAACAAAGTTCCGTTGTCTACGACGGCAATATGGATTTACTAAGTAATTTGAATAGATTCTTATAAAAATATTAATCGACTGCGGTGGCGATTCAATGTACAAATTGATGGTTGATTCCCACAGTGCTAAGAAAAAGATTGTTTAGATCTCATGAAGCTTATATCTTTGATTATATGATGTAATTACTTGACAAGTATATAATCAAGGCTTGTATATAGGTCAACCAACACCATAAATACCTACTGGCGGGGCGTTGTAAATAAAAGAAGCGTTAAGAAAAGAGAGCGAAACTGTGACGTAATTTGAAACTATCTATCTATCTAACATTTATTTAGAAAATTCTATTCCACAAATACTTTAAGCGAAAATCTACGAGATTAGAATTATAATATATGTGGCCAATCCTTAAACCTACTCGGCAACTGCTATATTGGTATGAAATTGTTAAATTATACGTGGAACTGAAGTTTAACGTAACTCATAAATAAAACAATTAATATGTAAAGTAATTAATATATTTACTGTTTTCTTAAGTATTCCCCATTACATTTTAAACTCTTTTTTATGTGTTCAAATCATTTGTGAAGACATAAGGATCATTAGTCTGAGGGCATGTTTTTCACACGCTGGTTGAAAGATCACGCCTCTGCTGGCTCCGAAATCTCACATCAAAACTGTGATTCTTCGAAAAATTAAGCAATCGCATGATACGATGTCTGGACTGTATGCAAGATGGATCTCGAGCTTTACCTTCTCACAAACCATTAATGACTTTGTCTTGGTCGCGGGGTATGCCGAAGCATTGTCATGGTGCAACAAGGTACAAGTTATTGGTCGTTTTCCCTAACTTTAAAACACTAGGATACAAATATATTTTGCTCATCGAGTGGTGTCGTGCAGGCATAACCCGTCTCGAAAAAAACGTAATCATTTTTGACGTGAACTTTTTAAATTTGCTTCCGTGGTGAGAGGTAACTTAGAAAACTGCTGATAACAAAATCAGTGAACACAATTTAGTGTAGCAGCTACATATCTATGATCTACATCCAATATTTAATTACACCAATCGATTGCTAAAGGATCAAAGAATTCGTTACGATGAGTAAGGACAGTGCCACGTCGCGAGCGTCGGAGGTGAGAGCGCCACCATTTTTAGTGTACACGTGTATGTTTTTATTATGTATGGCCGTGTGCACGTAAAACACACGGCCGTGTCAACGGCCAGTCACACTTCAATTTTTACGCACTCTTCTTGCCTTGCCGTCACCTTTGAACTCCCATACAGAAGACTGCTTCTTTCTTTCCGAAATGTAACAAAATATCATTTCCTTTTCAGTGTCATGGTCAGCATTTGAACGTCCGTGATCATACTTTTATAGTATTTTATCCCAATCCACTCGAACCCGTTTTTGTTCTGTATAGAATTCATGAGGAATCCAGTGGCAACAAAGTTTTCTCACTTTTAAATATTGATGAAAATTTTATGAATTTGGCTTATACCAGTACGCAAATATATCTCATCTCCTCATTGATGATGCCGGGGGTTTTCTTTAATTAGTCGCCTAACAGTAGCCACATTTTCCTCAATGATCGCACTTCAACCTCGACCTCTAGACAGAGTCGAATTCCACGAATTTCACCATAGAGAGAAACCCGACCACCATCAAATTCTGCACATCAACGCTTCCTACCAAAACTTATTTTAAGCACTACATGAATTTCTTACGTTTTAAAAAATTTAAAAATCGAAATTCAAACATTTATGAACGACCAGGACAGGAGCGCAGAACATTCAATGTGCCTTACATATCATCATCATCATCATTACAGCCCTTCACAAGTCCACTGCTAAACATGGGCCTCCCCCAAGTAACGCCACAAAGCACGGTCTTGAGCCATCTGCATCCATCGACTTCCTGCATGTCTTACCAGGTCGTCACTCCATCTAGTGGGGTGTCGCCCTACACTACGCCTACCGGTACGAGGTTGCCACTCGAGAACCTTTCTTCCCCATTCAGGTGTACCTCAATCTCTGAAAACTAAAGTGTACAACCAGTACGTGTTGCCAGTGATGACTTACGGATCAGAGACGTGGTCCTTCACTACCTTATATATGTATTGTCACAATTATAGCCATACAAAGAACTTCACTCCTACACTACCTGTACCTGTACGATAAGTACAAGAGTTTGCTATGGATTTGAATACGATTATTATACGTTAATATTCGTAATATTTTTAATATATATCCTTTGGATAAAATATTAAATCCTACTAGAACCCGTGGATCTTATACGCCAACACTAAGGAAATTATAAAAAATAATTCACTAACTTATTTTTTAAAGTTTCAATTCTAAATATAAACGCAAAATAATAAATTAAACGCTGACCCAAAAAGTCAGGGAGAGTTGTGGATTGTCGCAATCTGAAATACTTGGCCTGCCTCGTGAAGATGCCATTATTGTCAGTCACATTTTTTTATAAATTTTAAAACGATTTTTTTGCCTTTTGAAGCCTTGCTTATGGATGTAGCGTCGTCGCATGAATATCGTGTATAGATATATAGTTATACTTTATAAATCCTCCACTTGTATCGCATATTCATCTTATATAAAATAGTCAACTTATTAGGTCCTTTCTGTTCCAGTTTTTGCTTTGAAAAAAAAAATGAAATATGTACTAATTTATATATACCTTATTTTTTGTAACCAAATTTCTTGTAATCGAAATAAGTACTATATTTATTCCTAATATCCAGAACGAGTGTAAAGGAATTAATAACAATTAGCATTATGTTATGGCTATATTTTAATTTAAGGAAAAATTACTTTCTTCACAATAAAAAATATTTCATAATAAATTTAGTATAACCGTTTTGCTTCAGCAGAATAAAAATCCATTAAACGACTACATAATAGCATATCGTGCAAACGGATTAGAACGGGTGTTAACGATTAGTATATCGTTTTAACAATTAAAAAATTGCTATTAAAACATGTAACTCCATTAAATTGATAATATAAATACATTCTTAAACAAATGATGTATATTTGGAATGAACGGTGCATCTATTTTATGTTTGTAGCACGAATGGGTCAAATATGGGTATAAATGAGTGGGAAAAATATTAGCATTAAAATAGCAGCTTAATTCTACTGTGTTGATATAATAATTGCTGCTATAATAAATAGTCGCTTAATGCTGCTGTGTTTTGTATGGTGAATGTGGAGAACCGGAGATCCATTTTACTGAAAACGAGACATTGATGTTAGTTCTCATTGGTGAAAATCCATCTGTAATTTTATTCCTAATTGAGGGTAGATGTAGATGTCTATAAAGATATTTGCCTTCGTTTCCGTCATTTTATGTCACATGTAAGAATATTCATTACCTCAAATCATCCCGTGGTTGTCGCAACAGGCGACGGAGGTAAACACATCAGGAGATGGGCAGCAGCACCTTCCCAATAGCGACTAAAAATAACAAACCTGCGGTTGCCAACCCGCCTGCCAAGCGAGGCAACTGTAGCAAATATCCCCCCCCCCTCCATTAGACAATCTATGTGCCTGTGTTCAGCAGTGGGCTTCAATAGGCTGTAACGGTAACGAAAAGACTTTGAAGACCATTAGCGTCTTTCATCTTCACATTTGACAAATTTAAAATAAAAACGTACTATCATAAATCGATTTAGATATCATTCGTCAAAACACTGTGACTGGTTTAGGAATAACGTGAGGTCATACAAAAGAACATACATAACGGAACAAAGTTTTACCTTTTGCGTTATTCCATAGTCAGATAAAAGCAGAGGATATAATTCCCTTATGTATAACAAAACTGGAACGCATTATACAAATGAAAAGGATATGAACAGTGTGAACAGCTAACTAGGATGTTGTGTTGTGTTAGACAGCATCAATTCGAGACAATTCTCACGGCATTTCTGTGAAGCCTATATTGGCTTAGTGACCCAAATTTTCCTCCGGTCCTCGTATCGTTATAACTTTAAGACACAATTTTCTCACATAAGCGTTTTTAGGAAATTGGGGTGCACCAATATCTTTGCAATAAGGCACATCACACATCTTTGGTATCTCATCATACAATTTTACTTTTTTTTTATTAAAGTTTTAAACTTTAAAGCTATGCTAGCACCTCTTTGACAATTACCTACCCAATTTCACACTCGCAGATTTCACATAATAATGACATCCACTTGCCACGTGTGTAAACACCAACTTGCTATTAGTCACTTGTCATTTGTCACTTGTGATTGCCGCTCGCACTTGTCACTTCTCAAAATGTAAACCGGGCTTTAGTGCGTGTGAACAGGCAGTGACAAGTGACAAGTGGGAATTAAATACCACTTGTCACTTCTCACTTGCCACTTGTCAATTGTCACACGCACTTGTCACTTCTCAAAATGTAAACCGGGCCTTACTCATATTTATTATAAGCGACAGTATCCTAATGGCAGGGCGCGGACCGCGAACTCAAAAAGGTCGTGGCTTCGAATCCGCCATTCGACTACTGGCGTGAACCGACCCCCAGCGCAGCCACACATTGCTAAGCCACTGACTGCGCCACGGAGCCGTCGACGAATCTCTTATTCTCTTGGTATCACAGTACATTTAAGATTTTGATTTTTGATATTTGTGGATATTAATAATATCTACATTTTGTAATAATGATAAAAACCGACTGCCAAAACCAACTTCTTTAAATCTTCATAACTTTTGTCCACAACTGCGTAGCTACATGCACTTTTCTAATTCTTTATATAGAAGATCTGTACTCTCAAATGACATGGATTTCATCTCTGTACGGTCTGGGGCAAAGGTTCATACAATTTTTGGCCATCCCCTTTAAACTGCAACGTTCGCGAGAGCGTAAATGAATACAGAAATACATCAGTCGCTGACCTGAGTGCAGGGAGCTAGGAAATTCGTGCACTAACTGTTCAAACACGACAAAGCTACGTAGTCGTTTAAAATGTAAACGTACAAATTACGCCTGAAACGTGCAGCGATTTAACAAGAACATTTAACGAACTTCGTACTTAATCAGAAATGTCTAACGCATCGATTGACAAATGTTAGCAAAGTTAGCAAAGGTAAAGTTACAGTGCATACAGCCCATATTTGTTTTATAGTCTTAGTGCCACACACAAGCCTCTCATATCTGAGAGGGTCTTAGGACAAGGAAATGTCTAAAGCGCTGGCCCAATGCGGGTTCGCGGAGTTTGGACATGTCGTTATAGTATTTTAACTTCTTAGAAATGCAACCTGCATCCTTACGATGTTTTCATGCACTTAAAGTTTTTATTAACGCTTTCATTGGTGCCGATGGGAATCGAAACTGAGTTGATTGCATTCGGTAAAATTTACAGCAAGTACTCCTGCTGCCACGGTTCAAGTAAAAAGTAAAGTTACCGACTTTACTTTTTAACTTTACATCATCATTCATCATCATTACAGCCCTTCACTAGTCCGCTGCTGAACATAGGCCTCCCTCAAGGAATACCACAAAGCACGGTCCTGAGCCACCTGCATCCATCGACTTTCTGCATTAACTTTCCATACTTGAATAATTTTTTTTCTATTAGAATATAATATTATATAATTGATTTGTTTTATTATAAACATAGATGTAAGTAAGCGTCTTATTTTAATAAAACGGACAAACTTACAATACAATAAACAGTTTTAATTATTTTTAAATTTAATAAGTTCTTAGCACGTCTCCACTGACTTAAAGCTGCAAGGTAGCTTGAGTGAATTACAGCACTTTATGTAATTATGGTTATAAAATTGATCATGATTACTAGTGGTTATAATAGTGCGACTGTTAATCGTGAGATCCTGGGTTCGAATCCCGGGTCAGGACAAGAATCCATTATTGAGTTTTTCGGTCAAAAACTTCTCAGTAGCTGTTCGGAGTCAGGAAGTTGGCGGTGTCTCACCCCCTGGCACGTGGCTCGACCTCAGCACGTAAAGCCGTTCTGAGGTCGAGCTCCTGCGCCTGATCTCTCTCCGGTCGTGTCGGTTTACCGTCCCGTCGGATTATGAGAGTGAGGGAATAGATAGTGCACCTGTGCTTGCGCATACACTTGGGCACTATAATCTCGTCCTGCGGCGATGGCTAGTCTCACACATGGTCACGAGGGACTGAGATGTTTGACGTCTCAATGTCATAGTTAGCCTGGCTACCTTTAGTTTTTTAATATTAATTATATAATAATAGTAGATCGGACCGAAAATTAATATTCAAACATCTCAGCCCCACCCCCCTGTGACCATGGGACCCGAAACGTGAGGAATTAAAAATAAGAAAAAATAAGTAAATTAAACGCGATAGAATCCGTAAATATAGTTTTATTCAAAGTAACTGTGAATAAGAATCTTTTTCTGGCTTAAACAGCGTCAAGGTTGCAGATGTTCACGGACTGCGACAGCCACTTACTGCAAGTTCATTTGCCCCATCAATATTATTTAAAAAAAATGCATACTGCAGCTTACGGACTACGAGTACAAGCTGCTAAGTGATAGCTATATGTTCCGCTTCCTCTTCACTAATAATTATTACAGCCCTTCACAATTCCACCACCGAACATCTCCAAAGAATGCCACAAATCACTGTCCTGAGCCATTTTCAGATATCGCCGGCATGTGTTGGCAGGTCGTCCTGCACCCTGCTAACCGGTACGAGGATACTACGCTAGGATTCTTACCCATCGTATCTATATAGACGGTCCATTGCCAAATTAGCTTATTGTTTTGTTGTATATCCTGCTCATATCATTTATTCATTAAAACTCCAAACCCAAGCGTAATAAAGGTGATTGAATGACAGACATTACCTCGATAACGTATTTGGCGTAGATTGAACAAAAATGAAATTAAGAACTGAAGGTACCTCGAGTTAATTATGACATCAGGATGCTGAACATCTCATTCAACCTTGACCTTGGCTACTGCAAAGCGTTCGAAACTAAGGAAGTGATAGATAGTTAAAATGCAATACGATTAAATTCGTATTTTCGTTTTATTCAATTCTGTGACATCAAAAAACGCTGTTGGGTTTTATTACCAGTTCATTCGCGGACGGGAATTTCTCAATTCAAAGGTTAAATAAAAGTTATTTGCTTTAAACATGTTCATTTTTTAAATATTAACATCTATTCGATGTGCTCAAATAATTTCTAATTCGACAATTACAAGGTTCGTGTATATAGTAATGTATTTTACACTAGACGTAAAAATGCCTACACAGGAGACGGACAGGAGCGCCACTGGTATGAGATGTCTGATGCTGCGATATAGAGATGAGTCGCCTTTTCGCATCCTGTTGTAGCAACATGTTGCGTTGAAAACACTAATGTAACCTGTACGACAAATCGACCGACCGATTTTACCGACTTCAAAAAGGAAGAGATATTTAATTAACTCTAACTCAAAACTCTACTCTGGGTGAACCGACTTTAATGTTTATTTTTTCATCTGAAAACTGGTGCTTCTCTTGTGGTTTCATATAAATTTATTCTAGATCTGAGCAGTAGTTTTTGGGTTATCTTTAAGAATAAAAATGACTTCGAATACATCGGTCGTGTTGAAGTCGGTTGTACAACATTTTTAATTTTACCATTTGTTTAGTAACACGATTCTACTGCATCGATAAGTGACAAAAAGACTCGACTTTCTACTGAAAATGTTCGCCAGTTAAATATTTTCAAATGTCAAAAAAATGTTACATCATACTGCAATAGTTTATTTTAACTTTCATTGCGCACAAATAAATTATAATTTTTCATTGCTTTAATTTTTAATTACTAAATAGTTAGCAAGCTAGTAACTACTATTTAAAACAATAATTAGTTCTTAAATAACGAATTAATATTCCTTGATTATTGGGAACCTGTTGCAGAAGAACATTTTTGTTGCAACAGGTTTAATAAAAGAAAAGTAACTGGCTGCATCATTGTGTTAAAGCTTTTATACATACGAGTACGTGGTAGAGCCACGCTGCGGCTATTATGGTTGTAGCACGAACGCGTCGGCTCGACCGGGAGGAACCACACTCTCACAGAATAGCATCGTGATATAGCAGCTTAATGTTTTTCGTATGGTGAGTGCATTGAACTAAGGACCCTTTTTACTGGAAACGAGGCATTTCATTTCAGTCTTCAGGGGTAACAACGCAATGCATTTTAGTTCTAGACCGAGAATAGATGTAGATGTCTATGAGCCACAGCATACACTTACCATGAGGTGGACTGTGTGCTTGTTCTATGAAAAAAGCAAACATAACGCCCCTCCCTTCGGCGATTGTTAACATCATCGATCAAACTCTATTCTCAACCAGACCTTTATAAACCGATTAAAGCTTTGAATTTTCTTAATCTATTTACTGCGGTTAATTTACATTTGTGTTTGAATAATTTGTTGTAAATTTATTTTAAAATATTGCTTAACATTATTATTTTATGTTATATTATTAATATGTTGCAGAACTTCGCTGTGCAGTCATATTATGTTTGTAACACGATTAAGTCGGCTCTACTGAGGAAGGATCTCACTCTCACAATATACCAACGTAAAGCAGCTATTATAGCATTTATATTGCAAAATATTCATCCAGCAGCTTAGGATGACTTAATACGTTGTGCTCTAGTACGTAATAGAGCGACGTTGCAGGTGTAGCACGAATGTGTCGGCTCGACCGGCGAAGGATCACGCTCTTGCAGAATACCAGCGTAAAATAGGTTTCGTATGGTGAGGGTATAGAACTGGAGACCTTTTTACGTTCCAGGTCGATGGCTACACATTTGCAATTTTATTATTTATCGAGGATAGATGTAAATGTATATAGGCCATTCACTTGACGACTCGAAGGATGGTGGACTGTGTGCTCGTTTGTTACCCTTATAAACTAATGTTAAGCTTTCCTTAAGCTTTGCCACTCTGTAAAGTTAAAACTAGAAGCAGGACATAGATAAAAAACCAAGTCGTATACTATAACTAATATATTAAGAAAAAAATAGCGAACAAGCCTTGGCAATAATTATGAACACTTCGAAAAATCTACTTTAAAAAACTAACTATACTACACCATACTAAAATCGACTAAAATATTTACTATATTATCAACTGTCAAAATGGTGTCGAAGCGCCCTTTTCACCCTTTATTATTCGATTGACCGATGACGAGCTATCAAATCACAAAGGCACCTATGTATACAAGGCTGTAGTTGTAGAGATAGAGATATAGCAACCCGAATTAAAAAAGTTCGCGGTGTTTCAGTCAATTAAAAAAGTTCGCGGTGTTTCAAGCCTGTGGTCCTACGCCAGATCTGACTCTGGTCGTATCGGATTACCGCTCCGGTCAGTCTACTGGAGTAAGGGAATGGCGAGTGCACGCACTCCTGCACAATTGTACTGTTCTGCGCAGATGGATCGTCTCCGTTGAGAATAAGCGCAGTGGTCAATATTCGCTCAGGAAGACATTATTATTACAATTGCTTCAGCCATTCTAAGTTTAGCCTAGACAGACATCAGACCAAAATTTTAAAAATGGTTATTCCGACTTATTGGCATGCATATAAACTTCTCAGACCTAAAATGGGCAGTTATTTTGATATTACCAACGATGCTTTGACCAATAAAACATCTTTGGAACGTGATGTAAGTAACATCACGTGTAATAGACATCTCAACTTTATTTTAGTGATGAGCAAAGCAAGACCAAGAAAGTCTCGGTATTGGCCTCGGTCTTGCTTGTTCGATCGTGGTCTTGGTCTTGGTCTTGATCTTGGCCTTGTTAAAACACTTGTTGTCTTAGTCTTGGTCTCGCTCATTCGGTCAGTGACTTACTATTTACGTCGTTTTGAAAATAAATTCATGGCTTTTATAGGTATAAATTACAAATGGTTAACAATTAATGTATACAATTAATTAATTAATTTCAATTTAAAACAAATCAAAATATTACAAATTATAAACCGAAAGAAAATTAGTGTATCAATCTTGTTTCTGTCTGTTTACTGCATTACTTTTAAATTGTCTTTTTTGCAGTCGGGTTTTTGATTTTTAATTTATATGTGGCGTGTAAAATTAATGGGGCAAACTGGAAATATTATACACACAAAATATTTTGTTTCGATAAAACATATTATATTGAAGTTATGACAAATATTCTCATATATATTATTTACATCGGAAGTTATAATTTTTAGTTTAGTCTTGTACTTTGGTTTTGGGTTTGCATTCTCTGCCTCAATTTGGTCTTGTTCTTATTTATTCGGTCTTGGTCTTACGAAATTGCAAGTCCAGGATCAAGACTGCAAGAACAAGACTATTTTACTCGATAAGGAGCGCAGTATCGAAGTTTTTTCGTTCAATAAAAGAGGATATCCCTATTTACAAGCAATGTTAAATTTTACAAATTAAAATGTTTCTACTTGGCCTACTCTAATGGCCATGCTTTCACAGAATACCAGCGTGAAATAGCAGCTTATTGCTGCTGTGTTTCGTATGGCTGGTGTAGAAAACTGGAAATCTGTTTTAGTTGAAACGAGGTATTCCATCTTAGTCTTCAAGTGTGACAACGTATCTGTTAATCGATTATAGATGTAGATGCCTATGGGCCACGGTAACCACTCACCATCAGGTGGACTGTGTGCCTATTTGTCATCCTTGTCCTTCAAAAATGTCTCCATGTACGTCATATTGAAAACGATACATAAAAAAAATTACTACTGCAGTAAAAAAGTGATGAAGTTTTAACTTACCATCAAAAATGTCATTATTTTTATTTGAGTCATTTTAGTTATAACCTTAGGCGACAATGGTTCATCAATTAAAAGCATATTTTTAGAAATTTTAAATAGTAATTAATTAACAGTTTCTTCGTTTTGTCATACGTAGCCTAAAGTGACAGCGACCCTCAAATTATATAAAATAATTCTATGTATTTTAATAGTAATTAGATATCAAAACATCGGCTTTCACTTCAGTTTACGTAATTTATAATCTCACAGTTGAAATTTTTGTTTTGTGTTATTATAATATTCACGGACTTTAAAATGTAAGACCCTGTCATCCCCCATTATAAATTTTCAGTATTAATTTAAACTTAGTTTCTGCTATCGCTGCTTTTAAAGTCTAAATTATAATTTTTTACGGGCACAATCTGGCATTTACTTTCGTGTCATAAACTCAGGTCTAATTCTGATTTAGTGAAATTAATTTTAAAAATACACTTTACTTATTATAAGTTTTTGATAAAGCAAGTCCCCAGTACTAAGTACAAAATACAAATGTAGAAAGGCCGATATTCTTTAAACTCTGTCTCTTCTTGTTTCCTATTTTTATCGGTTATAATATTATAGTGATTTGAGTATCGAAGTTGTTTGTATAAAATTAGCACTTGCATACTTACTCCTTGTGTATGTTGTACAAGCATTGAGCAAATAGATAGGTGTAACGTACCAAAGCTAATAATTATTCAATCAATATTGTTTCGATTGAGTTTAGAAAATAAAAGACAATACAAAGAAGTAACATTCGATCTTTAAAACCCCATTCTTTTCTTAACCAGTCATACCAAAGCGTATATACGTTTTCAGAACTCACAGTTTACTCTCCCACTGTAAAGAGATTTGCTCATCTGTATTTAGATTTTTGATAGATGATAAATTTAGTTATCTATTGGTACTTTCGTACTATTAGGCAGACTGTGTGCTTGCGTGGAAACCTTATTCTGTAAAAGTAAACTTTATTCAATATCCATTATTTCGTCACACGTGTGATTTGAAATAAAGTCAATAGTGCTCAGCAGCAGTTTAGATCGATCCCTATGTTTCAAGTGGTTCGATTAACCGTACTTTTCCTTTTTATTCTTACAGAGTGCGAGTGGAGTATTACGTGAACGAAAACACTTTCAAGGAGAGACTCCAGCTGTACTTTATTAAGAATCAACGATCGAGTAAGTATAACTTTACTTCTAACACTGTCGTTTTTAGTAACAACTAAAATACATTGAACATTCAACATCCTTCATCTCTTACTCAACTCTATCAAGTGGGGGCAACACTACACCTCGTTCCTCGGTACGAGGCTGCCAGTCGAGATCCTTTCTCACCCATCGGTTGCAAGTCCTTCGAGCTATATTGCCACTTGCCACTTCTGATGATTCGTTAAATTTAAATATTGTAATAATGAAATAAAATAAAATGATGTGTCTTACTTGGTTTGAATAACATCTCCAGCACTCCCTCAATTTCGTGCGACCTTGAGCGTCATCATACGGCCAGTAGTGAAGAACCACGTCACAAATCCGTAAGCTATCACTGACTTTTGGGTTTAGAGGTACACCAGACGAGAGATGTGAAGTAATTTCCCGAACGCTGCCCAGCCGTGTTGAATGCGTCGATTGACCCAGTTGTACTCAACAACTTTGAGCATAGTGCTCCCGACAACTACCGGCATAAGTGATTTGAACGTTACACATGACTTTTGTTTTTTCAATGTTCATCTTAAGACCTATACGTTGTAAGACCCTACTGAGGTCATTGAGCATAGTGCTTAGGTCCTCCAGCGATTCTGCCGTATGGACTATATCATCGGCAAATCGAAAGTGAGTGATGTACTCGCCATTGATGTTAATACCGTATCCTTTCCATTTCAGTAGCTTGAAAACATCTTCCAATGCAGCGGTGAAGAATTTCGGGATATAACGTCACCCCGTCTTACATCTCTCTGAAGTTGAATAGGTTTCTTACTCCTGTACTCCCAGTGTGCAAGCACTTCAACACTTCGATATACCAACTTTCAGCTGAAAGGGCTAAAGCACTGCCCAAATTTCGTGCAAATATTGTATTGAAGCCTTTACGGAAGCCGACTTGTTCGGGAGGCTGGAAGTCGTCGAGTCTGCGTGCGATCCGTAATGGCTCACGAAAACAGCGCGTAGACGCGACTCAAGAGGGAAATCGTTCTGTAGTTCTTCAATAGAGCGTTGTTTTATTGAAGAACAAGACCACTGCACTTCTGCTCCATGTCTCCGGAGTAGTACCACGGAGGATGGAATTAAAGGCTGAAGGAATTTCACGGCTTTTATCGTGTTTAAATTACACTCATTAATCAGTCTTATTACAAATACTAATTTATACAAAGTTATAAATATAGTACGTAAGGATAATATGGTCATCCAATTAATATGGTCACTTTCTTATAACGCAAAAACTTGCTTGAATGGGGTTTTGTGATACGATAGCTCATCACCGGCCACTCAAATAATTAGGGTTCATAAGGACGGTGCGTTATAGATACCATTTTAACAATTTACGTTATAGTAAATATTTTAGTCAATTTAAGTATGGTGTAGTGTAGTTAGTTTTTCTTCGTTGCTTTCTAGAAGTGTTCCTATGTATTACTAGAGCTTGTTTACTATTTTTGGCTTAATATATTAGTTATAGTACACAACTATGTGTTTTTGTCTCTGTCGTGCTCCCAGTTTTGGTTTTAAAGGACGGCAAAGCTTGAGACGACCATATTACCCTCACGTACCTCACTAGTTTATACGTAGTCCCAGCTTTTAACTAGAGTTTGTTTGAATAAAGAAATCCCGCAGAAAATAGGCGACCTAAATTTTTAAGTATCCAGGATACTTGGAATTTGACAGCACATGATAAATTTCAATAGACTGTAGCGTCAGAGCTAAGTACTTTCGAAAGAAGATGTATACGCCTAACGATATCTTCGTAATATGTAAATTATACATTGTACCCTATATCATAACCTACATTTGTAGATATATGTAAATAATATATCATACCCTATATCTGTAGGTATATGTGGTAGGGCCCCGCTGTGGTAATATTATACTTTTATCACGAATGGGTCGACTCGACCGGGGTAGGACCACGCTCTCACAGAAAGTGTAAAATAGCACCTATATGTGTTTCGTATAGTGATTGTGAAAACCGAAGACCCCTTTTACTCGAAATGTGGCAATCCATCTTAGTCCTCAAGGGTGACAACGCATCTGCATTTCGATTCTTAATAGAGGATAGATGTAGAATGTCTATGGGCCACAGCATCCACTTATCATGAGGTGGTCTGTGTTCGCGTAGTATGATGTCGAAATTTAAGTTTCGACTTCATCTAGAAGTGATTTAGCCCCTACAACTCAAGAACAATAATAGGTTAATTCATGAAGTTTGGAACTTTAGTATTTAATTCGTGCCTTAATAAAATTAAATAGGTCTAAAATTTTATGACTTATAAGGGGCTCGAAACTAGTCCAAAATGGTTCGTATGGTTGTACATAGGTGTGGATATACACACTCCCAACATGTTTCCGTTTTGTTTTCAAACTAGGTCAGCCTAGTTTGGAATACACACCTGTGTCTAGATTATTTAAAAAAGAAAAAAAAAATTACGTGAAACAGCCATACTGCAATTATTTTAGTAGTATAGTTGCAGCACGACTGTAAGGACCACGCTCTCACATAATACCAGCGTAAAATAGCTACTCAACGCTGGTGTGTTTCGTATGGTGAGTGTAGGAACCGGAGATCCTTTTTACTGGAAAAGAGGCATTCAATCTTAGTCCTCACGAGTGACAACGCATTTGCATTTTGATTCGTAATTGACGATGGATGTAGATGTCTATGGGCCACAGCAACCACTTACCATCGGGTGGACCGTGTGCTTGTTTGTCAAAAATATATAATTAAATGAAACTAATTTTTACTATTTAAATCTCGACGTTTCAGGTGCTTTACAGCACTCAGTCATTATTTATTAGTTATGCAACGGAAGTGTCAATCGGAAGCAGAAACGGAAACAGAAACGGATGCGGAAACGGAAATAACACTTATTAAAAATTACAAATAAAACTTTTTATTAACATTCACAATTAAGTAGCGGTAAGTTATATTTTATGAAAAGTAGTTCGGCCTCTTTTACACCTAACAATCTGTTCCAGTGTTCTTCACTGGCGATTCTAATTGCTCACTGGCGATGCTGCGTACCACCTATACACCAAAGCTAAATGGGCACTGAAATTTGGGCAAACCCTTTAAACAGCCGCATTTAGGTTTAGCGAGTAGGTCATTTACTACAGCCCTATCACGAAAGTAGGACGTAAATAAACTTTGAATCCAAAATACTCATTAAAGTTTCTTTATAAATAATTAATATAAACTTCAAGTAAAAAATAAATTATATAAACTTCACGCAAACATAACTGCTACTTAATTAATTTGCAAATCAAAGTTGTAACAAAGGCATTTATTAAAAACTATATTTAACTGGAGAAAACCACGACTTTAGTTTCTAACTAACTAAAAATATAATAAATCTATTTATATGGAAGCGTTATAAAGCTTACGGACACAGAAGCAGAAACGGATGTTAAAAACCACGCAGAACTTCCGCAGTTGCGGAAACAGAAACGGAGTTCTGTTGCATCACTATTATTTATACACGTTTAATACGTGTAGGTACTTGACTTTACTACAAAAATGAAACCGACCGGTTAGCTGTAGGTTTCGCCGGGGTATATATGTAATAAACAAAACTAATAGTACTCTATAAGTGCATATAAACAAAATTGAGGTATCTCTGTGTAAATATTGCAATAAGTGGGTAATACGTCTACTAGACGCAAAGAGTTATTTGCATGGTATTAAATCTAAGTTAAATTTTAAAAACGGTTGTTCATCCATTTACAAAAATGTCTATCGCTCTGTCTACTCGTCTATGTGTCTGTCTGTTTGTTCGGGCTAATCTCACGTTTAAACTGATTGTGATAAAACAGTACAAAAACATAAAGATTTACATTGAAAAAAGAAAAATTGCCACATGAATAAATCGTATCCAAGCAAAGCCGTGGCGAATAGCCGGTAATAAACATAAATTTAGCGTACACCATAAACAAAAAATACAAAAATAAAGGTGTTATGAATCTTTATAAGTTGTACAATGGAACCAACGAGCTACGATTTTTATAGAAAACGCTACTTCTCAATAACACGATTTACATGATACTGCGCAACCAAACATTTCACCTCAGTCCCTGCTATCGACATCTGGTGAAGATTATTCTCATGACATCCTATATACGTCCTACTGCTGGACACAGGTCATCTCTCTTTTCTGAGCTGGCTAAAGAGCAACCCTCTACCTCCCATGGCCCCACCAACCTTGCGATTATACGGGTCGAATCACGAGAGGTGCACTCGGTACTTGCTCAGGGCTCTTTCCCGCGTGCACATTCTTGACTCTCTACAAGTTATTTAATCTACTCCTTGTCCCATTTTTCCACTCTGCCCTTCTGGGATGGACATACAAAGAACGCCTTCGGTTCCGGGTTGTTCTTCACTTGAATCTTTTTTTGCCAAGGCCAACTTCTTACGTGCCATCCGTACGCAAACTCACGCAACCGACCAAAGTTCTCCTGCCCGTCAACGAGTTCCGGGTAGTAAATCGGGCCAATCTATCCGCGTACTATTCCATCCATCATCTTACACCGCAAATCGTCATAGATACTCCACACTCACGCATACTCGATTCAGCCGGTTTCATATCATACAGTCTCTTCCTAAAGCATCCATGCCCATTGAAAATCTGTGAGACTTGGTAGTCCGGTACGACCCAATTTGCATTGAGTCGCGCCGCCACGTCCTGGAAAAAGCAGAGTATTTCCCTGCCATTCATCTCATTCTTCCATAGTTCCTGCCATACATTAATAACTTCAGCCCAAATTTCGCGCTTACGCCTGCTCAACTCCCCATTCTCAGCGTTTTTACGCATCCGGTCAATCCTACCAACACCGGAAGCGCTGCAGTACTTATCGTCCTATAGCCCTTCGTCAACAACACGAGCGAGGATCTCTGCGATCCCAGCAGTGCCGCGCGCACTGTATAATTCCCCACACGATCAACCCAAAAGGTTGCGGCTTATATAGAACACGGAGTGCCGGGTATCGCATGCCTCAAGAAGATGCCGAAACTCGCGACATCTTCCCAAAATATCTCCAAACACTCTCTCCCATGTCCTTGGCGTGCTGAATGAAAAGTCGACTTGTCTCTCGCGTAACACCCAATAACTTAATCGACATTACGCTTCTTCTTCTTTCACGATGATACCAACTCCAGTGTGAATTTGGCCGCTCTTTCTATTTCAGCTCTAGAGTTTGCCTTAGTCAGAAGTGTAACGTCGTCTGCACACGCGAACATTTTCGTACCTAAGGAGAATGGCAGCCTCAACAAATCGTCCAGCAGTAGATTCCACAGGGTCGATGCAAGAACTGATCCCTGCGGCCAGCTCATGGTCGAGCGTTCCCATTCTACACACTCACCTACGAATATACGCACTCGTCGGTTGGTGAAATAGTCCACCAACATGCGGTAGATGTTAGGCAGAATCTCCCCTTGGTTGGCTTTCAACAGTAGCATTGGCAACCATGCATTATCAAATGCTCCCGATATGTCAAGGAAGACGGCCTGCACATACTTACGCTGCAACTCACGAGCAGTGCTAAGCACATCTTGCAGCGCCGTTACCGCTGACCGACCCGGTGAAAATCCGTGCTGGTAGTTCGATATTCCCCTCACCAAACTCGGGGCACACATACATTTTGTTGGTCCGACATGAAGGTTTTTCTTCACCGCCATCGTAAGTCAGCACTAGAAAATGGAATCACCCATTTTATTGATGTTTTATTGGTGCACGTGTACAGATACCATAGCTTTTTTATATGATAAGGGTGGTTGACTGAGTATCAAAATGCAGATGCGTTGTCACCCTTGAGGACTAAGATGGAATTCCTCGTTCTAGTAAAACAGGTCTCTGGTTCTCTACACTCACCATTCGAAACACAGCAGCATTAAGCTACTATTTTACGATGGTATTATAACACAACACACACACACACACACACACACACACACACACACATACACACACACACACACACACACACACACACACCCACACACAAATGAAGCTTACAGTTTATTGTAATAAACTTAGAGATGACTATACATTTGTGCCATTTACTGTAGAGACTATTGGTCCGTGTGATCCACTAGCGGTGAAGTTCTTAAAGGAACTGTATCCGCAACTGGTCATCACCACTGGAGATAAGATGGCAGGTTCTTTTCTCGCTCTAAGAATAAGTGCAGCCATTCAACGTGGAAACGCAGCAAGCGGTCTTGGCGCTATACGCTGAGTAGGAATGTGTATAATTATAATTTATGTTTTATTTCAATGTTATGTAAATAACCAATTAAAAAAAATACTTTACATATTAGGGTTTTATTATAGGTTTTAATATTAAATTATCTAACTCTTGTTCAGGCCCGCGCATAAGAACAGCAAGCTTAGTGTTCAAGCTCCTGGCCTGCGTCTTGTACATCTTTCGCGTTTGTGCTGATGGCGATCCTATCTCCGCATCTTGGTGAGAAATCTTTTGTTTATGTTTATGTAATCAGTTTAATTACACTTACCGTGTGGTGAAGTAAGTGAATTTATCACCCTGTTTTGTCCTTTAGTCGCCTGGTGTTATAGGACTTGGTAAATTCTGAAATGATTTTATGGCCTTCAATAGATGGTAGTATAATAGAGGTAACTAAGAACAGCGTTAATGATTTCTACTTCATTAGATTAGATTACCATAGCGCTACCTCTCTGCAGTATGCTTAATATATAAATATAGCCTACCAACGTCTGCGGCTGAATGTCGACCTCCCTGTAGATTGCCTCATTTTTTTATAGAATTAGGGTGACAATC
Source organism: Parnassius smintheus behrii (assembly GCA_036936625.1). NCBI lineage: Eukaryota > Metazoa > Arthropoda > Insecta > Lepidoptera > Papilionidae > Parnassius > Parnassius smintheus. The sequence goes on along the minus strand of JAUPFT010000029.1, from coordinate 22,777,190 downwards.
GAGCACACGCTCCACCTGATGGTAAAAGTGGATGCTGTGGCCCATACATGTATCCTCGACTAAAATCCAAAACGTAGATGCGTTGTCGCCCCTGAGGACTAAGATGTAATACCTCGATTTCAGTAAAAAAGATCTCCGGATCTCTACACTCACCATACGAAATACAGCAATATTATGCTGCTATTTTACACTGATATTGTATGAGAGCGTTTTCCTTGCACGGTCCACCGTACAACCGTAATATTGCTGCAGCGTGGCTCTAGCACGTATGAAATGTGTATCAAATAAAATAATTGTGTAAATGTTGATCTTGATAAATGATTAATTTAAAAAAAAATGGTGCTCACGCTTGGTATTGCGATCGTAGATTCGCTTGCCAAGAGTGACGCCGTAAGCAAATCCTATTACAACGGGAGGTATATATCCAACAATGTCCGGAGATAAAGAAAGATGCAAGATGATGTAGGAGATGAAGGAAATCGATGAATGCAGGTCGATAAGGACCGTGCTTTGTGCCATTCCTTGGCCTCCAGCCTTTATTCAGCAGTGAACTTGTGAAGGGTTGATGAAGGGGTGAATGATTACGATAATGGTGAAGATGATGGTGGTACATGCACCTGGATATGACAAACCAACAAATTGTGTTTTACAAAAATTCATTGTCAAGTTCTGCAACTCATCTCAAATCTACGGTATACTTTCATTACAATTACTTGTATGTTTCATCATCACAGTCGTCACAACCCACCACAAGTCCACTGCTGAACATAGGTCTTCTTCCAAAGAATGTCATAAAGCACGGTTCTGAGTAACCTGCATCCATCAAAACCTGCACGTCTTACCAGGTCGTCACTCCATCTAGTGAGTTGGCCGCCCCACACTTAGTTTACCGGTACGAGGCTGCTACTCGAGAATCTTTCGACCTTGAGATTGTATGGTTTACTAAAAATCAAATAATTTATGCGAAGTTTATGACAGAAAACAAAATCCTTCCAAGAAAATAGTCCCTACATTCTCCCCGATAAAACACCTATATAGTTAAGACGACACATCGAAAACGCTATCGCCGTACTGATCCGAGTGAATACATAATTTCTACAAAAACTTGAAGAAACGCCGTCATAAGGTATAAAATTGCGCAGCGCCCGCGACGATTAAAAGCGCTTAGTAATTGTCAGAATCTTAAAATATTTTTTAAAAAATTATTGATTTAAATTATCAAAGTAATGAGCAAGTAAATTATGAATATTGATGTTATGAATATATTTGAGTAATTCCCAAGCATATAAATCAAATGATTTCGTTGTAATTTTAACTTAAGCGATTTTTAGAGGTGTTTTCGCAAACAATTATGATCGAGTCAAAATTATAAAATGAAAATTATTCAAGATAAAGACATGAATTTACGTATATCAAAATACCACTTTCGTTAGTTGTGTCATAGTCCTATATTATTCGATGAAAGGAGGTGCATTTTTTCACGGTGTCGCCTTAACAAACCGCGCCGTATTATAATTAGAAATTGTTCTTTTCTTATATTATTGAAATAATGAAATATAATATAACTACTTTTACGGATTTAATCGAGTTTATTTTTTTCAAGTGTATCGAATGCATTGCGATAGTTAATTTAATGTGTAGTGTTCGCGTAATTATAATTAATTGTTTATAAAAATATTTTAGTAGTCCGTGCAATTCAATTGTTTTTATAAAAAAAATACTTAAACTACGTACATTACATAAAAGATGTCGCATCCGAAGCTGGAAGCTTCAGGAGGCGGATATATTAGTCCCTAGTAAGGGACTAATATCACACGAGGGTAGCCGAAAAGCTTGACACCATCGATGGCAGGAAAGAATGTGTGGAGAGAACATGGCAGAACCTTAGGGATGGAATGGTGAGTGCAGCGGAAGAAGTTTGTGAAACGACAAAAAGAGGTAGTAGTAAAAGAAGAGATGCATGGTGGAATGATGAAGTGAGAGAAGCTGTAAAAAAATAGATGTAGATGTCTGTGGGCCACAGCAACCACTTACCATCAGGTGAACTGTGTGCTCGTTTGTCACCCTATCCTATATATAAAAAAAATGTAATGTACGATCTTTTGTGGTCCAATTTTCACGCAAATTATCGAACAACTACAATACAAAAAATTTAAAGTACTTCGCGTATACTTTGGCTACCTCATTGGTCTAGTGGTAGTGACCGTGACTGCTTATAATGTTATGCCGGGACGAATCCCGGGTTGGACCAAAACCAGCTAACAGGTTTTTCTGTCAAGCAATTCTCAGTAGCAACCCCTAGTCATACGTGGTAGAGCCACGCTGCAGCTATACTATGGTTGCAGCACGAATGGGTCGGCTCGAACGGGGAAGGACCACGCTCTCAGCTCTCACAGAATACCAGCGTAAAATAGCAGCTTATTGCTGCTGTGTTTCGCATGGTGAGTGTAGAGAACCGGAGACCTGTTTAACTGGAATTGAGGCATTCGATCTTAGTCCTCAAGGGTGACAACGCATTTGAATCTTGATTCTTAATCGAAATCTTGTCTTTGTGCCACAGCATCCACTTACCATCAGGCGGACTGTGTGCTCGTTTGTTACCGTTATTTATAATAAAGTTAGGAAGTTGGCAGTGTTTCACCCCCGAGCCTCGGAAAGAACTTTATGCGGTTGGTCCCATACCTGATCTCTCACCGGTCGTGTCGGATTGCAGCCCCATTGTATTATGAGAGTAAGAAATAGCGTGTGCTGCCGTGCTCGCGCTCATTTATATAAAAACAAAACTTTATTTTACAGTTCTCTTACCCGAGGTATAATACCAAGAAAACTAGCTACGTAAACATTGATTAATATCAATACTTATTGAGTGAATATACTTAGCCTTTGTGCGAGAAAGGAACCAATCAAAACTTGTTTTGAGTAAAACTAGTCTTTACTGATTTGATCGCGTATATTAACTTATTTATACAGACAGCACACCTCCTGTTCTGTTCTGTGGATCACCTCCGTCGTTACACTAGATTTGATAGACCACAAATCTTTGCTAAAGAACACCGATTTGTTCCAAGGATGATTCGCGAGGCTATTGAAATCAAAAAACTTCCTAATTTCAATAAGGAGATGGCTGGGCGCTACCATCTGCTTGGAATTCTATAATTAATAAAATTAAATCCCAACTTAAGCATACAACTACAAAACTCGAAGATGCTATAAGCTCATACTGTGTAGATTGGAACAAATATTGATAATTTTAATTTGTGGATAACCACGGTTAGCTATGACAGCTGGACATTAAACATTTCGGTTTAAAGAAATTTATTTCTCATAAGAACATACAATGGTTCACGTATAATGAGATACAAAGTAATTATTATACTAAAGTAAAACTATCGCATCTACCTCTAGTGCTGGAGGTGTTATAGTTTAAGCTTATTTACTATGAGATATAAGATTATTTACTATGAGGTATACATATGAGGTACCACATATTCGAAAAAGATTACACTGTACGTACGTATTTCCTAAGTTTACTTCTAAACAATTTCATGTTATTGCAATTTTTTATGTCATCTGGTAGTTTATTGAACAGCTGTGCTCCCCCAAACAACAGGGTTTTTTTGCAATAATTAGTTCGTGCAGTTATTAATTGTAGTTTATTTTTACTTCTTAAGTTGTGTGTTGTTGTTTTTTTTTTATGTAATTGTATGTTTGATTGAATAGAATTAGTGGTAATATTTTTTATTAGAGTGCAAGTGCAATAAATGTACAGTTGTGTAAGGTTTATCAAGTTAGTTTTTTCGTATAGTACTTTTGTTGGAGTTAGATAATGATAGTGGAATAATGTTTTGATAATTTTATTTTGTGTCCTTTGAAGTGGATTTAGATTCGTTTTAGCGGCTGATCCCCATATCTCAATTAGATATTTGATATGTGATTTAACTAAAGAGTTGAATATGATTGTACGAACCTTTTCCGGGATACAGTTTGCGACTTTACGTAGTGCACTTAGTAATGACGTCAGTTTTGATTTGACGTGATCGATATGCATTCTCCAACTGAGTTTATCATCTACCAATAGACCTAGATATTTTTCCTGAGTTGAACGTTTTATTATTTTATCATCAGTAGTAAGATTTGCAAACTCTGTTAAAAGTTTATTCTTTGTAGAAAAAATCATGAAAGATGTTTTTGACATATTAATTGTTAGCAAGTTATATTTTAACGATTCTCCGAGTAAGTCAAGATCTTTCTGAGCATAGGTTATAATGTTGTGAATAGATTTATCGAAATAGAAGAGACATGTGTCGTCGGCATATAATGTTAGGTGCCCTGTTAGCCCTAATTTGTTTATATTATTTATATCAATTAAAAACAATAATGGGCTTATAATTGAGCCTTGAGGACAGCCGTAGGATACGTTTTTAATCGAGCTGGTAAAATTATCCATTTGAACAGCTTGTCGCCTATTATGTAAAAATGATGTGAACATTTCGGGGGCCTTGCCTGTAACGCCTATGTTGTTTAGTTTCTGCAACAATTTATGATGGCTTACTGTGTCAAATGCTTTTTTATGTCCATAAAAATCCCTAAAGCGAAATTCCTTTGATCGATTTGAGTTTTAATTTTTGTGATTAAGTCTACTGCAGCTGTCAGAGTGCTCGATTTGGAACGAAAGCCATATTGTTGGTCAATTAAAAACTTCTTTTTTATTAGCTATTCATTTAGGCGGTTATAAAGTATTCGTTCAAATATCTTTGATATAACAGGCAAGACAGAGATTGGTCTGTAGTTACTTGGGTCAGTCCTACTTCCCGATTTAAAAATAGGACAGACCTTAGCAACTTTAAGGTTATCGGGAAAAACACCGCGTGTCAAACACATATTTATGCAGTTCGTTAGTCTCTCTACAATTACAATTTTTAGGCATTTAATCACTTTGGTGCTGATGCCATCTAGACCAGTACTAGTGTTGGTATCAAGATCATCGATTATTTTTGATACTTCAGTAATATTACAGGGTTTAAGTTCACTAAGTGTTATTTCGTGTGTATAGTTAAGTTCGTACATAAGTGTGTTACCGCTGTTTATGTGATACTTATTAGGAATTTTGTTAGCCAATTCCGAGCCTATTGAGGAGAAAAATGACTAACTATAACACTTCAGTGCTAGAGACGTCGGGAATATAAAAAAGTAAATATACGTGATAAAATCCATAAAAACTAGTTTTATTTAAATGTGTAGTGTTCGCGTAAATATAAGAAATCATTAAATCTTCTTTTAGTTTCGGTTGCAAGCCTGGGAACAAGACTGGATTCGAGTATTCTGCCAACTTGACGGAGGAAGAGTTTCAAGAACATCCGATCATCAACTGGGATGGCATCATTTGGGTAAATCGCCCACTCTACTTGTGCATCGTCCGGGTCATCTTAGCAATGATATCTTTCACCGAAGCTATAGTGTTGGCCTACTTAGGCTATAAGGTGAGTTGCTTTGAGATGTTACCAAATTTTACGTATTAGAGGTGCAGACAATCTATAGTGATGGATGCTGAAAGGCATCTATATCTATCCTAGATTAAAAAACAAAGTGTAGATCAATTGCTATTCCTGCGGACTAAGATTGAATTCCTCGTTACCAATAAAAAGTGTGTATTTAAGAATATCATTTAATTTCGTAGATTTATAAAAATAATTTCTTAACATTCTATATTCAAACTCGAGAATGTTAATTTCGGCATCATCTCTAAAAAGAAATGTAAAAATGAGTTTAGGAATAATAAACGACTAGTTGTTTGCCTGAGATATAATTTAGATTTAATCTTCTTTCTCAAAAATAAAATTATTAGGCCTTTTGAAATGTCGTTTGAATTTGAAAGTTAATTTTCTTTTAAGTTACTTACTTATAACACGGTTAGGTAAATTAAAAACAAATTAGATATTCTAATAAATAGATAGAAGTTATGGCGTAATAAGTTTAGATAATATTTTTTTTAGAAATTTATATATTTATTTCTATTTAAGGGTAACATCTTTCCACTTCATACTGGAAATGGTGAATACGATCCCGTTCGCACTAACTGTAAGTACCCATATTTTAATTAAAATCAAATAAGTATACATATATCTATAGATAGAAGTCTTTGACGAATACATGTAAGCAAATATTTCATGTTCAAGTTTTCCACTCTGACTATTACCAAGCCAGTCCTACATTATAATAATATATAACTATTAAAAAAAGCTGAAGTACTGAAGCCTTTTCGGTTTCCGAAAAGGCTTCAGTACCATAGACCACATACATACCCTGCGGCAGATTGTACAGAAGACTGAAGAGTACAATTTGCCACTTTGCCTGGCGTATGTGGACTATGAGAAAGCCTTTGATTCCGTCGAAATTTGGGCGGTGCTGCAGTCCCTTCAGCGGTGCCAAGTTGACTGTCGGTATATCGAAGTGCTGAAGTGTTTGTACAGTAGGGCTACGATGGCTATCCGAGTACAGAACAAGAGCTCTAAACCTATCCAACTGCAGAGAGGTGTAAGACAGGGTGATGTTATATCCCCGAAACTCTTCACCGCTGCTTTGGAAGACGTTTTCAAGCTACTGGACTGGAAAGGATACGGTATTAACATCAATGGCGAGTACATCACTCACCTTCGATTTGCCGACGATATAGTCCTTATGGCAGAATCGCTGGAGGACTTAAGCACTATGCTCAATGACCTCAATAGTGCCTCCCAACGGATAGGTCTTAAGATGAACATGGACAAAACAAAGATCATGTTTAATGTCCATGTCACACCTATGCCGGTAGTTGTTGGGAGCACTATGCTCGAAGTTGTTGACGAGTACGTTTACCTGGGACAAATAGTCCGACTAGGTAAGTCCAACTTCGACCGAGAGGTCAATCGACGGATTCAACTCGGCTGGGCAGCGTTCGGGAAATTACGACATATCTTCTCGTCAGGTATACCTCAATCTCTAAAAACTAGATTGTACAACCAGTGCGTGTTGCCAGTGATGACTTACGGATCTGAGACGTGGTCCTTCACTGCTGGCCGTATGAGGACGCTCAAGGTCGCTCAGCGAGCTATGGAGAGGGCTATGCTCGGAGTTTCTCTGCGTGATAGACTCAGAAATAAGGATATCCGCAGTAAAACCAGAGTGACCGACATAGCCCAACGGATTAGTAAGCTGAAGTGGCAATGGGCCGGCCATATAGCTCGAAGAGCCGATAACCGATGGGGAAGAAAGGTTCTCGAGTGGCAGCCTCGTACCGGTAGGCGTAGTGTAGGGCGACCCCCCACTAGATGGAGTGACGACCTGGTAAGATATGCAGGAAGTCGATGGATGCAGGTGGCTCAGGACCGTGCTTTGTGGCATTACTTGGGGGAGGCCTATGTTCAGCAGTGGACTTGTGAAGGGCTGTAATGATGATGATGATGATGATTAAAAAAAATTGAAATGTCATTTTTTCTTTTTAATTGAAACCGTAATAATAATCTAAATACTTTTACTATGCTATATTTATATATTATTTCATTTATATTTAATACGTTGCCCTATTTTTTTAAGGATAACTTTCTACTAATTACTATCTGAGATACTGTAATACAAAACCATTGACTTTCTCATTTTCTCCAATATCACCAGTTAATACTATTCCAGTAAGATACTACTTAATTATACCAATACAGTATGTTTTATACTAACATCTAGTATTTTTAAATAAAATCGGTTCGTTTTTCTTATCCATTTATTAGAATTCGTCAATAAGGTATGTATGTACGCTAACCTTTATATTTTATATAATTCTTCTGTACGTTTGTTTGTCACTGAACTTATCCCAAACGACTGGACAGGGGGGGGGGTACAGGACGCCTCTCATTTCTGAGAGTGTTTTAAGCAAGGACATGTCCACCGCACTGCGCTGCCCCCACTTCACAAGTCATCGCTTTTTTTTTGGTAATTCTGAGACATGCGGTTTTTTCCACCACCACCGAGCACGTGTTGAATCAGCACTTAAAATTGTACTTAAAAATTTCTGTGGTATTGGCGGATGGATTTGGATAAAATTTTTGTGTGTTTGAGTAAGTTCCTTAACGGTTTAGATTCAAAAAACAACCCGGTAGGATCCAGAAATCACCCGTGCTAAGCCGGAGCAGATCTCTAAACGTTTACATAAAAAACTTTAATTTTAAATTGACACATTTTAAAGTTCTATGTTACTCTATATCTTATTCTGAACTGAATCGAATTTACGAGATTTTCATTTTATGGTTGAGTTTATAAATTAATAACGTTTTTACGGCATTTTAACGTCTTATTGAATAATTTCTTGGTATATTTACCGATTTTAATAATTTTTATTAAATAGGTTGTTCTTTAGGCGTGGTCTCGTATAAATTTTCAGCAAAAATTGCATTCCTAATGGTTGAAAAACAGTGGACGGAGATTTTAATGTCGCTAATATTTCTAAAATAAACTAAAACCAAATTCGAAAACTTAAGAGAATATAATAATTTCCACGTACCTAATAGCTTATGGAATGTCCAGCAATTAAAGCCTCGAGCTTTGATTCCTGGTAGACTATGTTTTAGTATTGAATTTAAAAGCTATAATGTGGAAATCATTATATGTATACTTTTTAGCTTTCGAAGTCTTTTTTCGTTTATTTTTTATGTGAAGTTCAAGGTTTAATTAGAAATAAATTATGCATTACAGATAACATTTCCACCACTTCGAAACTTGTTCATCGCGGTCTTTCTCAACTGTTGGTTGGCCAAGCGGTCCCTTGAGAATATGTTTGTGAGTATACTTTTGAATTTCTTGCTTTACCGCTTAATGTACTTGCATAAGTGCTAACGGAAAATGCTTATTTCTCTATAGGACGATCTGCATCGGGCAATGCAAAAGTCGCAGTCGGCGCTCTCCCAGCAACTAATGATTTTGTGCGTCACACTTTTGTGTTTCGTCTTTACCAGGTAATTAGTTATGAATCTCTTTCTACTATCCTTTATCTTCTTTTTCTTTTTTTATCTTTCTTCTCCTTTATCGGCCCATATTCGTCTATTGCTGAAAAAGATCCTCTTCTATTTTCATTTTTTTTAATCATTTTCAGCCTTTTAAAAATTAAACATTATTTATTTAAAGATGGGCCGGGCCTATCCTTTTGAAGGAGCAATTTACGTCTCTTTAGATTAAGATGTGTAGATCGAAACAAAAGTTAAATTTTAATCTATGGTAACCGCGGTTAACTATGACATCTGGACGTTGAACATCTCAGTCCTTCCCGTGACCATGGGTGCTGTAAAGCTCTCGAAACGTCGGGTATTTAAAAAGTTGAATATACGCGATAAATTCCGTAAAAACTAGTATTATTTCAAGAAGTACAATTCCGCCTCCAGGTCCTTCAAAAGAGTCATTGCCAATGCAAAATCAGAGCACATAGGCAGAATTGGCGAGAAACTAATTCGCCTTCCTTCTGGAACCCGTGCATTCTGGTCTCTCGCCAAGACTGTCCAGGGGAATTTCTGTCAGCCATCTCTTCCATCTCTGCACGGGGAGGACGATTCACTGGCCCATACCGCAAAGGAGAAAGCCGATCTTCTAGGTTCTTTTCTTGCGTCCAACTCGAATCTCGATGACGGGGTAGTACGCCGCCGACCATCCCGCGGTGTGATTGCTCCATGCCGGAAGTGCAGTTCACACAGCGCTCGGTTCGCAAAGCACTCTTCTCCCTGGACGTCCACAAGTCGAGTGGGCCTGACGGAATCCCCCAAATTGTGCTGAGGACGTGTGCTACAGAGTTGGCACCGGTTTTACCGCGTCTTTTCCGGTACTCCTACTCCCTAAGCGTAATCCCAAAACCCAATCCCTAAAAAAGCGATGGCTCAGACCCGTCCAACTACAGGCCTATCGCCATCACCTGTTTCATTGTTTTGGAGAACAAGGTTCTCCAGAACAATGGAGTCCCCTTAAAGGAAGAACCCCTTTGTCGCATCTCCTCAGTTTCAAGGCACTCCCTATGTTGTCTCAGCCAGTACCGGAATCGTCAGCGTCGACATACGGAGTGACGTGCAGTTTCATGGTCACTTGGAAGAGAAGGCCAAATTGGCCTCTACAAAGCTTGACGTGCTCAGCAGAGCGGGACATTATTTCATGTCGGCACACCGCCTGCAATTTTACAAGGCGCAGGTTCGGTCGCACATGGAATCACTACAAGCTCCGCATCCAGCGCATAGCGGCTCAAATCGTCGACGACCGAGTGTTTTCCGATCGGCTCGATTCACTGGCGTTGCGAAGAGATGTTGCATCTCTTTGCATTTTCTTTCGCATATATCATGGGGAGTGCTTTGAGGAATTGTTCAGATTAATTCCAGCCGCCAAGTTTCGTAAACGCACTACGCGGCAAACGTCCCGATTCCATTCACACCATCTGGATGCCTGGCGGTCGACAGCTGTACGTTTCACATGGAGTTTTTTTCCGCGTACGACCTCTCTGTGGAATAGTTAACCACCGGCGACTTTTTCGGACCGATACGACCTGAAGACTTTCAAGAAAAGAGCTTACTCCTTTCTAAAGGGCCGGCAACGCACCTGCAATTCCCCTGGTGTTGTGGTTGATCATGGGCGGTGGTAGTCACTTAACATCCGGTGAGCCGCAAGCTCGTTTGCCCCCTCTTCTATAAAAAAACCATCAAGTTGGAGGACACCTTACCAGTGGGGAAGCTACAGCTCCAAACTAGGGCAAGCCCAAGATATAAGTTGATAAAAATATGGATTGTTGTTTTTAGCGGTTTTATAAAAATACACCAATCTTCATCTGTCTCCACGCTTCAGTTTCATATTCAGTGCTGTCAAGGACGTATTTAACAAAGCACACAGAAGGCATACTACTGCTAGATAGATTTTATTTTTATTACATATCAGCAATTGCATAGCATTGGTGGCTTTGAAGAAGGCCGTTTGAGTTTGTTTAAGCGAAAGAAAAAATATTTGTGAAGAGTCAAAATGTGTCGAAAAAGGCACGTATGGCAATTCACAATGCTGTGTTGGTCCCTACTTTAACGTATGGTAGTGAAAGTTAGGTGTGGCAGAAGAAGCACGAGAGTAGAATGAATGCAGTAGAAATGCGGTCGTTAAGGAGTATGTTAGGGCTGAATCTGAATGACAGGGTAAGAAATTGTGTAATAAGAGAAGAGTGTGGTTTGCAAGATGATGTTGTGACCAGGATTAAGAAAGAAATGCCTCGGTGGTTTGGTCATGTGGAAATAATGAATGAGGAAATAGTGACAAAGAAAATTTATGTTGCAGAAGTGAATGGCAGAGTCGGAAAGGAACGTCCTAGGCGAAAATTTATCGAACAAATTTTCGATTTATTGAAAACGGGCCAAATTAGGAGTACCCTTAACCGACGAGCATGTTTGCGTAGGTGTATGGATGTGAAGGAGGCGAGAGAGGTGTGTCAGGATCGTGCCAAATGGAAGTCTGTAGTCTCTGCCTACCCCTCTGGGTGACAGGCTGGGGGTTCGGTTCTCGCACGGAACAAATTTTTATATACGAGTCTGGGTGTTTCTCCTTGTGCAATTTATGTACTCGTATGTAAACTGCCTCCACGGTACAGGAAAAATTCCTAGAAAGGGGGGAAACATTTATATATATATATATATATATATATATATATATATATATATATATATATATATATATATATATATATATATATATCCCATTCAAATAGAGCAAATATTCTCCTTAGGAGACAATCTACAGGTAGGCTTATATTCATTAGTAGAACTTTGATAGGCCGTAATAAATGAATGAATGAAAGGATACAACAACGCAACTGGCAAAAACTTGAGCTAACGACACTGTCATCTTAAACGATTACTTCAACAAAAAAAGCCTACAGACGCTTTTGCTTCTTAAGAGGACTAAAATAGAATCAGCCTATAATTAAAAAGATCAATAGTACTTAATTAGTCAATATGTATCGCCTTCTCGAAAGCCCGGTAAAAAGCCCACGTGTGCGAGGGAGACAACCAATGGCTCAATTCAACTCTCCTTATATGTAATATGTATGGAAGCAGTATTCGTAAGGCTACGAGGTCGAACAGAGTGCGCGGGAAATTTGAAATAGTTTGAAACAGTTTACGAGTTATTTTATTACTTGATATTATTGATTGATTCATCTTAATGAGTCATGCCGGGCTTTTGGGCTTGTATAGAGACTTTGCCACTGCACCTTACACTTATTCTTGTTTAAGATTATCTATTTTATTGAAATATAATCTTGGGTCGGTATGTTCCGAATTATGAAACATATTGATAACATCAATTTTATGAACAGTTGGAAACCTCTAGCTTGTCTCTCAAACCGCTTTGTCGAATTTCACGGCGTTTGTTGACAACATGGTGCTCACACAATATACACCGTCATCACACATTTGTTGTTCAGGCAATCCGATGTTCCAATCCTTCAATAAAATTTATTCATAGGATAAAACACAACAGAAATAAAATAAAAATTACAATTTTATGAATAAAGGACTTCAATTATTTCACTGTTATATTCAACTGGGTTATAACTTTTTAGATAGATGAACATTTTATTGAACTTGTTGGATGAATCTGCTGATAGAAAAGTCAGCCCTCAGTGTAATTAGCCGTCAACAAACTAAGTATTTGAACGAAACTTAACATTTCTTATTACGTGTCTGCGAAAAAATATTTATTAATACTTGGTATTGGTTTAAAAACCTTGTGTGGATATATTTCGTCTAAAATGTAAAGTTTACAGATTCAATTTCAGTACGTAAGCAATGACAAAAATTATTTTTAACAACTATTTTTGTAAAATGTATAATACGTTTCCTTCACAACTTCAGATAATTTTAATACTTTAAACTAAATTATTATATTAAAAATTAATTTATTCTTTACTTTTATTAAATTATTTCTTTAATTTTTTCTCTAAGAGACATTCACAGTTTTAAGTTGTAAATAGCTCTTATGACCCTCTTATGCAAAACAAAAATAGTTTCTAAATTAGCTGCATTTCTCCATAGCAAAAATGCCATATGATGACATTGTGTACTTGGCGGTGTTCGAATAACTACTACCCCATATCCTCCCGTGGGTGTCGTAAGAGGCGACGGAGAGAAATTAAAACGGAAGATGGGAAGCAGCATCTTCCTGATAAAAATTTAAAATAACAAAAATCGCGGCTGCGAACCCGCCAGCCAAGCGTGGCTACTATGGCAAAATCCTGAGCCTATGTTAAGCAGTGGACATTTATAAACTGTAATGGAATAGATGTAAGAAATCAATTATTCTTTACAGGATATCATGATGCATGTTAGCAACGAGCGGGAACTTGGCCACCTGGTGAATCCGGAGACCTTTGACATCACCCGGACGCATCTGGACATTTACCAAGTGCTAGACATTAAGTTAGCGTGGGAGAAACGATGCCTGCATGTGTATTACTGCATGTGTAGTACTTGTATGTGGATTACGCGGTCAACTTCGAGGAGGGACGCGAATATTTAATGGTAAGTGCCGAAGTCATGCATCGTGCTAGGGCTAATAAGGAAATGCTGGAGACAAAACTCTTTTAGGGGATATCGAGCTAAGGTTATAAACTGGTGAGCTTCGATTTTTAGCCGACTTAAAAATATAACGAGGTATGTTTTGTATGTGTTACGCGACACCTGCCAACTAAATTTTAAATTTGTACAATTAACTTTTAAATCTCAATATACATAAAAGTAGTAAAGTAAAGTTACAGCCTATATACGTCCTACTGCTGGGCACAGGCCTCCCCTCATTTCTGAGAGGGTTTTAGGGCAAGGAAGTGTCCGTCGCGCTGCCCCAATACGTGTAGGCCAACTTCACATGTCTTCGAAATATTTTTCTAATTCTCAATATTAATCTCTATTCTCAATTCTCAATGTATTTATGCTGTCAACTGTATAAAAAAGTAAAGTTACAGCCTATTTACGTCCCACTGCTCGGCACAAGCCTCCTTTCATTTCTGAGAGGGTTTTAGGGCAAGGAAGTGTCCGTCGCGCTGCCCCAATGCGTATTGGCGGACTTCACATGTCTTCGATTTTTTTTATTCCTCAGACATGCAGGTTTCGTCACGATGTTTTCCTTCACCACCGAGCACGTGGTATATCAGCACTTAAAATTGCAATTAACGATTTCATTGGTACCGGCGGAGATCGAACCCGGGTTACTCGCGTCAACTATATATTAGTATATCGTATATCGTACCAGGCAAGTTGAGAAGGGTAAATATGTGATACCACATATAAGAAACTATTATGGTAAGAGAACTAGGCAATATTTAACTCCGCTAATATATAATAGAATAGATTTTATAAGAGATACGTCCAAAGACATAAGCACAGTAACATTAAAGAAAAGACTGAAAAAAACATTCCTATGAAAAGTATAATGTACTACCTATAATAAGTATTAATTAAAGATAGAGATATTTATTGTAATAAATATACCTAAGATAAGTATGTATGTAACAAAAAATACATATTAATGTATAACAAAAGAGCGCCATTATCGCCAACAAACTGTTGCACAGTTTGGCGATGTTTATTATTATTTTAAATCTGTGTATTTTATATTAATAAAGATTTAAAAAAAAGTATATAACTCTATGGCGCCAAAGTTTACTCCGTGCGACTGTTTGACCACAGACTAATAATGTAAATAAACTATTTGTTTGACATTGGCGGTATGAACGTAAACAATTAATGTTTTACTTTATTTAATGAATTTATAACACATATTATAATAAATTTTCACTTTCTGCACTCCTTCTTCGTATAAACTTTAGCTGTGCCAAATGTTACAGTCTTTTGTGTTCGCAATATGCTTGAAAAGGAGTACAAACTTTTCTCTTCAAGAATTAATATATAAAATTCTTGTGAGTTATTATATGTGAATTATTCAGTTCATACATGTAACCTCTTATTTTTCATCTGTTTATCTCTATATCCATTTATGTTTTGTACGATTTTTATGACAGCCATGCTCCGACGTGTACTGGTTCCCGTGGATGTCGATGCGCTTCTGCAGCGAGTGGCCTTCGGCCAGTGAGGTAACTGATCCAATAACGTAAGTATTTTAATATGCAATATTTGTATTAATTACATCATGTGAATTAATTATCAACCTAGTTGTATTTTTTTTCTATTTTGCTTTTGTTGTTGGCAATTTGGACTTAATATAACAGAACTTGTTATGTAAAAAATGGTATATTCCCAGCGTAGGTCCTTAAACTATTACTTTTGATTGTGTGTGTCGACTTTGGGAGGTCTACCCAGTCCGTTGTCGGATAAATTACAGGAGGGTAGTTGTAACTTTCAAGGGATTTTTGTCATATTAACAACTTTGGTTCATACTAACAGCAAACCTTGTAAAATTGTATGAGAATGGAAATTAATGACGTCATAGTCTCAAGTTATCAAATAAAAATCTGCTGTGTTAATTATAAAAATAAATGCCAAATATTTAATCTTTGAAATATACGACATGCTTTAAATTGGTCACCTTTTCTTCACTAATTGTCAATAGACGGAGACAAAGACAGAGTTATTTATACTCAAGTAAACGATCCTAAACGGTTATCTGTGTAGAAGCCAGTTTTTCTTTTTTATTTTAAAATAAAATTGTCGTTTGGGTACTAGATAATAACTTATCTAGTACCCAAACGAATCTTGGTTTAAGTCGTTATTAAAAGTTAAATTTATTTTAAAGATTGATCCTTCTCCCTTCTTCCGGCTTTATTACATTTTGGATCAGCTTACCTAAACTTCAGTCTCCAGAGTGATCTATTAAGGGTAGCCATTATATCTGTATAAGTTTTTCGAAGCCTTTTTTACGTCAGAAATCATAGATTGATAGAAACAAAATCATAGAAACACTGCAATAAGGGAAGAGATTATTTTCTACTTTATATAGCATAACAATAATAGTCATGTCAACTCGATTTGGAATACTATATTTTTGTGAGTTTAGTATTAGCACGGTTTAGACCTTACAGTTGTGAAACGCCTTTGATGTCAGGAAAGGAAATTTCAATTTTACTTAGTAACACATAATTACAACAGTAATTCAAATTGCTAGATATCATATTTTTCTAAAACGGCAATTAAAATTAGTTAAACAAATACATACTATAAAACACGCTCGCGCCAACCGCATGTATTATCTATCAGACTCAGTGAAGTGCGCTAGCACAAGGTGGGCCCGCCAACTGCCCCGCAGTGCCCCCACAGTTGCTCTGCACACTTGTACTTTGCATGCACATTCGTTTCCCATCAGTAAGGTCTTTAAACTGCATTGCAAACAAATACATGTATTAAATATATTATTAATCTACTAGATGAACCTATTTTACTGCTAAAGAGCTATTATAAATCTTCATAGAGGATAAATGTAGGTGTCATTTGGCTACAGCATCCACTTATAATCAGGTACTACGTGCTCGTTTGTCACCGTAATTCTTTGAAAAAATGATGACCATATCTGCCCATATATCTATTATTATTATAATTAGATCGAAATCTTCAAATCGAATCTTTAAAAGATTCTTCTACCTATTCCAGGACAAGCGTCTGGAGAGTGGCTACGAAGCAGTTCCCATCCGTGATATCCACATGAACCAATTAGGGCTAGAGAGGCAGTGACTGCATATCCTCAAGGAGTACGTCCGTCCTCTACAGGAGATGGTCTTCATTGGCTATTACCATAACGTAAGCGACTCTTTCTTCTACATAGTAATCAGTAGTCAAAGGTCTACCTCTGGACATAAGCTTCTCCCATTGTAGGGAGAATTTGCCTTAGTCGTGCACAGCAAACGACTTGACGATCATAGTACCAGACGTTTGCGTCTGTTAAGCGAGTCACAGACTACGCAGGTCGATAATTTATCTGCGTATCAAAACTCAATTATTTGAAAGTATCACACACGTAAATACGAAATGATATATTCACTTGACATCATTCAAAGATACTAGACTTGTCTTTTGGAGCGAATTTTTTATACAGAGTAGTAACCTTGTAGTGTGCTATTTATTTATTTATTTTTAATATTTATTACACAATTATAACATCATTACAGTTATTAAACCAATGCGATCTATAACTTACTTTAAATGAAAAGACCGTACTGCCAGAGAATTATTTTATCACTGATTCATTCTTCTAGTTTTCTTCTTCTAGTTTCAGTGGACGATATGAATGACAAGCTCGTGGAAACTGTCCATCCGGTTAGAGCTAAGTTCTGCAAGACACGCCACAGAAGAACACAAAAACTCTCCGATCACACTCTTAATCTCATGGCTGTTAGACGGGAAATGTAGCTGCAGTCTTCAGCAGATTTAACAGCATACAGGCAACTGAACAGACAGATCTCCAAATACATGCGGCAGGACTGACGCAACTTCAATACAACTCGTATTGAAGAAGCGGTTGAGCGGAACCAGGACTCCAAAGTTTTTGTCCAAAGACTTTTGTTGCCAGAGATCTTTCTGCCAGAAAGAGCCAACCGTCAAAGCTGAAAACTGAGTGTGGCAGCATCGTTTCCGGGACACCTGAGATTTTGAGTGAGATTGAGAGGTTCTATGGGCAGCTGTACACATAATCGTTGGAGCCATACGCAAGTGAGAGTAGCGATCCAAGAGCAAGTCTTATCCGACACTATTTCGATGATATCCTGGACGTCAGTCTGAGCGCCATTAGAGTGGCTCTCCAGCACTTTAAAAATGGCAAGCCCCAGCGCGAGGATGGAATTACAGCGGAGCTTCTGAAAGCGGGTGGAAAACCGGTACTTGAAGTCCTTCAGAAACTCTTTAATTCCGTCCTCCAAGGAGGCATTACCTCCGAGGCGTGGAGCAGAAGTGCGGTGGTCTTGTGTTTCAAGAAAGGCGATATCGCTCTCTTGAAGAACTACAGACCGATTTCCCTTCTGAGCCAGCACTTCCACTTCCAGCCTCCCGAACAAGCCGGTTTCCGAAAAGGCTTTAGTACCATAGACCACATACATACCATTCGGCAAATTGTGCAAAAGTCCGAAGAGTACAATCTGCCACTTTGCCTGGCGTATGTAGACTATGAGAAAGCCTTTGATTCCGTCGAAATTTGGGCGGTGCTACAGTCTCTTCAGCGGTGCCAAGTTGACTGTCGGTATATCGAGGTGCTGAAGTGTCTGTACAGTAGGGCTACGATGGCTATCCGAGTACAGAACCAGAGTACGAAACCTATGCAACTGCAGAAGGATGTAAGACAGGATGACGTTATATCCCCGAAACTCTTCACAGTACATCACTCACCTTCGATTTGCCGAAAATATAGTATTTATGGCAAAATTGCTGGAGGATTTAATTATGCTCAATGACCTCAACAGAGCCTCCCAACGGATAGGTCTTAAGATGAACATGGACAAAACATAGATCATGTTTGATGTCCATGTCACACCTATGCCGGTAGTTGTTGGGAGCACTATGCTCGAAGTTATTGACGAGTACGTTTACCTACAAATAGTCCGACTAGGTATAGTCCAACTTCGGTCGAGAGATCATTGGGCGGATTCAACTCGGCTGGGCAGCGTTCGGGAAATTACGACACATCTTCTCGTCAGGTATACCTCAAAATCTGAAAACTAAATTGTACATCCAGTGCGTGTTGCCAGTGATGACCTATGGAATCGAGACGTGGTCCTTCACTGCTGGCCGTATGAGGACGCTCTAAGTCGCTCAGCGAGCTATGGAGAGGGCTATGCTCGGAGATTGTCTGCGTGATAGACTCAGAAATGAGCATATCCGCAGTAGAACCAGAGTGACCGACATAGCCCAACGGATTAGTAATCTGAAGTGGCAATGGGCCGGCCATATAGCTCGAAGAACCGATAACCGATGGGGAAGAAAGGTTCTTGAGTGGCAGCCTCGTACCGGTAGGCGTAGTGTAGGGCGACCCCCCACTAGATGGAGTGACGACCTGGTAAGATATGCAGGAAGTCGATGGATGCAGGTGGCTCAGGACCGTGCTTTGTGGCATTACTTGGGGGAGGCCTATGTTCAGCAGTGGACTTGTGAAGGGCTGTAATGATGATAATGATGATGATTCATTATTTCGAAGTACTTGTGCGTATATACATCATCCTCTTCCGCATTAATTTGAGAACCAAATAACAGCAAAAAAAGGTAATTTATAGTTTTGATTTTCCTTTTTCTTAGTCTTGGATTATAACGGAAGCGGGGATGCTTTGTCCGGTATCACTATGTGCAAGGGGAAGGACCAGGCTTAGGTGCAATAGCAGACTCTGGTTGTTCCCCACCATCCTGCCGATTGATTATTATCCCTACCACCGAGACACTATGCCCATCTGCTACCACCGCCTCGCGTCTATCCGCATCTAGCGTTAAAGTTGGCTCACTGCCTTCTCGTGAAGATGTGTCGGCACAAGAATGCGTGTTCGAGGATGTTGTGCCGTCTGGCAGAGCGTTATTTTTATTATCTGGCATAACATCGGGAGGAGGTGCAGGGGAGATGGTAGTCGGATACTGCGGGTGAAATGCTGATACACAACATACGTCATTTGCGGTCTCGTGTGGTTTGTTTCTGTCCGTATATTGCAGCAGTTGTTCTACGTGTCGCTTGCAGAGACCTTGACCAGCAACTGAAACCGCATACATTATGTTACCTTCTCTACTTACAATTGTAGCTTTGCACCAAAATGGTTTAAGGGACATATAACAACGGGCTCAAACCCTTTCACCAATATTAAATCGCCTTACACTAATATCACAAGATGTTTTCATGTCTGTGTTCGCAGGAGGTGAAATTAAATCTAATCGCGTCGCGGTTCACGGCCGAACATTAACGTACGAAAGATGTCGCATATTTAGAGTAATTCACCGGAATCAGGAATCTATTCCGGAATTTATTTTGTTTTTCAGAGCAGAAAGCACAATTCGCAGCTTAAAAAAATTTGGTAGCGCATTATCTTTAAGGTGCAAGTAATTTTAAATTTATTACATGCCCCAAGTTCTTTACTCCATAAGTCAGCGTAGGTATTTAATAATTTTTTTACTTCACTTTCATAGATGTCCACTATATTGTTATTATTATTGTTACAAGCTTGGGGTTCGTGAGAGTAAAAACTGTCGGTTGAATTACCAAAATTGACACTTTAATTACCGAACACCAATTACAACTTAAAACACACTAATAATAAAACACAATTGTACTACTGATCACTTTAATTCGCAGTCGTATCGCTTCGAAGTATTCGCTCATCCTTGATGCTACAACCCGTTTCACTGCTTACTAGAGCCTTGGCCTCTCTCGTATAAGCTGCTTGTTCAGCTATTTCCAAAGCCTTTACAAAAGATAGACTTGATTTATCTTGATCAAATAATCTATCCCGCTCGGGGCCCTTCCTCAAGCCCAGGAAGAAACGATCCAATAGAACCATTTCTAAAGCGGTTCTAAAGTTGCAATAACTTGCTAGACCTCGTAGTCGCGCCGCCCATTCTCCTTATGGCTCGCCTGGGTTTCTGTGTTTTGTTCAAAGTGCTTATCGAGTAACTCAACCAGTTCTCTGTAACTTAGCGATGCTATCTCGCACGGTTACTTATATATATTTATATATAATCGCATATATATATATTATATGCGATTTAAATTATCCCGCTGGATTTCTTGCTGGTTCTTCCCAGGACAGAGGTTTTTTTCCCGAACCACTGGAAAATATATATAGATTATAAATATGAATTATTTATAATCTATATTGAATTAAAAAGTTTCTGCTTCAGTTTCTGGTAATGTGATGTAAATGTTAGGAATACATTTTTTATAAGTTTGTAAAAAGTCCTCCTGATGGCATTTAGTGTTTTCTGTGGCCCATAGACATCTAAATCTATTCTCGATTACAAATCAAAATGCAGGTGCATTGTCACCCCTGAGGACTACGATGGAATGCCTTGTTCCTAGTAAAAAGGGTCTCCGGTTCTTTACACTCACTATACGAAACGCAGCAGCTTTAAGCTGTTATTTCACGATGGTATTCTATGAGAGCATGGTACTTACCCAGTCGAGCCGACCCATTCATGATACAAATACACTACTAATAAAGTTGCAGCATGGCTCTCCACGTATGATAATGATCAGGCAGTCATTGTGTTAAAATAGATAACATCATCTTATATCCACAACATTATTTATTTGTGAAACCTTCACTTATTGGGACTCAATATTATAAACACATCTAATTACAGTATTAAACTTAAAACTATAGAAGACTGTACAAAATAAGAACATGAGTAAGAAGTTGATTTTTTTGTATTGCAACATAAATAAAAATATTTACCAGATGCAGCGGAACATGTCTAACTAAATGTTTCTCTCTTGTCGATCTTGTCTTACGGGATATGTTCTAGTTGCACGTAGAATAGAATTGCCACAAATAAAACATACACTTCTACGACCAAAAGCAGGCAATTCTTCACTAACTGTGTTTGCTTGATCTTCTGAAGCAGTGTCAAACACTCTGTACTTGCACGCATTCTGAAGACAACTACAATAAAAACCATGAATTAAATATTGTGTTTTTGACCTTTTTGACATTATCTGTCTTCTGTAACATATTCACAGAAGTTACGTCTTTATGTAATCAAGAGTAAAGCTTTTTTTGGCCTCAAACAGGTCTGTTTTTGTTAATCATCATCCTATAAAATGTTTTGCAAGACGGTACGATGGTAGAGATCTGACATTCTTAGGTATATATTCAAAGAGTAGAATAAGATCTGCTTACCTCAGTAGGAGTTATCCACGACTGTGTCACCAATGAATGTGTAGGTGTAGGTAGGTTTCTGGGTATCAAAAACGAACAATTGATACATAGTCTGTTATGGCGGGTAACTGACGGTGTCAATCGGTCGACTCCACGACTCGATATACTTGCACAATTAAATACACGGAAAAAAGTTCAGAAAATACTAACAAGTTCTACTTCTCAACACACAATCTAATAACTAACTAACTTCAACTCTCAAAAACACAGACAGTTTTGTTTGTAAGAACAAAGATAGTGCGTACGCGTAGTGTTTCACCACAAATTAGTATCGGATGCACTACAAACGTAATTTATAGGATTTTTTTATTTAACTGGCTTTACGGCTCAGCATATAATATCATTCGGAATCATCATTTTTATATATGTTTTGTTCACAATATGCTGATGTGTCACATTGCGAAGTTCTTAGGAGAATTTGACGACGGCTCGACCACTCCATTCTCCATGTAAAACAATATCCATACGGTTTTTTTGGCGGGAACTTGACCGTCGACGGATTGTCGCTCCTATTTTGTCGCTTCAATAATGGTTTGTAGTAGATTTTGATTCGTAAAAATGATGCTATTTTGTGAATCAAGTGTCTGCGCGTGTGAACTATTAGAGAAAACGACGAAAGAAGTGCTTTGATGTCGATATAAACCTCAAGTTATTTTGATCGCTTGGGCTCCTTATGAACTTGAGTGGCTGTCGTCATCAACTGTCCGCTGGGTTCAGCTGTCATCAAAATCTCCAAAAACTTCGCAATGTGACGCATCAGCATATTGTGAAGAAAAAATATATAAAAATGAAGATTCCGAAAGAAATGATATGCTCAGAAGGGCTAGAAACCAGAGCCGTAGAACCGGTTAAATAAAAAAATAAAATATCCATACTTTTAAACTAAAAAAATCCCTGTTCAAAAATCAAATCCCTGGACGCGTAATGCCGTAAAAAATATGACACTAATTACTATTAAAATTTAGTCTTGATGTGCGAGACTTTTTCGTACCACTTTTGGTCATTCTCCTTTTGTAATTATTAAATATATATATTTTGTATATATAAAATATTGTATTTGCAGATGATATCTGCAGATATATTTGCATAAGCAAATAATATTGTCACCATGTTTCATTATATGTCTGTACTTAACGATAAAATATAAGTATATTATCAAGTTGTGTAAGTTCATGGAATTGTTAATTTCATAGACAACCATATTGAAAAAGATGCGTTCTGATACAAATATCATTATCTGATCTGAGTAGTGTGTGAATCTCTTTAACATAATATACCTGTTATATTCAACACGCACACGGTACTCAACATTTTCAACGTACTTCACTCAACAGGTACGATATTCAACACACTTTACACAACATAAACGTCGAGCACATAGTCAACTAGCACTTGAAACAGTTGACTTCATTGGTTCCGGAAGGGAACAAACGTACTCTGACATTTTAAAATGAGCTCTTGTCCCTGATTACTACGGTACACGTACATTATTATTTATGTATAATGATTTATCTGATCTACGCAGAACGAGTTTATACTGTAAGATACTTGAATTTAATTTTATTAACCATGGGGTCTCAAGCAGATGGTAGCACCCAGTAATCATCTCTGCTTAAATTCGGATATTTTTTTTAATGTCAATCACCCGTCTATCAAATCTGATACAATATTTGGGACGATCCTGAATATTATAACATATTGCAGACTTTCCGGAGTGCTGTCTTTTTATTGCATATCGAATATCTGTTTAATATTATAAACTTGTCTGCTTACAGCCACCAGTTTCCATTACGAACTCCGTGGTTAGATATCGTCCCGACGAGCAGCCATCGTTGAGGCCGCATCACGATTCGTCCACCTACACCATTAACTTGGCCCTCAACACACCCCGTAAGTATAATAACGTCGATCCAGTACATGCAAAATCATACTTTATGTCAAGTTTAATAGGCTTCATTATGCAATTCTTAGTGTTTAACTAGCGAGATTCTAGTAATAATTCTCGTTTTCCACGTGGTAGAGCCACGCTTCAGCTATATTATAGTTGTAGCACGAATTGGTGAGCTCAGCCGGGGCAGGATCACGCTCTCACAGAATACCAGCGTAAAATAGTAGCTTAATACTGCTGTGTTTCGTATGGTATGGTGTGAGTGTAGAGATCCAGAGACCCTTTTTACTGGAATCGAGGCATTCTATCTTAGTCCTCAGGGGTAACAACGTATTTTGAAATTTGATACTTAATTGAGAATAATTGTAGATGTCTAAGGGCCACAGCATTTACTTACCATCAGGTGGATTGTGTGCTCGTTTGTCACCTAATGCTATAAAATATTACCTCTCATTTCTCATATCCTTTTTTATATTTTACTTTTAGTCGTATTAATTTGATACTTTTTTTACGTTGCCTATTCGTCGAATTTCGCTTGTATATTAAGCAAGTTATATTTTACTTTCAACTGCCAGTTTAAACAAATATATATCGTGGTAGGTCAGATGGTTAACGCTCGCTGTAAATATAACAGAACGCGAGTAACCCGGGTTCGATCCAACCAATGAAAATCAAGCCAATGAGGCACCAATGATATTGTTAATAACAATTACAAGTGCTGATTTACCACGTGCTCGGCGGTGAGGGAAAATATCGTGAGGAAACCTGCATGTCGAAGGAATAAGGAAAAAAATATTTTGAAGACATATGAAGTTCGCCAACATGCATTTGGGCAGCGCGGCAGAACACTTCCTTGCCCTAAAACTCTCTCAGAAATGAGGGCGGCCTGTGCCCAGCAGTGGGACGTATATAGGCTGTAACTTTAACAAAATATAAAATAAATACTTTTTGCCTTGATATACTCTCCAAAGTCTTTTGAAAAAGGAACATTTGAAATGACACAAAATTAATTAGTAATTATTTGTTGGCAATATTTTAAAATTCTTTGGTTATAGTGTAAAAGGTACCTCAAAATATTGATAGTCTTATACTCTGTGCGAACGTTTGCCCACAGACTGTTGTGTGTTTGACACTAATCAATGCTTTATTCATATTAATTTTAACACGTATTATATAGATATTTTAGATTTCTGCACTCCCAAATCTCTCAATCCTCGTTGAGCACAAAATGCTTGAAAAGGGCTACAAAATTTTTGCATCACGCATTATTATGTGTTATATTGTCAACATTATTTATCAAAAAATTTATTTACTTACAGATATGGACTACGAAGGCGGTGGTGTCCTTCGCTATAACTGCTTGGTCCGGAATACAAAGCCCGGCTGGCTTCTTATGCACCCTGGCCGCCTTACGCATTACCACGAGGGTCTGCTGGTCACAAACGGCACGCGCTACATCATGATCTCCTTCGTCGATCCGTGAATATAAGACTTATTGCCGTTACTGGAGATGCGTATACTTATCACCTAAATAAAAATAAAAATCAAAATTTTGACAGTTATGGTTTATGGCAATACGGCCGCTGTAGGCGATGTCATAAAAACAAGCATTGAAAAATTTGAGACTTCACAAATAAATATTGACAATGTCCAAGATTTAATTTTATAGAATTTTTAAACGGTTAATTATATCAATTTTAGTTTTTTTTTATAACGACCTGTCTAATTATACGCATCTCATAGCGACATTTTATTATAAAAATTATTATTAATTATATTGTATAACATATTATGTGAATCGTGCTGGCTCGCCTCGTTTTATATTCGCTGTCTTTTCCCCTATTTTATTTAAGGCTATTATTATAGTTTATATTACGTATTTTAATTCGTGTATGGATTGTTTGCAAGTATAATGTTGCTAATATATAAGAATACATATCGCTTTTAGTTGTTTTTATAATCAATAGCACAATTTCTTGCCTAACTTAGATTAAGGATCCTGTAAATCCCGAAAATGTCAACATATAAGCCAGCACGTATGACATTATGTGATCTGTATGTATCAAAACTTTATACAAGTACACATTTTTATGGAATAGTATGGAGTAGTTTAAGTGCAATCTCTAATAATGGATTTATTAATAAAATAGATATGTATTTAGAATTTTATGTAAGATGCATTTAAATATCGTAAGGTCCTTGTGGCGCTCTATTGATGATGATATAATTGAGTAATAGACACTGAAAAAGTAATTTTTTAATAAGACTATAATAAAACGACCATATTGCAATTAGAAATGGCACAGAGGGCACTATTAAAAGTTAGCAATTCTCTTCCATTCCGTTGTCCTACAACTGACCTTTATCAACAGTGTGATGTCTTATCTGTTCGTAAATTGTTTATATTGCACACTACGTTGCTATAACATTCTCATAAACTGTATGAGTCCTCCTATAATAACGACAAAAGAATGAAATATGTAGTTTGCCCCAGTAAGCTTCTAAAGACAAAACTTTTGCATAAAAATTTATGATTCCTGGGAGGTTACCTTTATAATGAATTAAATAACTTTTATCAATTTAATCTCTACTAAAACGCACACACACGCGCGCGCGCGCACGCGCACGCACACGCACATTCACACGCACACGCACACGCACACGCACTCGCCCACGCCCATGCCCACCCACACGCCCACGTACACGCACATGCACACGCACACGCGCACGCGCACGCGCACACGCTCACACACACACACACACACACACACATTCACACACACACACACACACACACACACACATACACACACACTCATACACACACACACACACACACATTCACACACACACATTCACACACACACACACACACACACACGTACACACACACACATACACACACACACATACACACACACATACATACACACACACATACACACACACACATACACACATACACAAACACATACACACACATATACACATACATACACATACATACACATACACACACACACACACACACACACACACACACACACATACATACACATACACACACACACACACACACACACACTCACACACACACGCGCGCGCGCGTGCGCGCGCTTACTCATACACAATATTACATATATAGAAATAACTTTGAAAACATATAGAATCTTTCCCTGTTGAAAATATTTCTTATTCTTGTATTTCTCTTGTAGTATATTTAAAAATGTAATACGTGCTATCCGTTAGGGTGAGGGCCTGGTGAGCTATAACACAGGGATTATACCCTAGTATGGACACCAGTCTCTCCCAAAGGTTAAAACGTATGTTGTGCGTTTACACACAACATACGTTTGTACGTGTGTGTGTGTGTGTGTGTGTGTGTGTGTGTGTGTGTGTGTGTGTGTGTGTGTTGTTATACGGGACCTCGTAGTTTAGGTTTTAAAAAAAAAAACACTTTTATTTCCTAATAAGAAATAGTAATATTAAAAAAATATAAAATTAAGAAAATAACAAAAGTTACAATATTTAATTGGCCCGGAGTCGAAACTGGCAGACACGCGAGGATACAGAGAGAGATGTTCGGGATTCAGCGGCCGGGCAGAGACTGACTGCCCACCGGGAGCGGGAAGCAGAGCTGCCTTTAGGTGATGTCATGACTAATTAGTGGAAATCTATATAATCAATAATTATCCAAGACTAAGGGTTTTCCCTAGCATTGGGGAATCGTAACAGCCCCCCGATTTAGAGTAAACTACACCCTTAAAAGTGGAGTTTACGTTAATGAAGTGTGAATTAGCAGATTCGAAGAGAGGGTCCAGTGTTAACGTTTGAGGGGTTAATGTCATCTAATTCAGTGTCATTATTTTCAGGAGTTTTATTTGTTCTAGATTTCATTATTTTCTTGTGTATGCCAGTTTCATACATCTTATAAACGATAAAGCAAATAATAAAAATTACAATTACAATTGTGATACCTGAATAATATTTTTGATATAGAACAATATGCGGTTTTTCAATTATACTGCTAAGGCTTTTCAGGATTTCAGGATCATCATAAGCTAAGGAATCTAAGTTAACATTCTTAAGATTAACTACAGGTAAGTTTGATACAATGTTATTATACGCTACAATATTACAACAGGAATCATTTAAAATATTAAAATTAGGTACAATGGTTTTCAGTTGAATTTCATGATTTTCGTGCGGTGTTAAACGAGTGTCCTTACAGTAGGCGATACATTCAGGAGGTAAGTACAATATACCGTTTCCACTAAATTCAATTTCAGTAATTTGGGAGTTATTACATTCAATACTTATTTTAGTTTTTTCAGACATTACAAATAACCATCTATTATAATGTAGTGGCTGCCAGATGCTTACATGACCATGAATGAATTTGGTTTCACAAATCGAAGGGATTGAGGTGAGTACTTTTGTAATAATTTCGGTTTCACAGGAAGGCGTCGCGGAAGAGGAATATAGTATTGGTGTTTGACAAAGGTAATGATCATTTTTGATTACTTTACAATAGTCTAGATTGTCTAACTTACAATACATTGATCTATCTCTGCTTATACCAATATATTTAGAGGATGGGATGATGGTCGAATACGATTCAGGGTTATTTTTATCATGAGGGACTAGTGACGGTAAGTGATAGTGTTTAAGTGATATATGTTTAAGTGTATAGGATTAATGAGAGGGATTTTTACTGCAAACACTATTTTTTCTTTATTGAAGTAACTAGAAATCTCTGATATGTTTAAAATAATGTGCATGTTGTCGAGATTTAAAGGAATTGGAAACTGTTTGGATTCGGGTAAAAATCTGTAGTTTTCGACTAATTCGGTGTACAATTCTTTAGGTGTTAGGATAGTGGGATATAGGATATTATATTTACTAAACATGATAGCGTTATTTATTTTTTTATTTATTTATTTATAAACTTACACGTAACACCTTAACCTAAAGGGTACATAGGGCGGACTTAATGTCATGTGGCATTCTCTGCCAGTCAACCCTGGGTGCCAAGGATAATTGTTGGCAGGTGCGACCATTATACGTAAATAAGTGCTTATACATTAAAATATACATATATGCAAATTACATACATACACATTACATTTAAATATACACACATATAGTATCAATATACGTACAATAATACATACATACATATATATAATATATATACATGCTTAATTATGTCCTCAATTTTAAAGGACAAGGCTAGGAGGCTATTTTCTATCATGGAAGTTAATTCCAGCATGCGAGACCTAATACCTAGTTCCTTTGAGACGTAAGTCAGGTTTAGAATGTCTTGTGACAATCCATCAATTGCATTTTTCAGATGGTTTTCATTTAGCTTAATTCTGTACAGAGTTTCATTAAAAGATCTAAGCGAAGAAGTAGTGACTAATATATTTTCCTTCATCAGGAGGGCTAGCTTCTTTTGGTCTGTTTCTATCTCTGCGATGGCATTGTCGTATCGGATGGCGTCGTCTTCATCCATTGTGCCGAATAACTTTTTTGATACAGTGCCTACGAATCCTAGAAGTGCAGACCTTTTGGTCTGGCGAGACGTAAGATGAAAGATGGCTTCGTTATCATGGGCTATATCATTATAACGGGTGTTCAGCGGTTCAAAGAGATTAGTGCATTCTAAGCGATCAAAGACTTTGCCATCATTACATACTTGTTTGGATTTATCGAGGACAAGACGCAGATTTAGAATATGTGGATTAATAAAGGATACATCGTATGGGATAACTACACTAAGATAACTATCAACTAAACTTAAAGAACCTAAGGGGTCGAAGTAGATACCAGGACTGTTCGTTAAGGACGTAATGAACTCTTGCCCCAGCGCGGAATAACTGTAATAAAATATGATTAAGATTAATAATATGTGTATAACTAGGGCTACGTTTCAGATCTAGAAGCTAGTTTAACTTCGTCATAGTGATGTGTCACATGACGTCTATTTATGAGTAATGTCAAGATGTTTCTGCCATTGATTTTTACGATTTTATACGGTCCTTTCCAAATAGGCGAGAGGGCTTTACGCAGACGCACATGATTTTTGAGATAAACGTAATCTCCGACTTTGTACTGAACAGGCCGTGAACGGGTGTCGTAATATTGTTTAGATCTCTCCTTAGATCTTTGTATGTTTTCTAAGGCTTTTTCGCGTGAAAGTTTTAGACGATGGTGTAAAGATTTGAGATATTCCGGATAAGTAAGATCAGCTTGTAATTCGTAGACGGAGTCCGGGATGAAAGGCTTCTGACCGAAAAGGAGCTCGTATGGTGTGAAGTTAGTAGCGGAATGGGTTGAGGTGCTGTATGCTAACATAGCGGTGTATACGTACTTATGCCAGTCGGAATGATTTTCATTAACATAGGACTTAAGGTATTCCTTAAGCGTGGAGTGGCTGCGTTCAAGTGCACCTTGAGTTTGGGGATGGTATGGGGAAGACCAGATTTGTTTAATTTTCAGGAAGTTGCAGGTTCTTTTGAATAATTCTGCGGTGAAGTTTGTGCCTTGGTCGGTTAAAATAGACTTTGGGATGCCGAAAACGGAAATAAAGTGCACTAGACATTCACATGTCTCTTCTGCAGTTGCATTAGCGATAGGATAAGCGAGGGAATATTTGGTGAGGTCGTCCTGTAACGTGACAATAAATTTAAGTTTATTAAGACCAGCTTCCGGGAGTGGACCTACAAGATCGAGGCTGACACGTTCAAATGGCTTGGTAGAGGTTGTAGTTATTTGCATAGGTGATTTATTAATTTGTCTTAGGGCTTTGTTACTTTGGCATAGGGAGCAATTCTTTACATAAGTTTCGATATCAGTTCGCATATTTTTCCAGAAATACCTCTCTTTTACTCGATTATACATTCGCGCGGATCCCAAATGTCCGGCAATTGGAATGTCGTGGTTTTCGCGGAGTATTTTAGGTATCTCGGAGGGTGTAGGGTAAATTATAGTGTTGTGATAAATATGAACTGATATTTGAGTATTGTTAAAGATATAGCAGAACATCTTGTAAATTTTCGTCCAGATGTATCTGTCGAAAGGATTTTGGAAATCGGTGATGGCTAAATTTAGGTTGGAATCGGTGGAATTACGTAATATTTCGCATCGAAGATTTAGTAGGCTTTTATAAATATCTTCATAAGAGCTATTATGAAAATGGTATACTTTGGTGAAGGTGATATATAGTTTTTCCCTTGTGGTCAAATGAGATGAAGGAGTAAAGAGTTCTTTCCCTGTCTAAGAGTTCTTGAGAATTTTCTAGGTTGCCTAGGATTTCTTCTACATGAGGGTTGGAGTCGTCGAGGTCGATGGAGGTAGGTATGACAATGAGTTGGTTTTCAGGATGCTTTCGTTATGTTCAAGAATGTTAGCGTTACTATTAAAGTTTTTGTTACTCATTGTTTTTAGGAATTTGCTATAATTATCGTCGCGAGAAGGATTTGGTGTGAGATCTTGTGATTTGTTGGATGTGGTAGGTGTAGGAGGGTCGTCGATTCCTGGTAATGAATCGTCGTTTTCTAAGAGGTCTACAGAAGGTAGTCTATCATCGAGGTCTAAGGAATCAGTGGGTAATTGGATATCAAGATCGTCGAGAGTCAGAGGGCTAAATTGAGGTGTGGAATTATCTTCATTTTGATTAGAAGTGGATGGGATAGGATCAGAGTCTGATGGCTGAATTGGGTTTACAGGATATCGGGATAGGGCGTCAGCAGCGTCATTGAGTTTTCCTTTTTGATATTCGATTTCGTATTCATATTCCATTAGTTTTAAGCGCCATCTTTGTAATTTGCTACTAGGATCTTTATGATTGAACAACCACTTTAGTGGTCTATGGTCAGTAATGATTTTGAATTTTCGTCCATAGAGATATGGGCGGAAGGTTTTACAACCGAATAAAATAGCAAGGAGTTCTTTTTCAGTGGTGTTGTAGTTACATTCGCTTTTGTTGAGGGTTCGAGAGGCAAAAGCTATTGGCTTATCCTTGCCTATTGGACCTTGACTGAGTACAGCGCCGATAGCATAATTTGAGGCATCACACATCAAGATGAAAGGGATGGAGAAATCTGGATAAATGAGGATGGGAGCAGAGGTAAGTTTGTGTTTCAATTCGTTGAAGGCGACTTGTTGTTGGTTTTCCCATAGGAAGGGGACATCCTTTTTTAGGAGTTGGGTTAAGGGTTTGGCAATTTTAGAGAAATTAGCAATGAAACGGCGATAATAGGATACAAGACCGAGGAATGACTTAGTGTCCTTTGGGGACTTGGGAGTAGGAAATTGAGTTACTGCTTTAACTTTTTCAGGGTTAGGTTTTACACCATATTTAGTGATTTGATGGCCAAGATATGCGACTTCACGTCGGAGAAACTCGCACTTGTCAGGTTGGAGTTTTAAATTGTAGTTTCGAAGCCGTTGGAATACTGACGAAAGGTTATCGATGTGAGAGTTCAAGTCATGAGAATATATGACGATGTCGTCAAGGTAGACAAAACACCGTATGCCTTGGAGGCCAGTGAGAGCGGTGTTCATCAGTCGCTGGAAAGTGGCAGGAGCGTGTTTTAAGCCAAACGGCATCCTGGTGAATTGGTAGTGTCCTTGTGGTACACTAAAAGCTGTTTTAAGAGCGTCTTCCTCATTGATTAAAATTTGGTGAAATCCTGACGCAAGATCAAGGGTTGAGAAGTATTTGCTCTGTCCTAGCTGATCTAAAATTTCGGATATCTGTGGTATGGGATAGCTGTCACCAACAGTGATGTCATTTAGTTTCCTATAGTCGATAACTATACGCCATTTTTGTTGTCCGGATGCGTCAATCTTCTTTGGGACAATCCAGATTGGTGAAGACCATGGAGACTCTGAATGTTTTATGATTCCCTGGTCGAGCATTTGGTCAATTTGTTTTTGAACTTCTTGTTTATGTACTTCAGGGAACCGATAAGATTTTACGTTTATGGGGTTTTGAACACTAGTTTTTATGTTATGTTTTAGAGCATTCGTGTGGGAAAGTTTATCGTCAGGAATAAAGAATATATCCGAATATTCAGAGCAAACATCGTGAATGGCGTTTGCCTCTTCAGAATTGAGGTGGGAGATTCTAGGTAGGTTTAATACTTCTTGTGTTCGGAGATAGGAATCTGTGTTTTTTAAATGACAAACTGTGTGAGTGTTTACTGGGTCGAGAGGTTTGGTTAAAGAATTTAAGGGAATTAGTGTAATATCGAGATTTGATTGAAGGGTTATAGGAGTTTCAGAGGTATTAATTACTGATAAATTAATTCTTTTATTTTCTTTGACCGCGACTACGCAATTAGCGATAAGCAAATCTTCATGATAGTATTGATCTAGTACAAGTCCTTCTTTTACTTCAGGGTTGGAAACAGAGCATTCTATGACGGTTTCGGATCTGGGAGGAATTACATAAGTAGTTTCATTAAAATATAATTTTATTTCATTTTTGCCTATTTTCAAAATTTCACGAGTGTAGTCGATTGTGCAGCCGAAAGCGATTAGCATATCGGTGCCAACTATACCATCATAAGGTAAGTTTATTTGAGGTATTATATGGAATCTGTGTGTGATACAATTTTTGTCGTTTATTTTTATCTCAAGTGGGAAATGGCCCATTGTAGGTGAAGCTTGATCGACAGGGTCGATACGTTTTAGAAAAATTACTTCCGTTGCGATGTCGACTGGTTTTTGTATAGAGGATCTTTTTAGTAGGCTAACAGTTGCACCGGAGTCTATAAGGAGAGATAAGGTTGTGTCTGAAACCGAGGAATGCACGATGATATGGGGTAAGCGTTTCTTTAATGGACCTATATTAATTTCGTAAATTCTGGTTTCAGGAATAGGATGAGGACCAGTTGAGTCTGAGGTGGATTTAGCAAGTACGGAATGATCTATCTTACGTTT
This sequence comes from Parnassius smintheus behrii, assembly GCA_036936625.1. Classification (NCBI taxonomy): domain Eukaryota; kingdom Metazoa; phylum Arthropoda; class Insecta; order Lepidoptera; family Papilionidae; genus Parnassius; species Parnassius smintheus. The sequence continues at coordinate 22,743,474 of JAUPFT010000029.1, read as the reverse complement.
GATGAGGTCGGTAGATACGCAGGATACAGCGGTGCGACTAGGTTGCAAGTCCTTATTGTTAGCGAGTGCAGAGGATACAGCGGGAATAGAGGATACAGTGGGTGCAAAGGATACGGTGGATGCAGAGGATACAGTGGGAGCAGAGGATACAGCGGATGCAGAGGGTACAGCGGATGCAGATGATACGGCGGATGCATAGCTACGATTTATTCGCGAATCCCTATTACTAGGGGATACAGAGGATACAGAGGAGACAGTGGATACAGTGTCGCGTTTATTTCGCGAGTTCCTATTATAAGGGGATGCAGAGGATACAGTGGATACAGTGTCGCGTTTATTTCGCGAGTCCCTATTATAAGGGGATGCAGAGGATACAGTGGATACAGTGTTGCGTTCATTTCGCATGTCCCTGTCGTAAGGGGATACAGAGGATACAGTGGATACAGTGTTGCGATTATTTCGCATGTCCCTGTCGTAAGGGGATACAGAGGATACAGTGGGTGTTGTATTGCGTTTAACTCGCATGTCCCTGTCGTAAGGGGATACAGAGGATACAGTGGATGTAGTATTGGTGCCTTTGATATGGTAACGTTTTGGAAATCGATGTTTGGGTCTCACGAGACACCACCGTGAGCCCGCTATGCGTTTAAATCATCGTTTGATTTATCCTGATTTTCCGTATATTCACTGTTTTCATTGACATTTACCGCGTGGATTTGAGCTTGATTATTTTGATAACGCCTTGGAGATAGACCGCGATTACTTTGGTTTCTAAAGCGGTTATTATTAAATTCACGTTTCCTACATTCCTCAATAGTGTGGCCCACGTTTTTACAGTAACGGCACACGGGAGGCCCTGAAGTAGACGGTCTTTGACTGTTAGCATTATTTGAATAGCCTCGCTGTGTTTAATTTCGAGCTTGCTGGGATTGACGTTGAGGCCAACGTCCTTGACTAGGTGAACCGGTGTGGATTGCCGAAGGATTACGTTTAAAGGAGGTTTGCAATATTTTTTATTCAGATACAGCGAAGCCAATGGCTTCATTTAGAGTTTCAGGATCACGGCATCTGACTACCGTTGACAATCGAGGATTTAAGCCACTTACAAATGTATGCAATGCTAGGTCTTGCATTGCAGCGGCACGGCCAGTCAGTTCACCTTTCTTTTTCGTTGGTATGGAGATGTTAATTTCTGTTAATAGTTTTGATAAGCAGGTTTCTACGCGTAGTGCGAACTGATTGACTGTTTCGCCATTAATTTGACAACAATCTTGGAGATCTGAGAGTAGTGCAGCATAGTGTTTTTTTTCGCCAAATTGATTTTTGAGAAACTCTTCTAACTGTTGCCAGTTCTCGAACTCTTTGATGGAGCACGCACTTTCAGCACGGCCTTCAAGTTGGCTTAGAATAAATTTTAATATTATGTCTTGTTGAGACGGTGACGCAAGACTTCTTGCATTTCTGCAATTGTTTAAAAATGCATTCAATTTTTCGCGACTTCCATCGAATTTATTAATAAATTTGCTTAAAAAGTTCATGTCGATTTCTTTTACTTCCTTAGACATGGCAATAGGCTCGTCTTTGGGCATAGCAAGTTAGTCAAAACAGCGATAACGCGTGGGGTACGGAGTTGCGATAAGAATGGAATGTTGCACTATTCTCGGTACTGAGCGATAAAGAAATAATACAATGAACAAAGAATGATTAATTAAATGTTACTAAGACTAATATGTACTTTGAAACTCTTTAACACTTTGAATTAAATTAAAATTATGCGATGGAATTTTATAGTTAAATCACTGACACTTTTTCACAACACGGATAGCTTCGATGTAGGATTAATTAATGTACTTACAGGAATACTGCAATTACGACGGCAACACGAAACATTTCGTAGTCAGGCGAGATCACCCAAAGTGAGTGATAGGTCTTCGGTGTATGCCCAACAAGGCACGTGAGGGTCTGGTAAGACCAGCAGGCTACAGCGGTGTTTGCACAGGGATGCAGGATACGGCGACACGGAGATGAGATTGGAATTATGTGCTTTTCACTGACACAATCACACGTAGAGATAGAATTTATTTAATATATTTTCACAGAAATGAGGCGTTCCGAGGATTTACTTATTTCTTAAAAAAATCCCTTAAGCTGCCACCAATGTTATACGGGACCTCGTAGTTTAGGTTTTAAAAAAAACACTTTCATTTCCTAATAAGAAATAGTAATATTAAAAAAATATAAAATTAAGAAAATAACAAAAGTTACAATATTTAATTGGCCCGGAGTCGAAACTGGCAGACACGCGAGGATACAGAGAGAGATGTTCGGGATTCAGCGGCCGGGCAGAGACTGACTGCCCACCGGGAGCGGGAAGCAGAGCTGCCTTTAGGTGATGTCATGACTAATTAGTGGAAATCTATATAATCAATAATTATCCAAGACTAAGGGTTTTCCCTAGCATTGGGGAATCGTAACAGTGTGTGTGTGTGTGTGTGTGTGTGTGTGTGTGTGTGTGTGTGTGTGTGTGTGTGTGTGTGTGTGTGTGTGTGTGTGTTTGTGAAGAGAAAAATAAAATGATTTGTTATTATTATGTTGTTTACTTTCATATCTCGGCTTTTACCGGTTTAATAATAGTACGGGCCTAAGCCAAGTGTATATTAGTGCTGGATTTGGTATTATCCTGTGAACTACCTTATTATTATTATTAATAACAAATCAAAATTCTGTAAAGAGCGTCAAGCAACCAGCTCAAGCGACAAGCTCCCAGAGTGATTATACGCATTTGATTAAAATTTTATATTCACGCTTTGTAGGGTGGGTGCCCCACTTACCAGCCTTTTAGTGCCAATTTCAACTTATTAAATTATATTAGAAGTATAGTTGTAGTACGAGTGGGTCGGCTCGACCGGGGAAGGACCACACTCTCACAGAATATCAGCGTAAAATAGTAGCTTAATGATGCTGTGTTTCGTATAGTGAGTGTAGAGAACCAGAGAACCTTTTTTAAAGGAAACGAGACATTTCATCTTAGTCCTCACGGGTGACAACGCATCTGCATTTTAATTCGTAATCGAGGATAGATGTAGATGTCTGTGGGCCACAGCAACCACTTACCATCAGGTGAACTGTGTGATTGTTTGTCACCCTATCCTATAAAAAACGTCGATTTCTTTTAATGTAATGATGCAAACTTTCGAATCATCATCATCATCATTACAGCTCTTCACAAGTCCACAACTGAACATCCTCCTCCAAAGAATGCCGCAAAGCATGGTCCTGAGCCACTTTACTTGTCATGAGTTTTTCATTTATGTTCTAAGTTATAATTAGTACCTATTATTAAGTCAGTGTTAATTATACCTATTCATATTGTTTTTGTCTTCCTCAAAAAATAATTAAATTACCAAATAAATTATAAGGTGTTTCTTGTGTAGTAAATCAAATGTCTCACAAAAAAGCAAAACCCAATTTTAAAACATAGACTAATCGATTATAACTCCTTTAACTTTAAAATAAGTTAAGTTATAATTAATGATATTTATTCCAGTTTATGAATAAATAAAGCTAATCGTATATCGTATAGCTATTTACAGCCCCATTAATATTCACTATTCTATTATAATTATTTTATAAACACTTGGATTTTCTCCTGTATCGCGGAGGCAACTTACAAACATAAATTGCACAAGGACACACATCCAGACCCGAAACAATTATTTGTAGGATATACAAATACTTGTTCCGTGCGGGATTGAATCCCGCGACCCCTGGCACAGCCACTCATTGCCAAGCCACTGCGCCACGGAGCCGTCGTCTAAAATAAAATAAATTCATCCACACATTGGCCCGAACCGATGTAAACTGAACGACCTTCCAACGTGTGGACGCCGTCACCAACTCTCGGCCAATATATTCGCCACCACATTCGCCACTGTGTTGGCCAACGTGTAGAGGCGACATAAGACACACTATAAAATCATATCGGATCATCGGACAAAAAACTCTCGGCAACTTTTAATCAAAAACCCCGAGAGTTAGCAAAAATAATGTCGAGATAATTTCACAACTTCAAAAACATATTAGACATTGAAAGCCTAAAGTTTATCATTTTGAAATCTATAAAACCCTATTGCAATAAAAATGACATGTGATGCCATCTCTTGGTAGAGTGTCTCACTAATTTTACTGTATTTTACTTTATTTATTCATAAGCTTTATTAAAATGCTCGGAAGCGCTACAAAATGCTACAAAACGCTATAAAATGGAATAGAATAGAATATTTTTATTCAATATAGAATATAAACAATTTTTATTGCATGTAAAACTTTACTTTTAAAACTTGTTTGGAAAAAACCCCTGCCTTAAGAACTACCAACAAAAACCCAATGGTGTTTTTTTTTAACTAAGTAATGCTACTATACCACCCAACGTCGTTTTAGGTCATACCGGGGCCCTTGGCCATACACGAATTTAGGGCTCCGTTGGAAAGTAAAAACAAGTGAATGACAAAAAAATTCTACTATATTCTTATATCTATAAGAATATAGTAGAATTTTTTTGTCATCAACAATAGTTGTTGATCGAAGGGACTATACTATTCAAATACCCCCAGAAAATATACAAAATTTTACCTGCACAAAGTTCAAAAACTTTATTAAACTAAGTTTGTATAAAAAGGGTTATTTTAATATTAAGACCTTTATGGATGATAATAACTCCTGGGAAGGGTGATCGCTACCAAGCTATTTCTAATTTGTCTTGTGTTGTTAATTGTAACATACGTGATTGTAAGCTGTTATTTAAAAAAAATCCCGCTGTGTTTCTTGCTTGTTCTTCCCAGGACAGAGGTTTTTTTCCGAACCAGTGGTAAATTAAAAAAAAGTGACTTTCAATAAGTATTATTTATAATCTATATTAAACAAAAAAGTTTATTTTTCTGTTTTAATCCACATATAGTCATTGAGTTAGTTAAAATCATTACAGCCTATAAAAGTTTATTGCTCAGACCTCTTCTATAGATTGCATAGCATAAGGGGAATTATGGCATTTTTGCCACGCTTAGCAGGTGGGCCGGTGACCGTAGTTTTTTCATTATTATCAGTTGTTATTAAGGCGCCATCTTATATACAATAGCTTCACTCGATCAAAAGATAATCTAGGAGCATCATGTTACAACAATAAAATTATAGGCTCCATCTAACGGCAACACTACCAAATTAGTATAAGACAAGGTCAGTGATTAAGCATTTATTAAACAGTTAAAACTCTGCAGATGGTCGTCGTATGTGTATTTATTGTTCAGAGTAAACGAGATGATTATAGTGCCATCTATAATCAATCATAAAATATTTCAAGCACTTTGCTCAGTTGCTTCTTCAACATGTCATGAGAGGGCGCTGGACGATTGATTCTATAGAAGCATGCACTCGAACATAATATCAACGCTGCAATTTACTGTATATAGTATATCGAATACTGTTGCAAACGATTCTTATAAACGCTTCCTTAAAGTGCGATTTTTGCTACATTCGATTCTTGGGTCGAACATTGGTCGTAACAGATTCTCTTACGTCAGCATATAGTAAAAGCATTTTCAAAATAAGAACAATCCATTCTATCAAAGAGTTGAGGTAAACTGTGGCGCCGAAGCTTAGGAACTAATATAGTTAGAAGGACTATTCCTAAATAGTCCAGGAGATATCTGCGCATGGGTACCGAAAACTATTCCATCTGAATTTTTTTATGCGATTTTTTTCAAATATTGTTCTACTGATGATATAAATGTATGTTGCCATAGGGCAACTCAGTGCCATATTGTTTAAACGGATTTTTTTAATTGCAAATAATTGTTATTTTCAAAAGGGACATTTTCTTATATTCTTTAACAGTGGTAGAGCCATGCGGCAGCTTTGCTGTTGCACGTATGGGCCGGCTCAAACCGGGGTGGTACCACGACCTCACAGAATACCGGCGTGAAGTGGAAGCTCTGCTTCCGCGTTCCGTCTGGTGAGTGCAGGTGGCCGGAGGCCGAAATCTCCCCCCCCCCACCCATTAACATGGTAGCGGAATTAGATGATGATAGACTACCCCAGGAGGGTACCGGCACCCCTGGAGAATCCCTCGCTGAGCATCCACGACCATGTTTCTCCACTTCTGAGCGTGGGTGCTCAGGCTGCCCCGCGTATTCTGGGGGGGTGGGGGGGGGGGGGGGAATTCCGCTCAAGACTACAACTGCTCGGGACAAACGGAGCAACAAGACCAAGGCGACCTCTGCCACGCTGTCCCTGAATTTCTGCAATATTAGGGGCACTTCACTCTAACCTAAACGCCGTCCACTACCATCTCGAGACTGCGAGGCCGGCTCTGCTCTTACTGACCGAGACGCAGGTGTCCTCTCCGGCTGATGTCTCGTATCTCTCCTTCCCGAGGTACAAACTGGAAACTCCTTTGTGCCTCGGGCTGGAGTTTGCGTTTACGTCAGAGAGGACATCTGTTCTGGACGCCTCGGCAGACTTGAAGGTTCGGACATGTCCATCCTTTAGCTATGCGTAGACAGCGACGACCAACCGCACGTCTACGGGTGCTTCTATAGGTCCCATAGCGGTAATTCGGAAAAAAACCGACTCTTCGACAACGTCCAAATAGCTACAGATTCGTTGCTACAGCAGATCCCCTCCGCAGAGATCGTGATCCTCAGCGACTTTAACGCCAATCACACCTAATGGCTTGGTTTACGTTTAACCGATCATGTGGGGAGATCTGTTCATGAATTTTCCTTGGCATATGGTCTGACACAACTGGTTACCTCGCCTATGCGGATTCCAGATGTGGAGGATCATACACCTTCCCTGTTGGACCTTCTGCTGACCTCTCACCCGGACGGATATCAGATTTCCGTCTACGCCCCTTTAGGCTCCTCGGACCATTGTCTTGTCCGGAGTGTGGTGCCACTTACGCTGAAATCGCAGTTGCATTCTGCAGGCTGCCGCCGTGTTTGGCACTATAGGTCAGCCGTAGGGGTCGCAATACCGGACTTCTTTTCAAAAACCGGTGTTTTCGGTATTAGTTTTTAATGAATAGCGAGATTTCGGTAGTTTCGGTATTTTCGTCTTTTTAACATAGTGAGAAAAATATTAAAAATATGTAATGAGAATGTAATTTTCATAAGGGAATTGTCATCATTAAAAAAGTGTTAAGATAAGAAAATCACATTTATTTAAAAAAAAACAATCATTTATTGAAAGTTTATTAGATAACTCACTGCTGCTAAGTTATTTAAAACTATTTAAACATAAGAAAACTCCGGTAATCAGCCTTAACAATAACATTAAATACTCCTGCTAAGTAACTTCTTCATACACTTACTTCTTCATGTTCTTATAAACTTCTTCATTATCCTCAACTTTAATAAAACATAAAATGCTCTTGGGCGATTTATCTTTTTTTTTCTTCACTTTTTTCATGTAAATCGAGTAAGAGCTTTCTTTGCTCCATGGTGTAATTAGAAAAAGTCATATATATTCTTCAGTTTACATCTAAAACTTCTATGAACGTTAAAATCCACCACCGATTCCAAAAGCGATATCTCTAGAGAAGAAGAAAATCTGGTTCATAGGTTAAATTCGATAGCAAAGAATGTTATAAATTTACTTTTAAATGAATTGAAGAAGTTTAAATGAAACTAAATTTTACAAATTTTATTGCGTATTTTATCTTATTTCATATTCCCGTCCCAGTGTCATAGTAATGGGTAGGACGTATAGCACGGAGACTGAACTGAACTGCACTGATGAGAAAGCAAGCTCCATGAGTGGCATTGAGTAAGGACCGTGATTGGTGGCATTCCTCGGGAAGTTTTGTTTTCAAGAGTGTTGTGAGAGACTGTAATGATGATGATCTGATAAAGGTGGCGATAAAGTAACCAGATAATAGATTCTCTGGAGATTCGTTCTCGTTGTTCAGAATTTAATATTTTCAACGACGCTATGGTGCGCTTCAGCACCCCAGGTGTTTCAGTATTTGCAATATTTTAATAAAATTCCTTTTACTTTGCGTGGATTACCCGAGCTGCCGTGTGTAGAGCATGAGATGAGAGATGCAAGTAAGTGGTGATGTAACAATGTCCACTACCTCACATCGTCCCGCGGGTGTCGTGACAGGCCACAGAGGGAAACCAATCAGGAGATGAGCAGCAGCATCTTTCTAATAGCGACTAAAAAGTTAAAAGTCTGCGCTGCCAACCCGCTTGCCAACTATGACTAATACCACCATCTCCACAGCTGAACACAGGCCTCCCCCATTAGGCAGTCTATGGGGGAGGCCTGTGTTCAGCTGTGGAGTTTAATACGTTGTAACGGTTTCGGTAACAATGTCATACTCATAACGATTACGTTTTTATTACAGCCACTTCAAAAATGAGATCTACAATTCAACTGTACGTTCTTTTACCTAATGTAAATAAAGTAGTATTAAGTTTTTAACGAATCTAAACGTCATGCACACTGTTATCTATAAAAGAAACTAAAAAAAAAGTCTCTGAACTAAATTGAAACGGATATTTTCATTTCCTCGTAATAAGGGCCCCGCTCGTAGACGACACTGAAGGCAATTGTAATTTTAATTGCTGAGAGAGAGAGAGTGCGTCTGGCTGTTGAGATTTATCACTTTCTCATTGGTTAAGCAAAGCTTCTTGAAGAAACTAGCGTGTCTAAGGAATAAAATATTTCGAGGACATGTAAAGTCTGCCAAGCCGCACTGCCGGGCTAGCACGGCATCACACAAAAATTTTATCCCCCTATTATATCCACTGACAAGAGATAAAATTGTCTTATCCCTATGCCAGAGTTTTATCCACCCTGCTAGCATGGGCCTACGGTAGGTATCCTACCCACAGTAGATAAAGTAGGATATAAACTTATCCCCGCGCGTACAAGGAAGAAGGCAGCAAAGCGGAACGCCTCGAAACTGTGACGCCCTCGCAGTTAAAAATTCGAAAAGGGGTAAAAAGTTAACGGATTTCAGTGTTCTTAAAGTTAAAATTTGCGTATTAACAGGACGCATCTAGTAATGTATTTTTTTAGCCGCAAAATAGTTTTTAGTGATTTTCAAGTGAAAACCCGTTTTTTCTCATATTAGCAAAACAGTAAATCGCGTGCGGTGCTCGATTAGTCGCCACAACCTGCTATTTTTTTGTGCGCCACTTGGGGACACATCATCCTCCAAAAATTTGGAATTTCTGGATAAAGTACACCTGAGTTATTAGAGGACAACCAAAAACCACGTGGTAGGTGATTTCGCGAACCAGGAGTCTGCGGCTGGATTTGAAGATGTCGCTTGCAGCGTCTCGGAAAGTTCTTTCCGAAAATATATGCATCATCAGCCGGAAGTGTCCTCGCAATAACCACACTTTTGCATCTGGTGTCCCACATCTTGTAAGCTTGGACTCTAATAACTTTTATTTTTGAGTGACGACCCTACTTCATTTTTTTGTATATAGAGGACAACCGTATGCCCTCACTGTGGCTGAAATTTCAAATTTTTTCGATAAGCAGTTTTTAATAGTGAATTTTTTTGTAAAACATATCCCTTTTCGCCATTCCGTGATAAGTTTGTTTTGTGTGTAGTAGCTAGCTGGACCGTAAACGCTAGCTCAAAAATATTAAATTGTCGTTCACTTTAATAGCTAAGAATACATTGATTTATATTCATTTTACTTTTTTTCTCTCTTAACTTTAATTCAGGCCCAACCTGTTTTATTCTATATTGGATAGAACATCTCTGCACGTTGTTAATTTTACATATTAGATTTATTTAGTATGGCTATAAAGTCCACTTTTTTACTATCCCATTTTAATTATTAAGTAGGTATCTTGATCACGTATCGATCGCCGATGTAATTTTCTTTCCTGTTTTTCAATTTCTGATACGAAATTATAGTTCTTTGCATTTTGTCCATTTCAAATGTCAAAAAGGGATAAAATTTTCTCTTTCCTTTGGTCCCATGCTACGGACGGGGAGATATATATCTACGCGTTATGTCAAACGGGGATATACTGCAGGGATAAGATAATTTTATCTCTTGTCAGGGGATATAATCGGGAGATATAATTTTTGTCTCCCGCCCATGCTCGCAGGGTGGATAAAACTGAGCAAGGGATAAAAATTTTATCCTCTCCCCGTGGATATATTGTCTCAGGTCCATGCTAGCCCGGCTGGAGCGATAAAACTGAATATATTAAAAACTAACGGCTGATTCCTGGATCTCGACAACAGCGCCACCTACCGGGTCGAAATGTGAATATAAACCATCTAGGAACCATTCAAACAAACAAAAACAATAACATCAAAATCGGTTGGATGGTGTCAAAGTCTATAACAGAAATGGGTAGACACATTGTTTGTATTTTATATAGATAGATAAAGACAGACCCCCTGTGCGCTGTTGTTGGACCGTTGGACGTATATCGACTGTAGCTTTTATTTTACTCATTACTTAAATTATTTCCATCACTAAAAATAATTAAAGCCTACCCCCGTCTACTGCTAGCAAAGACCAATTACATCACTACAAAATAAAAAAGCGGCCAAGAGCGTGTTGGGTCACGCTCAGTGTAGGGTTCCGTAGTTTCCCGTCCGTCACAATAAGTGTTCCCACTTATGAGTTTAAAGATGGGTATCCATTATGTTCGCGCTCCAGCAACTGCTCCCGGTAGTGGGTACTGTTGTTTCCATCCAAGTTCAAAATGATTTTCCTAGAAAGTCCTTATAAAGTTCTACTTTTCAGATTTTTTTCATATTTTCTAAACTTATGGTTCAAAAGTTAGAGGGGGGGGGGACACATTGTTTTTTACTTTTGGAGCGATTATTTCCGAAATTATTGACATTATAAAAAAATGATTCTAGTAAACCTCTATTCATTTTTAAATACCTTTCCAACAATATATCACATGTTAGGGTTGAAATTAAAAAAAAATCACTTCCTACTTTACATATAGGGGGGCTACCCTAATAAAACATTTTTTTCCAATTTTTATTTTACCACTTAGTCGGCGTGATTGATACACATATTGGTACCAAATTTCAGCCTGATTTACCACGTGCTCAGCGGTGAAGGAAAACATTGTGAGTAAACCTGCATGTCAGAGAAATAGGAAAATATATATATTTCGAAGACATGTGAAGTTCGCCAACACGCATTGGGGCAGCGCGGCGGATTATTCCTTGCCTTAAACCCTCTCAGAAATGAGAGGAGGCCTGTGCCCAGCAGTGGGACGTATATAGGCTGTAACTTTACTTTTACTTTTAGCGTAAAATAGCAGCTCAATGCTGTTGTGTTTTGTATGGTGGGTGTAGAGAACCAGTCCCATTTTACCAAAAACGAGGTATTGCATCTTAATTCTCACGGGCGACAAAGCATCTACATTTTTATTTGTAATTGAGGATAGATGTAGATATCTATGGGGCACAGCAACCACTTGCCATCAGATGGACTGTGTGCTCATTTGTCACCCTTATCTTATAAAAAATCAATCAATATATTCTTCATACAATCAATACATACTTTTTTCCAGTTATACAATAAAATAAGAAGGGATGCTTCATAAAAAGAAAAGGGAGGTGTACATTACAATTTAAAAACCAAAAAATATATAACAAAAACAAGGTGACAGTATTTGAAGATATATAGGATAGATAAAATATGGACGGAATAAATTCATAATAATAAGTTATGAGTGAATTTTTGTAATAAAGGTTAAATTTAAATAAATGTTACCTTGGCACCTTTTGTAGACTTATTTTCATTAGTATCAGTAGGTAAGGAAATTGAATTTGTTATCACTACTACGGGGTCACTAAGACTATAACTGCAACTGCTGGTTAATGTGAAACTAGAAATTCTATTCTGTTCTTTGCTGTCCGTTGATAAAAGTTTATCATTCTGCACAGAGGTGTTGTGTACAATATGACTGTTGATATCATCACTATCTCTGCTATTATGTTCAATTTGATCTATTTTACTGTTTGCCTCTAGACAATTTTCATCTCTTCTTAAATGCTTTACACACTGTCTTATTTCTTCTATCACTTGATTTTCCAAATCATTAACTACATAGTCATCACATTTGTAACTGCAAATATAGAAACATTTATCATCATCAACTGCACAGAGTCATGGTGGCTTAGGGGCTAAGCACTTGCTGTAAATTTCACAATGTGAACATGCCAGTTTCGATCCTAACCAGCAGTAAATATATTGTTAATTACAACACCTTTAGCCGGCGAGGAATTTAAGCGCTGATTTGTCACATGCTTAGCAGTGAAAGGAAATTTTGTGTCGAAACATGCATGTCTGAAATAAAAACAATTTTCAAGGACATATGTTTTGTTTATCATACCTTATTCAATTTAATTTTTTCATTAACTTATATATTACTAGCGTAAGGAACGGGCTGACCATTAGTAGCTAGTTTAGCAACTTCCAATGGATTCTGCTAGGTTGAATATTTCATGAAAGTCACACAGAGTATTTGACTAGTTACCGTTTCCGTAGAAATGCTTACTTAGCTTTATTTTACGAATTTACATAGGTTACTTTCAAATGAATTATCATATAATAGTTTTACAAAATTATTGCTAATATAATAAATAATAAAATGTAAGTGGCAAACATACTACAGTTTAACATTATTAATGGATATGAAGTCTAATAAAGTTTGTACAAAAGGAGTGTAAACTAAATTTAACAAAGACTTAAGATTTATAGGACTAGCGATGTTATTAAGAAGATAATTGTATAGTGAAACGGAGAGGTTAGGGCAGTTAAAAATTTATGATCGATTGTACCTTCGTCTAATCCACACTCACAAATTGAGCTACCTTTAACCACAAGTTTTGCCAAAAATACATACAGGTAGACAAGTGTGTCCCAATCTAATTCTACATATGACAAATGTACTACTATGTTCGAAGCAATTTCTGAATTTAAATGAATTGAATTTTCATAGTTTCCCTTTTTTCATTAATGTGGTGTATGGATTTTGTTTATAAATACTAGCTAAATCTTTTCAGATTAGGGATTATATATTATTATTTTTTATTTTATTTTTGTATTCAACAGTGGAACTTCTATAAGTTGTTAGTTTAGTTTTTTAAGAGTTACTGTTTCACTACAAGTCCACCTCTATTGCATAATAGAAGTGTTTAATGGATTAACATCATGCATTTTTATTATAATATAGAATGTAATGAAACATTTTACATAAAATTATTCTTATAGAGATTACAATGGGAGGTGGAAATGTGATCAGATGTAGATAATGTTTTGTTCAATAATAAAATAAAACAATGTTCTGATTATCATCATAGCCCATAACAATCCACTACCCTAGTTACCTTTGTAGAAAAGATATCAGTAAGTTGCAAAATATAAAGTGCTTACTACACACTTCTCAGTTATTTAAAATTATAACCAACTTTCTGTTTCTTAGGATAAGAAAGAAAATTACAGCAATCTTACAAATAATGTATTAAAGCTCTTAGTATGGTTATAAGCTGGTAAGTTAATATTATTATTGTACTGATGTACATTTTATAAAAATAAAACATTCATTCAATTTTTACCAGTAAACGGAATAAACATCGCAGCTCATACAAAGTTGATGGTCGAACATTTCTGCATGCTCCTTGGCATGTCCATTTATGTATCGGCCATAATTGACAACTCCACAGTGCAAGCACAGCCAATTCTGCTCTGCCGTTAAGCCTGCTGAAGATTATAAAAAGGATTAAAATTAGCAATGTGCAAAAGGAATGTGTCGATTTATTACTTAGGTACAAGTAAATAAATTTTGCTTTCTCTAACATTTGAAGGAAAACAGTCATGGACATGTTAAAATTAAAATGAGCCCAACACAACTCTATCCTTTTCAAGAAGCAGTGATAGAAGTGCCAAATCTAAATTACAAGATGTCCACTACTAGAAGTTAAAAATTAAGCTGATGATTATCAGAATTCCAATACAAGAAACCCTTATAATTTAATTCTATATTTCTGTCCTATAGCATAACTTTTAGTTTTGAAGTGAATTAGATAAAAATTTAAGATTTCTTGTATCTTTTAAAATACACAACAGATTTTGATGCAGTTTTCATTAATAAATGTATGGTCAAGTGTAAATTAATACTGAATTTGGATGTTATCAATTTACAAAATGTAGTACCACTAATAGAAAAAAGATCAGCTTTATCACAGTCATTAGAAAATTTGTTAATGCTCTTATGAAGAATGAGTTTCAGCCTGTAATTTGATCCACATAAAAACACATGCAAGGGATTGTAATAAGGTAATAATGCAGTAAAAGAGGGGGAACTGAGATATGTAATCTTTTTAATAAGTCAGGGCAGTCTAGACCATCTGTAGCAATTTTGACTATAAAATATAGAGATATCATTAACAGTTATGGATTTACTACGATGAATGAAGTCAGAATTAAAACATTGAGCAGAGATTACAAATATCTTCTCCTGAATCAGCAGATATACCAGAGGATGTCATACAAGAAGGATATGAAGTATTATTCTTTTTATTGTTATTCTTTATATATATATATATATATATATATATATATATATATATATATATATATATATATATATATATATATATATATATATATATATTTCTGATGTTGCTAATGTACTTGTCATAGGGATCCTTTTTATATATGCTGATAAAGTCATAAATTACTTTCGCGGCGCAAAACAAAACTACGGTAGTAATCATGAGATTCAAAAATCTTCCTAAATTGACGCAAATTATTATTATTTTTCGCAGATAATAAAACATTTAGTGCCAAGACAAGAAATTTGTCTATTACACAGATATTACCATACAAGGTATTCTCAAGTTGGATTGTTTCAATCAATATTAGTAGACGCTAAGTGAATCGAACTCATTGCAGTTTATCACGCTGTAAGCATCAGCATTGGAACGTCACTTATGGTCAGCGGTCACCAATGCCGCCACCCCTCTCGCACTTCACGAACAGCTGATTATTCTAAGTTCACTGTATTGATTTTTCAATCTAACCCCACATATTAAACAAGAAATGACACTGTTATCACGAATGTAATTTAAATAGATTTAATACCGTCTAATACGTAAAATAATTCAGTTTATTACCTGAGGAATATAAGTTCTTTGTGATAGTGTCGTCTTGAATGATGATACCCTTATCCACTTTAACATTATCTAACAAATGTGTACATTCCATTATGCATACTATAATAAATGTTATAAAATCTAAATAAAATCGTGTTTAAATTAATAGAATCAAAGTGAAATTAAAATAATAACTCCAAATTGAAAACGAACGACCGAACCACAGACTACTAAGAGGATACTACGCATCAGACAGGAATCTTAGAACAACCAATACGGAACCAGTAGTTTAGAGTTTGACTTTTGTTTACTTCTAATTTTGAGGTATCAGGCAAAAGTACATCATTGATAAAGCCTACTTACGTTACTTTTAAATTTTGTAGTTATAAGGCCAAAGTACATCATTGATAAAGCCTAATTTCATTCCCATACCTACAGCTATTCACAATTAAAAGTTGACAATTTTAAAATCTTTAAAACTTATAATACAAAAATAAAACAACTTATATATTAGTTATTCAAGTTTTTATTTTTTTTCTTTTTAAATTATTTATAAACTTTATCTAGCATTTGCGGCAATTGGTTACGTTATTTTAATCTCACAATATCAAATTCTTTTAAGATGTTATTAACGTTACACCAGTTCCATTTCCGTTCCAATATTTGGATTTAATTTCCATATGCTTTTTTTTAATTTTATAAGAATTTGGTTTCACTTCCAAATATTAGTTTGTTTCTTTTACAACGGTTGAAATATACCTCACTGCATATTCTGAGGGATAGGTTGATTTTTGTTTTTATTTTAAGTATTTTAACTCTCTGTGAGAAATCCATTGGTGGACTGACGACTGACTTTTTTTGAGGACACAATACACTCCTTGTCCTCTTTATTAACAAATCTCATTACCTCTATTTTTTTTATGGAATTAGTCAAAATGGTTTCGTACTCTGATGAATTCGTTACAGCTTGCTTTAAGGGCTTCACTTTGTTTCTCCGTCTAAGAGCTGTTTCCTTACATGAATCAAATAAGTCCTCGAAAAATGACAAAGCTTCTGAAGTATTTTGACGTCGAGTTTACAGGTTTTCTATCAGCTTAGCGAGCTGTAACATAAAAATAAATATAATGTTAGCCATAGAAACCCTAAATTAATGTTATTTGTTTCTCTTTTATTCTTATATATTTTTTTTTACTTTTTATAAGCCAGTGCTTGACCACAATCCCACCCGGTGGTAAGTGGTGATGCAGTCTTAGATAGTAAATCGCACTGTCTTAGCGTAACAAAACCCTAATTAACTCTTGCCTTGAAGACGCCCAGATTGTATTCGGATGGAAAGATAGACGCTGGCAAATTATTCCACTCCTTTGCTGTACGCATTAAAAAATTCGAAGTAAACCGTTTGGTTCTAATGCGTGGAATATCAACAACAAAGGGGTAAAGACCCGCCGACCGCCTGGTCGTCCGATGGTGAAAAAGAGAAGGAGGAATTAAAGCGTGCAATTCCTACGCACACTGCGAAATGCATCCTATAGAATACTGAGAGGCTGGCTACTCTGCGCCTGTGCTTGAGGCTGACAAAGTTGGTTAATTCATGAAATGTTATATTCTTTATAATATATCTTAATATTATATATAAATTACGTGTCACATTAGCCGTCCGCGATAGACTCCTAAACTACTTAACCGATTTTAATCAAATTTGCACATCGTATGCAGTTTGGCCCAACTTGAGAGATAGGATAGTTTTTTTTCTCATGCGTGCCCCACAATTTTTTTTGCGAATTTAAGAATTTTTTATAGGACATGACATAGGGTCGTCGAAAAGGGTAGAACAAGGTTTGCCTGGCAAGCTAGTTCTTTATAATAATGTCCTCCAGATCAAATTTCGGTCATGGTGGCCTGCCTCAACTAGCCATCGGCGCAGGACAGGATTATATTGCCTAAATCTATGCGCAAGTACAGGTGCACTCTCTATTTCCTCACTCTCAATCCGATAGAACAGTAAACAGACACGACCGGAGAGAGACCAGGCGCAGGATCAACGCCTTTACGAATTTTCCGAGGCATGGTGGTAAGACACCGCCAACTTCTTGACTCCAGGCAGCTACTGAAGATTTCTTGACAGAAAACTCAATAATTGGTTTTTGGCCCAACCTTAGATCGATCCCAGGACCTCATGATCAGCAGTCGCACTACTACAAACACTAGACCAACAAAGCAGTCAATCCTACATAATACAGCTTATAAGTATCCATGCACCCTTATATAAAAATAATCTCCTTCTCTGTAGTTTTTTCCTGGAACAGATCTCTGTTTAGTATTAAGGTGAAACCTACGGACTGTTCCCAGCCATTCTCCCGAAAGATGGCGCTGAAGTCAACATTTTTAGTTTATTTGGAGTTTTGTGTAACTGGAAAATTATTAAGTCGTAGGAGTAGACTTAGCGGTTATCGGATATTACATTTTATTGGAATGGGTCATATCATTGCCTCAAAATCAACCCAATTCGAAATTAATTTTGATTATCTGTCATTGAATATAGGGTCGTTTACACACACATAGACGTATCCCTACGTTTACGAAGCTAGAACACTAGATGGCGTGTATGTAAAAAACAAGTTTTAATTTTTCTGTATGTGTAGATTGGGTAGGCAGAACTACAAAACGCTATGTACGATTGTTATAAAAATAAAATTTATATTTGTTGGCGTAAACTATTTAATTGATTTATAACTTTGGGAAATAAATTATGTCAACATTGATTACAATATAACGCAGTTTTGTTTTATTACATTACACTATTGAATTTTTTATCAAAACAGAAGTACCTAAATGAAACAACATAATTATGCTGATACATGCCTATTCACTCAACACTAATAACACTGATGATTTCTAACAATAATTACCAATTATTACAATAATTAGACATTTCATAACCAACATGTAAGAAACTATAATTCACAAACAAGAGATAACAACAAATCTATAACACAATTTATTTTGTGATAATAACCAGGAAGTTTGAAAATAATATTTCCTAATTTCGAAGCACTCAACAAAAGCTTTTAGTAAAACAAAAATATAAATTCTATACCTACGAGCAGTTCATGTATAAATATAATCGGAATCTCGGAAACGGCTCCAACGATTTTCATAAAATGTCGTTTTATCCCCGTTTTCAGGCAATGAAAAACTGCTACAATATAAGAAGGTAAATTTTATCACTATAATAATGGTCGTAATAGCTCAAGTGGATAACGCACTGTCGCGAAATCGTAGTTCCATGGTTCGCGTTTTGTCTTAGTATTGACTTTTTTCCCTTTTTTTTCAAGTTCCCTTCTTTTGTGAGAAAATCTATTATTTCGAGCCCTTTTTGTAGTATTTTTTTAAAAATACGAAAATTTTATTGCACTCATGATTTTTCATTTTAATAACCAGTTCAGTTTTTTTCTATTATGTCAGTAAGATTAAAAAATATTCTTCATAATATTTTATCAGTATGTATTTTTAATCTAAATATAACTTCCAAAACACACGATTTCCAAAAAAAACCGAGAAATGCTCGGTCATCCAGGTACTATACAATATAATATATAAAAATCTTCCTTCAATTCTATATGAATAAGGTTGCGTTTGGAACACAAGATCTAGAACACTAAAATGTACAAAAATTTACTTATCTTTTTATTTTAATGTTATCTTTATATTCCTGGTAGAATTGGCTGACGAATAAGAAAAATATAACTCAGATTAGAATAAGCTATTTATTTATAAACAATAAAGCACGGAACAGAAAAAAGGATTTTATGTAACTGAATTATATTTGTTTTTGAACGCATCATAAGGTGTAACATAGTGACGAGTGAACTTGACGTGCAACGTCGCTTTACCTACGACTTTTGGTATGCCACACAACGATAATAAGTAGGTAATAAAATTATTTACAAAAAACATAGGTGTCTAAGGTCATTAGTTTTTATGTTATTTTATACTGTTTTGGTTTTATAATGTTTTGGAAAGGAAATTAACCAATTATTGAACTTAAGATATTGGTTTATCAGAATTATTTAAGATCACTTGGATGCCATCTAGCGTGCCGATGTTTAAACGTCGCCTTTCGTTTGCTTGTCAAAAGTCACGCACACTACTAAAGTGTCAAATTTTTCCGGGATTTCACTATTGCTTTTCTCGGTATATAATGTAAGTTATTGCCTATAAAGTTCAGAGGCGTACACATTTCATTATAGAGAAGTGATAAAATGATTAGTTTTAAAGAAAGAGTATCTGTGCTTAGTGTATATTTTGGTTAAAAAATGTATGGGCGAACGGTCGACGCATCCACCTTAAGGCCCGCTAATTGTACATTTAGTATATAGTTTGTTGTCAGTGTTTATGTAATATATTATTGTATGCAATAAAAAGTATAAAAAAGTAAAATAAATATCAGCTTTCTACATTTACATCCTCTGCTGGATTTAGGACTTTATAAATCAGTGAATATTTTTCCATTGGTAGGCGCACATCTGTAAGCAAATCGTAAGACGGCCCCCCACTAAGGTGATGACCTGATAAGACATGCAGGAATATGATCTGTGCACATGGGTGAGTTCTGTGTATAACGACATTTCAGGTGAGGCCTATGTTCAGCAGTGGACTTTTGAAGAGGCTATAATAATGAAGATGATACAATATTTCAATGTGCCTATAGCCACAATACACTGTCCATCATCTAGTTGTGAGATTTTTGGTTCTGCAAACGTAAATGGATTACCTACAGAAGTAGATTGCACTATTTATTAGTAAGCAGGGCTCACTTCATGCAGGTGATGTTGGAATTTGGTAAAGTTTGATAGATTTCCCCATATTGTAAATTAAAATAAAATAATATTTAGATCAACAGACTTACAAAATTGTAATGTGTATGCCAAGGCTCCTGCAACAGGTTTGCTTAACACACAACTGCAGTTTCTCACCTGAAAAACCAAATGTTAATATTAATTAATTTGGCTTTATTCCAAAGATGTATTCTATTGTATTTATATATTTATTTTCTTACATTGGTAAGCTTACCTTCATTTTTTTATTTTCTGAGGAGTGAGATGTTCATCATTTAACTTATGCGGCAAATATATTTCTGCATGTTTACAGTCTGTTAAATAAACATCTACAATATCATCCCATTTTAATGTTTTCCCATTCAATACTATATTTTTGTCAAGAAAATTATTTCTTAGACCATTAATGAGGTGAGGAGGATCAAATATGATACTAATCTTTTGACTTCTTGTGATTGTGTCATCTGAAATGAAAACAAAAATTTGGTTAATAGGCAATCAAAAGTATAAAAATACATTACTAATAATTTTAGCACTTTATTAAAAACTTTAATTTGTGGTTTTAAACCTTTCATTTAATTATCTTACCAGTATTTTCATTTGCCAATATTTGTGTTTTTTCTTGTCTTTCTTCAACTTATTAATGGCTGACTGAATTGATGTTCCCTGATCTGATACCAGAGCCACAGGAATTAATCCAGTTATTATTCTCTTCTATATTTTTTAATATATGTGCAGGTCTAGTTCCTGACAAAAATAAAAGGCAATGGGCTGTTGCCATTTGTGTAGAGTACCTCAAATGAGGAACACTAAGGCATGGTCGGCATAGTCACAGTAACTGTGACTCTGAGTAGACCGTAACTCTACAAGTCCATAGATATTGTCATTGTATTTGTCATATGTAAGACCTGGCTCTATCGAAACTTCACCAAATATTAGCGAGCAATATTTTTTCGATTCTTGCCGATTTGCAACCTAGGAATAAAAACATAAGGTAATTAACTGAACATAATAATATACTATTTGTGAAGAATTTATGAACATTTTTACAATAATTATATTTACCAGTTTTGTCATGATGTAGACACTGCTGTTTGTCCTATCATTTTAAAATGTTTATAGATGGATGGTGGTTCATTGATATCTGGAAACAAATATGTATACTTTTTATAGTTAACAGTGAACAGCAGGCCCATTCCCTAAATTTTATGCCACCAAAATGATAGTCACTTGGTAGCACATTGTGTGGTATACTATATAGCTTTTTTAAGAGCATGAAAACACAATGTATCTAGCAAATAATACAAATGATATTAAATTAGATCGTTTGCCAAGTCAATCTATTTATTTAAAATATAAAAGGTTTTTAATATTGATATGGCCAACATAAGATGTTAGGTTGGCTAATTACGCAATAACTTAAGACAGAAGGACCCTAAGTAAGGACTGAATAAATTAACCGACTTGGTTCACACAACTTTTTACGGTAGAAGAACTGAGTTACGAGACTTGGTTTCTTTTACATGTTATGTTTTTGATGGCATCTCATTTTTTTTTTGTATATAGCCCTACTTTTTTCCTTTCCGGTACCATCTACTTCTTGAATACCAACAAAGTAAAAAGTCCATTATATTATACATATACAGGTACACTGGTTGTTTTACTGCAAATGTAATTTGGAATCCTTTATTTATATGGGATTACAAAGTTATTTATGCAGTTAATGTATCTAGAAAACTGGACCAAAATATAAGTTATATAAGATACTTTCTTATTCAGAGAAACAATCTTGATCTAAAGATGTTACTGACATAAGACTAACAAATATTAGTTGATAATGTCTTAAAATTGTTTACTTAAATATCAGAAAATTACAAAGCTGCTTTACTTTCTATAATAAAAGACTTAGGTGACACTTATAGTGGTTGTTGGTAAATAAATAATTTGACTATACTTAAAAACATTTTAGAACACTGACTATTCATTTCAAACATTTATTATTTTATCTTTTTGTAGACTTTTTTGTTAATTTCTTGTTATAAAGGACTTTGTCGCTAAGCTACCACATCATCCCATTCTGACTACAATTACTTAATCACTACAATCAAATACAAAATGTATTAAAGTAACAATGGTTATGTGCATTCTGACTACAATTACGTAATCACTACAATCAAATACAAAATTTATTAAAGTAACAATGGTTATGTGCAATAAACACAACTATAAATATTCACACCTGAGGAATAAGTGGAACTATAAATAGTCAGACCTATTCCCTACACAGAAACAAGTCTGCTAGCTTGACCAGCATTTTAGCCTCCTTTGACATTGGATAAGCCAAAATATTGTTCAAGGTGCCAAAATGAAAATTCCTATCACTACCAAAACATTCTCATTGCTTCATTCAAGACACATTCCATCAAAATATGTTGGAAATTTTCAACTATTCCGCATATGTCACGATTTGGTGTTGCCACATTTTTCATTAAAAAGCAAACTTGTTCAATGGAATATGTAATCCAAGAATAGGTCTTATGTAGTTTCTTTTTAGTGGACAATTATTTATTCACAAATTACAGGTTATTTGTGGCTGAATTGTTCAATACCAGATACTCTTCAACAGACTGACAGTTACATGTAATAACTTGGCAGATGGCAACCTTTGAATAATAATTTTGATATTGCAATTTTAAGATTGATTTTATTATATCATAGGCAATCTGTTCACCTCTCACTTGAGAGGCACAGCCACATCCTATAAAACTTCAATACATAATGGAAATTAGTTAGATAATAAAAATTAGGAAAGAATTATTTCAGTGATATTAACAGATTATTCTGCAAGAGCCTTACAATTGTGATGGAGAGTTATGCAGAATTATACTAAAAATACAAGATCAAGCAAATGTCCCTAATAGAAAAATAAGTAGATTACCATAGTTGTCCATTTCCAGAGCAGGTATTCCAGTATTTATTTTGTCAGCCGTAGATAAGGTGGTAAGACAAAATGGTGAAGAAGCAAACTACCGGTAACAAAACTCGACCCGAAGTGCTTACGACACACAAAAAATTATGTAGCTCTTCTGCATTGAGCTGCTTTTTTCACAATTTATTTTTTCCACACACTTGAGTCTTAGCTCAGTCTTTGGAAAACAATGTAATGTACATTATGACGCTTGCTTTTGCAATGCGAACACAACAAGCGTTCTTCATGATGAGTACACAATTTTTAACGTGAGAGGATAAGCATGGAGTTTTAACACTTCAAAGCAATTTCATTCGATCAAATCCAAATTTCCAAAACTCCAACAAACTGTAATGAAATTAAAAATTTGAAATAATGAATACAGAGTATCTTTGTATAAACCACAGAGTACTTTTTTATAAATAGGAAGTATAAACTGAAAATAATGAAAGGAGTATCCTGTTCCTATACTATATCCTCTTAATGGTCTCTGTTCTCTGTGAATAAAAGTTATGGAAGTTTGGAACTCAATCTGTGGTAATAAGAAATGTCATTTTCTAAACTACCGGTTTGAATCTATGGTTGAAAATAAGGGCTAATTTTATTGTTCTAAGATTCTATGCCGTGGACCGAACGAACGAGTCGAGAAGAACATAGATAAATAATTATGTAGCGAGAAGAAGAACGAGATTCAGGTATATAAAAAGTACTCTGTGAGAACGAGCGAGTTGGAGCGAATGGAGATAGGTAGCTATTCAAGCAGTGTGACCATCTTTCAAATACTGATCCTGCCTTACTTTGGTTCAAAACCCATTGAGCTTTTATTTACTACCACAGAGTAAATAATAGTACTACGTACAGAAGTTGCACTCCTTCGATGTCGACTGGTTGCAGATGTTTAATAGCCTACATAATTATTATTAATCAGATAAATCGCGCAGGCAAGCCAAATAAAACTTAACTAACTTGTCAATAGAAAGTTAAAAAATACATTGCGAAATGTTAATTATGTTACTTGGGTGAAGTACCTATTCTGACTATGATCGACTGACCATACTTTCGCCCCTATGGGAGTTCTGCGATGCCTAATGCATGGAAATTGCAAGGTAATTCGTCGGGAATCGCAATGCTTGGTTCGGAGGACATAGGTAGATAGTGAAAACAACAAATATATCTGAAATACTATTACCTAACAGAAATGTGATCTATTCTACTTAGTTAAAAATCTTGTTAGTATACAAAGTTTTAATTTCAGTATTTTGTGTTATTAAAACTTAAAATATTTTAATTACAAAAGACAAGTATAGGTATGTAAGTAAATACTTGGATAGTGAAGTAAATTTTAACTAATGTTTGTGATAAAGTAATTAGGTATTTCTTCTGTAGACCAAATAATTACTTAATTCTTTTTTGCTGTAAGTACATATCCAACAAAAAAAAAATTCACCTTTTCATAACTTCCTTCTAAAGATCTTCGGTAACTTAAAGAATGATGAATTCTTGTGTTGGTTATTTCATTTAGTATTCATCCACGCAACAGTTATAGTAGGAACGACGTTTTGCTATTATAATTTATCAAATAAAATTTTTTAAAATACATTAAAACTTTTACAACTATTTTTACCTACAATTAAATATACTAAACACGAAACAAAACTGTTTCAAAAAGTATTTATATAAAACTATTTACGTAAACAGCGTTAAAAACTTTAACATTGAATCGCCTCCAACGCGCTAGCCCTGACTGCGTTATTTCGCCCGGGCGCGTCGCGATTTTAGGTTTAATTATTTCACGTAGGTAGCAAGAATTACAGAGGCCAGGTACTACGTACTCGAGGCGACACTGCATTCAGCTACTCTGTTCCACTCAACTGCGGTGCATACACTGCCAGTGTTGCCACCTTAGTGGATTTTCCACTAAATCTGGTGGTTTGGAACCCCCTTTTAGTGGCAAATTTTTGCTTTTAGTGGCTAGTGGTTTTTTTAGCGGATTAGGAATTTTATAATAAATTATAAGAAACGAGTCGTTTCATATAAATAGTCGTTTCAAACGTCTATTTAGCCATATTTTATACTTTCAAATATAAACCTATATATTTTTAGGAGTATATTTTACTACGCAGGCAACACCAATCCACGCATTCACGGGGTTCCCCGTTAAATATATTTAGTATAAGGCAACTAATATAAAACGATGGAATGCAAGGGCGAGATCTATCTGTATCTCGCTCTCCGGAATACTAAATAGTTGAGAGGGATATAATTTCCGCTTTCTATTCTATTTGACAGCATTTTACAATACTTAGTCCAATGTTTTTGAACTCGGTCACGCACGATCACTCGGATTCAGTGCCTCAATGTGCGTTGTTGTTTGTTTTTGTTTCGTTTTGCGATTACACATTTTTAAATAAAAATATTATTCATACGACGTCATGCCGAAACCTCAATATTCCCAAAAATTTAGGGATTCTTGGCTTCAAGATCCCGATTTAAAAGAATGGCTTCAAGCAGTTGAAAGTACCACTGGCCAAGTAGCAAAATGCAAGTTTTGTGGAACGATATTAAGAAGTCACTACGGAGATTTAAAAACACATGCTCTTTCGAAAAAGCACCAACAAAATAGAAAGGTAAATTATAGCTTTGTCTTTGTTATTTATAACGGTTCGAACTTGGTCAATTAATGAGGTTGCATTTAAATTTTTCTTATATATTTCATTATTTGTTTATAGGTTATCACCAAACAACCTAAGCTGACATTCAAAAAGGAGTCTACTGATAATAAAAAGAAAGATGAAGCCAGAGTTGCCTTATTTACAGCAATGCATACAAGTATACGAACAGTTGATCATTTAGGAGAAGTTATTAACCATAGCCATGAAAAAGAAATAAATAAAATGCAGATGCACCGAACTAAGTGCACGTATGTAATAAAAAATATTTTAGCATCTCATTTTACAGAACTTATAAAAAACGACATTAAAGATCAACCATACAGTTTATTAATAGATGAATCCACAGATATTGCTGTACAAAAATATTTGGGTTTAGTTATAATTTATTACAGCACTACACATGAAAAAATAGTTTCAACTTATTTGGACCTTGCTGAACTCGACGCATGTAATGCTGAAGGTATTGTTTCTGCCATAAAGCGGACGCTTAAACATTTCGACTTGCGAATTGAAAACTTAATGGGTATTGGCACAGATAATGCATCGGTGATGGTTGGCGTAAATAATGGAGTTTTTTCCCGATTGAAACAAGAAATACCGCACTTAGTTTTGGTACGTTGTTTATGCCACTCCTTGCAACTGGCTGTTTCAGCAGCAGCAAAGGAATTTCTTCCGCGAAATCTTGAATTTTTAATTAGAGAGACATATGATTGGTTTGCTCGCTCGTCTTCCAGACAAGTTATCTATAAAGAGCTATACAAATCCATCAACGATGGACAGAAGCCTCTTAAAATTGTTCAAGCCTGTCAGACTAGATGGTTATCCATAGAGTCTGCTGTGTCGAGAATTTATACGCAATGGCTGGAGCTTAAAACTCATTTTTCGATTGCTAAGTTGCACGAAAGGTGCCACACGTCAGAGCTATTGCACTCTATGTATGCGAATGATATAAACTATGCATATGTATCATTTATTTATCCAATTTTGATTGATATAAACAGAGTTAATAAAATGTTTGAGTCAAAAAATACGGACCACACCTTATTGTGCGGTGAATTAACAAACTTGATTGATACGCTTGTCACCAAAGTAACGTTGCCTACACATAAGATAGATATCTTTACTCAAAATATTCGTGACTATTTGGACCAAAGATGCTACCTGGGATTCCGATTCGAAAAACATATTCAAGAAATGAAAGAGAAAGGTTTTCCCCGGGAAGAGGAAGAAGTATTGCGGAATAGGTGCATACAGTTTATAGTTTGTCTCATTGACGAAATAAAAAACAGATTGCCGGAAAATATTACTCTCATGAAACAAATATCCCGTATAAGTGTCGAAAAAGCCCTGCATCACAACAAAGAAAATCTTGTTGATATAATGGCTCGGTTCGTAACAAGTACAGAATTAATTGCAAAAATTGACGATCAATGGCAGCAAATTCATTTACTGAGATGGAATGAAACAAAAGATACAAAAAATTTTTGGAGCGAAGTCTTGAAATTCAAAGATGCACAAGGTGTTGCTCGATTTCAAGAATTAGCAACATTTGCGATTACACTTTTGGTATTGCCACATTCGAATGCCGATGTGGAAAGACTTTTTAGTAGCATGAATATTATAAAAAACAAGCAGCGAAACAGAATGAAGCTAACTCTTTTGAAATCAATTCTAAAAATACGCTGCGGTATGCAGTTAATGGGAAAGTGCTGCAACAATTATGAAATTCCTTTAAATCTTATAAAACAAATTGGGACGAAGGAGTCATATCAGTCCGATAAGGATAACAGTAAGGCTGAAAATGAAAATGCAGATTCATCTGAAGACGATTTATTAATGTAAATAATATCTTAAGCAACTTTATTTTTTTAATTACTAAAAGTAAAAAAATTATATT
This sequence comes from Parnassius smintheus behrii, assembly GCA_036936625.1. NCBI lineage: Eukaryota > Metazoa > Arthropoda > Insecta > Lepidoptera > Papilionidae > Parnassius > Parnassius smintheus. The sequence goes on along the minus strand of JAUPFT010000029.1, from coordinate 22,715,939 downwards.
AACAACAATGAGATTTTTAATAATAAACGTACTTTTACTCTTTTTTTGCTTTAATCATATTCATATATCTTAGTGGAAATTTTAGTGGTTTTCAGAGGGGGACATCTTTTTGTTAGTGATTTTCTGGTGGTTTGAGGAGCCTTGTCTGGCGGATTGCTATTTCATCCGTTGGCAACACTGTACACTGCACTTTAATCAGTCACTGTAACATTCACTCGCTAGGTGCTTGTGGAGTTGTCACGTATTGTGTTGATTTAAAAAAATCTCTAGATAAAAATACGCCGTCGTATGTAGTTAGATATTGCACAAATAATTCAAGAAATGACAATAAAAACCAAGGAATTACTTTTCATCGGTTAATAAGATACTTAATCAATAAAAAGTATTTTATATTAATAATAAAACAAATTATTTCCAAGACGCCATCTCGCGTCATGGAATATAGATTATGAAAATATGTTCAGATGCGACATTTCTGTAGGTACTTAAGTATAGGACGAATATAATATTAGTATTAGTGATGCAACGGAAGTGTCATATCGGAAGCAGAAACGGAAACAGATGTTAAAAATATTTTTTTGCAGAAACGGAAACAGAAACGGATGCGGAAACGGAAATACTATTTAATAAAAAAAAATAGAAATTTTCATTTCTAATTTTTTTATTAAATACTTTTAAATAACCTTCAAAATTAAGTAGCGGTAAGTTATATTTTATGAAAAATTGTTCGGCCGCTTTTACACCTAACAATCTGTTCCAGAGTTCTTCATATATAAGTCAGTAAGCCCTTTTCAGACATTGGATGTTTACGAGTGCTATACTTTGCATATGTCAGAAGTATTCTGGAGTATAATAGTATTATATGGAATCCTCAATATGTGACGTATATTCAAAAGCTAGAGAATATTCAGTTAAAATTTTTAAAGCACCTACATTTTCGTTTTTCTTGTCAGTTTTCAGATGATAGCGAATCTAGTCTCCGCTATAATTTCATGCCTCTTCAAAGTAGACGAACCTTAATGGATATGTCCTTCCTACACGGCATATGTAATAACTACATAGACTGTTGTGAATTAGCGTTACAAATTTTAAGTTTTTGTATTCCAAATAAACGAACTAGACATACGACACATTTTGCTACTGCCCTTAAAAGAACTAACTATGCTCAAAATTCGATTGTCAATAGGCTTCACTGAATTTATAATAAAACATTTAATACAATTGATATCTTTCACTCTAGTAAACCTTCATTCAAACGTGAAGTTGCTAAGGTAATTTGCAAAAATATTTCAAATTATAAACTAACCTATAAAGGAGACGGGCGAATTTGGGCCTAACGTTACACAAGTGAAATAATTATCAATATTTTTTTTTATAGTTAATAATGAAATATTAAGCAGTTTTATCATGGCAAAAGAAATTAAATATTTAATAAGAATAATACGGACTTCCGTTATTTTTATTTTTAAACAATGCTGCCAGATGAAATAGGTTAGTTAATCGATTTTAATACAAAAATAGAAAAAAGACAATAAAAAGTGATTTAGTCTTTTCTTCTTTTAGTCTTTTAGTCTTTTTAGTCTTTTCTTTTATTTAAATAATGGTTCCCTCGTGACACCTTAACGTTTCAAAATAGTCGCAAGAATAAATTGACTGAATAAATTAATAAATCGATTTCACAATCGATTATCAATGTTTCATACAGGCCACAAAGCGGAAATGTCAACGTTACTTTAAAAACTAAAAACGTCACTCAAATCATTTGTTACTTTTGTTCTCAGAGTACCTACTTTTTTATATAGGGAAAAAAAATTAAAAATTAAATGAAAAGGAACTTTTGTTTGGCTCTGAGCTTGCGGTGGTAGTGAATATTTTCTGTTGTTTTTCTGTGCTGTAATAATATTCCCATCTTTAACGACTCTGTCTACGTATAAAGGATTCTGACGGTTTCTTTTCTGATTTTACAAGAATACATGTGCGAAATGATAAATGATTTTCCCCAGCTCACACACAGTAATTTAATAAAAATATCTTTAGGTGTTTATCAAATTAACTGGGCTAGGTCCCATTATGGTGAACACATACAAGATGGGAGATATGAAATAGAAGTGTGTCTAGAAACGGACAGCAACCTACTAAGATTAATGTCTTTATTCGACCTCTTAATAGCCACCTGGAATGGTACTATCCAACCATTCTAGCTGGCTATTGAGAGGTCGAATAAAATCGAGACATATACTTAAGCTCAAAAACATATTTTACATATATTTTAGTTGACAGTCCTCGTAATGGTAGAGAGATCATCAAACAGTATTATTTCAATTCTTTGGTAGGAAAAGAACTGTAGGTTGCTGTTGTCATGTTATGTCCATAATATGCTACCTAAGCTGGGCAAGGCGTCAAGAGAATTTATTACTGCATGCACCGTTTTTAGACGATATTTTATTTCTTTATGATGAAGTGGACGATTAATAAATCATTAAAAGAGAAAATGTTTTTAATTCATCCTCCTTTTGCTTTTTTTTATAATTATTTCAAACTTCTAGAATTTAGTTGGACGGCGGCGTCTGAATCTTCTATTTGTGAATGTGCTACAATACATAAAATTATGGTGAAGTCTAGTTTACAATAAAGTCTAATAATTATTTTCTTAAAGTGTAATGTGAGAGCTTGGTGTGAGAATAACAGTGTATGCGTATCATAAACAAAATAATAACCTATATTTTTTTCTACCATGAAGCACTCGTAAACATTTTAGTTTTTTTTAAATGGCATTGATATATAAATAAAATAATACAGTAATCGTTGCTGTAACATCAGGCCCAGCTTTCTATGAATTTTCGCCCGTCTCCTTTAAATAGCAAATAGTATTAACAATATAAATACAAGAAAGTTTTTGTAGCAGGTATTAATTGGATACATAATTATACGCTATAGTTTACATACATCATGTCTATATTTATAACATATTATATTTATTTATGTTAAAATATAGTTATTTAATTAAAATTTATATCGATCACACACACACGCAAACACACACACGCAAACACACACACACACACACACACGCACGCACGCATGCGCACACACACACACACACACACACACACACACACACACACACACACACACAAACACACACACACACACACACACACACACACACACACACACACACACACACACTTTGATTCACTTTCACATACGTGTGCAAACATACACAATCTTCTGCACTTAAACAAATTTCGTGCGCTTTGTTTACATTTAAATATGTTTATATTTCATACATCTATTTTTAAGTAAGGTGGTGAATACTCTGTGACGTTTTTTTAAGCTAAATAAGTATATTGTAAATCCGTAATTGGCTTCAAGACCTATTTTATAAGATTTATGTGTAAATAGATTGTTACAAGCTGTGGATTTTGTGAATAATAAAAGTAAAATAAAAATAAAATAAAATAAAGTCCAGCTCAGCTAAGTAATTTATCACTGGCGATGCTGAGTATACACCAAAGCTAAACTGGTATTGAAATATGGGCAGATCCTTCAAAAAGCCGCATTTAGATTTAGCGAGTAGGTAATTTAGTACAGCCCTAGCGCGAAAGTAGGACGTAAACGAACTTTGAATCCAAAATACTCACTAAAGTATCTTTACGTGAAAAATAATTAATATTAACTTCACGTAGAAAATAATTAATATAAACTTCATGTAAATATAACTGCTGCCTAATTAATATTACAAATCTAAGTTGTAACAAAGGCTAAGTTGTGACAGAGATACATTTTATAAATAAATAGGTATACAATTCCTTGACTGACCATTTTTTTTAGTTGGCAATGAAAGTTTTACAGTTTCAACTAACTTGTCAATCTCTGCAAATTCTTCAGAGTATATCACTATAAGCGGGCTCTTTAAAGCGGTAGTTGTGCGTTATTTTCGCGAGTATATTTTGTCACATAATTTACATCTGGCTTTCTAATCATCAATCTCAATATAATAGTTCCAAACAGGACTTGTTTTTGGCTTCGTGATTGCACCTAAATTACACACATTACTCAAATTACTAATTAACTAAAAACACAAAATAACAGAAAATCTTACGCATTTACACTCACGTCACGCCGTATAATAAAGTTAAAAAAGTATGTAAACAAACCCGTTGGGACAAGTGCCGAAAGTACGTGCACAGCTCGCTTATGGTTGGCTGAAATGCCCCTCCTCCACCCCTCCTCTACTTATGTGGCTGCGCCGCTGAGTTCCATTCAAACTTCCGTTATAAAACTTGTGGAAACGGAAGCAGAAACTGATGTTAAAAACTATGCAGAACTTCCGAAGTTGCGGAAAAGGAAACAGAGTTCTGTTGCATCACTAATTATTATATACATTTTTTTGTAGAAACATAAGTATAAGTTCTTATAATTAGGCAAAATTTTTAATGTTTAAATCTGCTAATTATTCTTTTATTTTTATGTTTCCACATTAAAGTCAAGGGGGAATAAATTCATCCATTTTTAACTATCTATGTCAAATATAATAAACATACATTTAGTATGTTTTTTATATTTGACATAGATACCTTTTAAAATATTCAGATAAAAATATCAGTAAAACGTAATTGTGATATAATATTATGTAATATTATATTAAATAAGCAAATATAATGTACAAAATAAATGACAAAATTTAAATATTATTCTCGATATAATTTACCTATTTAACAATACTATACCTACGGATCATTCTACCTATGTTTGTTCTATGATAAAAAAACAACCGCGCTAACACAAAGTAGCGCACATTTTTGTTTGTAGCTGTTCTAGTATGTTATATTACTTCAATGTAAAAACCTGCCAAATTCTGTGGTGAAAAACGCCTAACTAATGTCATCTTCATTTACTATTGTATTAAACATTTAATCACAATACGCAATACGTCAAATTGTGTTCTACCAAAAAACCAGACACGTTTAACTCTGCCTTTTTAATTTCTTTTGCAAAGTTAGGTTTATGAAAGAATTGTTGCACCTGAAATAAATCAGTAAATTTATTTTAAAATGCAACATACATTCTTGTGAGTGTAAGGTTAAATAAATAAACAAATATTAATATATAACGTAGCACTGCGAAACGACTGGTGAAAAAATAAATATACCTATTACAATCTGTTTGGTTTATTAAACTTAACGAAGACTGTCCACTGAATTCACTCACATTTTTTTATGCAGCCAAATTGTGTCAATTTGTTTTTTTTTATATAGAATAGGGTGCAAGCGAGCATGCGGCTCACCTGGTGTTAAGTGACTACCGCCCCCCACGATCAACCGCAACACCAGGGGAATTGCAGGTGCGTTGCCGGCCTTTTAGAAAGGAGTAAGCTCTTTTCTTGAAGGTCCCCAGGTCGTATCGGTCCGGAAAAATCGCCGGTGGTAAACTATTCCACAGAGAGGTCGCACGCGGAAGAAAACTCCTTTTGAAACGTTCAGTGGTAGACCGCCAAGCACCCAGATGGTGTGGATGGTATCGGGACGTATGCCGCGTAAGCATTGGCGGCTGGGATTAATCCGAGCAATTCCTCAGAGTACTTCCCATTGTATATGCGAAAGAAAATGCAAAGAGATACAACATCTTTTCGCAGCGCCAGTGAATCGAGCCGATTGGAAAGCACTCGGTCGTCGACGATTCGAGTCACTCTGCGCTGGATGCAGTCAAGTGGAAGGAGCTGGTACTGGGGAGCCCCAGCCCAGAGATGGGAACAGTATTCCATGTGCAGCCAAACCTGCGCCTTGTAAAGTTGCAGCCGGTGTGCCAGCATGAAATACTGTTCCGCTCTGCTGAGCACGCCAAGCTTTTTAGAGGCCAATTTGGCCTTCTCTTCCAAGTGACCACGAAACTGCACGTCACTCGATATGTTGACGCCGAGGATACCGATACTGGCTGAGGCAACAAGAGGAGTGCCTTTTTAGCGGTTATCGCGCAAACTTGTGTCTTCTGGGGGTTAAACTGGACTGGATTGATTCGCCCCCAATCCGAGACTCTGTTCAGCCAAGACTCGACTTCAGACACAAGTTTGTCCCGGTACTCGGAGACTTTATCCCGAGAAATATTGGCACGGCCGGTGTAAAGAGCATCACCAGTTCTGTCATCTGCATAGCAATGAATGTTACGGGTTTGCAACATATCATTGATATGCAGAAGAAACTGCGTTGGCGATAGCACGCAGCCTTGTGGAACACCAGCATTAATGGGCTTGTAATCGGAGCTTGCACCGTTTACAACTATCTTGATGCTATGATCTGCAAGAAAGCTGGTGATCCAATCGCACAATTTCTCGGGAAGCCTATAGGAAGGGAGCTTCGAAGGAAGCACTTTGTGCCAAACCCGATCGAAGGCCTTCGCAATATCCAAACTAACGGCCAATGCGTCCTCCTTGGACTCTCTGCCTCTACCCATCTAAGAGTTAGGTAGACCAGAAGCCTACCAGCTGATCGACCACGGTGGAAACCGTATTGGAGATCACTAATCAGCTGGTGATTCTCAAAGTACCTCATAAGCTGGCAGTTTACAATGGACTCCATTGTTTTGGAGAACAAGGAGGTGAGGCCGGTAGTTGGACGGATCTGAGTGGTCGCCTTTTTTAGGGATCGGGTGGACGGAAGCCATCTTCCATGATTTTGGAACTACGCCTAGGGAGTAGGAGTACCGGAAAAGACGCGTTAAAACCGGTGCCAACTCTGGAGCACACGTCCTCAGCACAATTGGGGGGATTCCGTCAAGGCCACTCGACTTGTGGATGTCCAGGAGGAGTGCTTTGCGAACCAAGTGCTGTGTAAACTGCACTTCCGGCATGGAGTACTCACACCGCGGGATGGTCGGCGGCGTACTCCCCCCGTCATCTAGAGTCGAGTTGGACGCAAAGAAAGAGCCTAGAATATCGGCTTTCTCCTTTGCGGTATGTTCCAGTGAGTCGTCCTCCCTGTGCAGAGATGGAAGAGATGGCTGACAGAAATTCCCCTGGACAGCCTTGGCGAGAGACCAGAATGCACGGGTTCCAGAAGGAAGGCGAACTAGTTTCTCGCCAATTCTGCCTATGTGCTCTGACTTTGCCTTGGCAATGACTCTTTTGAAGGACCTAGAGGCGGAATTATACTTCTTTTTTAGGGCGCTGGTGGTTACATCCCGGAACGTTGATGCGTCAGCCCAGGCTTGGTAGCACTCCTGCTTATAGCATGAAGCTATTTTACAGGAGCGACCAAACCATGGCTGAGATTTGCCTCCAATGGGCACCACAGCGGAAGGAATAAAAAGTTCCATACCCTGAAGTACCACATCAGCGACAGAATCCGCAACAATGTTGGGATCGTCCGCCGAGAAGCAAACCCGCCCCCAAGGGTAGGATGCAAAGAAAGACCGCATCCCATCCCAATCGGCTGACCTATAGTGCCAAACACGGCGGCAGCCTGCAGAATGTAACTGTGATTTCAGCGTGAGTGGCACCACACTCCGGACAAGACAATGGTCCGAGGAGCCTAAAGGGGCTTCGACGGAAATCTGATATCCGTTCGGGTGTTAGTAGCCGGGTTGTAGTAATAGACTTTACAAAAGGTGCGTCTGGATCATCTTTAGCTTCGGAGATCCATGAACGAAAGTAAAGGATCTTGCTCCCACTCCACTTTATACGCCCTATCATATTTTCGCTTAATCACCACCACCAATAATTCCTATCACCCACGAAATATTATTAACAAGATCACCGTGAAATCTAATACGATACCAAACTAAAGTACGTCCTTCTATGACTGATTGAACTTGAATGTGATATAAAAATAATACGAGAAGTACAGGGAAATCCCCCACATACACATCTAGTGTTACCGTTGTCAGCATTTTGAGTTGCCATAGTTAAATCTATTTTGAATACCCCAATACTACCAGCTTTTATAAAACGTCAACCGATTATGCCAGAGGCTAAAATAAAAGGCCAATCCTGCCAAAATCGCAGGAACCTGCTACATATGGTCATACTGTATTCAAGATTCAAGTAGGTAGTAAACTAAAAAGCGGCTATTTACAAAATAGCCACGGCTAAGATATGCGTCAGCATGATAACTAGCTATTAGCGTATTACTATTATTTATTCTGTGCCAGTGGCTACTTTTGTTAGGTGTGCTTCGATTGTGCGACAACTTTACAGTGCAGCGTAGACAGACATTCTCTGTCTACGCAGTGCATCGAGCAGCTGCCACAAAGAACATGTAATCATTACGTTATGCAGGAGCACGTAGCTGACTAGTTATATTGCAAATGGGTAACGGGCAACGGCATGACGCGCGCATTTGCCGCAATCTTCATTCGTATCGCCCTTATCTTTTTAACATTTACATTATATATATTCCCAACATTAAAGAAATAAAAAGGTTAGGTTTATTATTAGTAATATGTTCATAACAATAATTGTATTTTAATTTGTTGACTTAAATGAAATGAACTTCCTATACTTTCTTTAAGCCTAAGCTAAAACTGACGATGAGACATTTAAGTACAAATTATAGTGTAATATCATAGAGTATAAAAATATAAATATGTTCCACAGCAGGGTTCAAACTTAATCACGCGGTAGTTGAACTGTTCAAGTCCTAGCTACAGTTGCTACGCTAACGGTATTAACTATCAGTTGGTCAGTGAGTAATTTATATAAATAGCTGGTTATTTCATCACAAGTAACCGGCTAGCTAGGTTATTGTAATTTTTGCTATAATTATCCATCGCTCAGAATGAGTGAAATAAACTTAAGTGAACGGAATGAGAGTCGAACTCGTACAGTAGATCTAAAATTATTTGAGTAGATCGGGAGAATAGAATAATATAATTTAGGCCAATTAAACCTGGTCTAGCGTTGTTTTTCCTTTTGAGTGTAGAGTATATAGGGATATAAAAGAACAATAATATTGTTTTCTTATTCACTATGTACTACTGAAAAAACCCACAGGTCTCTATATGACCACTGTCCATTGCACAAAAAATAATGTGGCCTGTATATTACCATCCAGTAAGTAATCTGCACAGCTATTAAGGGTGGGACTACATCATTGTAAATTATTGACTGACATAATAAAACAAACTGGAACTGGAAACTCGTAAGAAGGACGTTCAAAATAGCCTATAGTATGTATAAATGCTATAGTACGTAGGCGGTCCCATAATGAATTGGCCTAACTATGAACCAATGAAGGAAATGAAACCAAACCAATTTTATTTTTCAATATAATCACCATGAATACTAACACACTTCTGACATCTGTGAATCAACATCTCTAAACCTTTATAAAAATAATCACATTTTTTATCCTCAAAATGACTGAAGACGGCCGCCTGCAACTCTTCATCGCTTGAAAATTTTCTTCCTCTTAAGTCCCGCTTTAAATTTGGAAATAAATAATAGTCGGAAGGGGCCATGTCTGGACTGTAAGGTGGATGTTGAACTTCTGTGAAACCGCATTGACGAACTGCATCCTTCGAAACACCAGCGGTATGAACAGGGGCGTTGTCATGGAGCAACAGGACACCTTTAGACAGCTTGCCTCTTCGTTTTTCCTCTATCTTGTCTCGTAATTTATATATTAAAGAAGCATAATATTCGCCGTTCACGACTGTATTACGTTCTTTAAAATCCACCATCAAAATGCCTTGAAAATCCCAAAATATTGTGCACATCAGTTTTTTAGTCGATTGTTGCACCTTTGCTTTTCCAGGGGGCTTTTCACCTTTATAACGCCTGAAAAGGAATTCGGAAGGTCCTCCTGATCCGGCTGCGAAGGACCAATTGAAAAGGAATTCGGCTCGCGAGGACCAATTGAAAAGGACCTAACGGAATTCGGAAAATAATACTAAGAAACAGAAGGGAGGAATCGAGGCTTCTCTCGATCCAGCCTCCTATCGCGCCTACGTTGGGTTCGGGAACAACGTATGTGATCTCCGCAACGGAGTAACACACTAGGGCGATAACCTCTTTCCTTTTCAGCAAGTAGGTTCAGACGGGGATTACGGGTCTTCCGAAGTCGTCCCGGTCCCGACGCCTTAATTCTTCGATGTGGACTGTATAACTTAAGGGATCTTGGGAATGAAACAGCAATTATCTTCAAACCGTTCCGTGAGAGAGTAATCACTTTTCCCTATACTCTTCTTCTTGACTGCTGGTTTTCACTTTTCCCGAAGGATTTTCTTGTTTTTCCGAACTATTTTCCCGAATTATCTTCTTCCCCGAACGAATTGCAATAAAACCCGTTTACTAAGCTACCCCCAGAGCTAAACGCGAAAGTGAGCCGCGCATTTCGCGTGCCTGCGCAACTTAATTACATGAATTTGTACTATTACTCTCTCACGTTTCACTTAATTTCTTTATTTACTCAAGTCATATACAAATACAATTTGTCAATATAGGTAGTACAAAACAATATCTACACTATGATATGCATTATATCTTCATATTACAAAAAACCTTTTATTTATTAAACGAAAACCACCTATTTTACTCACAAATCCAAAATGCAAACTTCTTAAATATTTAACACAGAAAGTTAAAACAATGTTTCCTACTTGAATTTATACATAAGTTAACTAATACAATAGTTTAATTTACATTTTCTCTATTCATTTCACTATTTAAAACACTTTTAAATTTCTTATACAAAACTATCATTATTTCACTTATGCACATGAATTTTCACATAAAAATAACACAGAATTCACCTTTTTAGCACGTACAATCAACCTGAAATAGTTTACAAGTCATTTTTACATAAATTGCTGAAATTTCAAACATTTTAAATTTTTACATATTCGGCCTCCTAAGGGCGTGGTCAGCGTGCTTCCGTGAACTCACACTATTTGAACAACTAACTTTGCACGACTCTCGACTATCAGAAAAAATGAAAGTCTGAAATACACTTAATTTTAACAATATTAAATAGACAAGTGTTTCTACATAATTTTCAAACAGTAGGAAACTATTTCTGATAAGATTCTTACTTGTTATCATGCTTCTTATCAGATAACAATACAAGTGAATGTTTTCATTAATCAATCATAACAAATAGGCATTTGTTTTCGTACAAACGTATCAAACTTATACAAGACAATACTTATGCAATTAATTTCCTTTAATTCTGTCTATGCACAGAGTGATTATCTCGACCGGGGAACCAATCCGATCTTTAACTTTACTTTAATATTCTTATGAATTTACATCATTAGAAAGATGATTTCAACCGGGGAACAAATCCGGTAACATAATTTATATCTTAAATTCCTTACGAATTTATTAGGCGATATTACCTAGGAAAACAAACAAACTAGTCCGGCCTGGGAGTCGAACCCAAGACCTTCTTATCATTAATTCGACATTTCTTTAAGATTTAACTAAGCATTTTCTTATCAGAGCGTCGTGGCTCGATAATTTGCTTTTCATGACTATGCGTCATCGGTTGATTTAATAAACTGAAACATTCTTATAGGCGCGTCGCCAACAATCTCCCCCCCGTGCGTCAGCACCATCATTTGGGAGGCGTCGCGGGTACCAGGACTATTATTCTGGATGTAGGTCTCCTCAAGATACCTGTGCTAGTAATGACGTCAACCACTCTGGTGTGACCGTCTGGTCCCGGTAACGTTCTACTAATTTTTCCTTTTGGCCACGTATTTCGTGGCAACGAATGATCTATTATCAAAACAATATCGCCTTCTTTAGGTTCCATGAACTTTCCGTTATTACCTGTTCGCGGTATTAAGGTAGGCATGTATTCCTTCAGCCACCTTGTCCAAAAATGGTCGGCTAACCTCTGTGCAGCTTTCCAATTGAGTTGACCCGTCAGATGCCGCTCTAGAAATAATCCAGGTGGTCGATCACCACATGAGCGTCCCAGAAGAAAATGATTGGGTGTCAAACCCTCTTCAGGACTATCCATACTGAATGTTACTAGAGGCCTGGAATTTACCGTATGCTCTGCTTCTAAAAGTAACGTATGTAGAACCTCCTCTCGTGGGTTCCTTTCCTTGAGCGTAGCGGTCAACGCAATTTTAATCGACCTTACTAACCTCTCCCAGGCGCCACCCATGTGCGGTGCTCCCGGAGGTATAAATTTCCATTTAATGTACTTCTTAAATGACTCATTTTTCATGCCCTCATAGCATTCTTCGCATGCTTTCAATAATTCTTTATTTGCAGCTTTGAAATTCGTCCCGTTATCGCTGTATATAACGGTTGGTTTTCCTCTTCTGGCGATAAATCGCCTTAACGCCATTGTCATTGACGCTGGTGTCAATGAGGCTGCTAATTCCATATGTACTGCTCTGGTAGTCAGACACGTAAATAAAACACCCCAACGTTTTTCGTGTCGCCTTCCTATAGTCACACTCATAGGACCGAAATAATCCACAGCTGAGCATGTAAAAGGTGGCTCATGATGAGCTATTCTCTCCAGAGGAATATTTCCTTGTGGCACGTTCTGCGGCTTTGACCTGTATGTCCTGCACCACTGACAGTGATGTGACACACTTCGTACTACATTACGTAAGTTCAAGACGTAAAATTTCTGGTTCACCTCATTCATCACCGTCTGGTGATTGGCATGTCCAAAATGATGATGAACTTCTCTAATCATCATTTTAACGATTTCGTGTTTACCGTCTAATATGACAGGTTTTCTACTTTCCTCGGTCAAATTAGACTTGAAAGGTAAACGTCCATTTAAACGGAGTAAGTTATCCTCTCCTATTTCCATAGATAATTTACTTAAGCGTGAACTTCTTTCAACGCTTTTGCCTGCTTTCAAGCACTTTATTTCCGAATAAAAACACTCGTCTTGAACGAACTTCCAAATTAAGAATTCCGCTTTTTTCAAGAGCGCTATGTCCAACGCGCCATCGGGTCCTTTAACCGACTTTGCTAAAACTTTGTTGGAACACATAACCGACTTTTCGGCTGCGTCGTCGGGTCCTTTAACCGACTTTCTTAAACTCTTGAATTTTTCTACCGCTTGTAAGGTGCGTGTAGTTGCCCCAAGGAATTTCTTAAAGCTGCTAAATCGTCCGTAGTCGGGTAGACTTAACGGTTCTTGCTTTCTTAACGCATTTACGCCCTTTGGCGATTTTTCTTCACCTGTTTCTAAGCCTTTTATGGTGTCCACTTGTTTGGGCCATAAATCAGGACTTTTCCTGAGGAATTCAGGTCCTTGAAACCAGCGATGACTTACCTCGAAGGTGGAAGGGAAATTTCTCGTGGCGTCATCTGCCACATTTTGTGACGTTGGAACCCATCGCCATTCACATGGTTTACTGTGATCTTCGATCTCAGCCAATCGATGAGCAACGAATGGTTTAAAAGCGCGAGGATCTGACTTAATCCACGCTAACACTGTACGTGAGTCTGTCCAAAATACTCTCTCGGACATCTCGTACTTGCTCTCTTCACTAACCGAAGCAGCCAGTCTGCTGCCCATAAGAGCTGCTTGCAATTCAAGCCTTGGAATCGAAATTGGTTTCAACGGCGCTACTCTTGCCTTTGCGGCGATCAACGTAATCCGCCTTCTTCCTTGCTCGTCCGTGGTGACGTAATACACCGCGGCGGCGTATGCTTTTTCACTAGCATCCGTGAATGTATGCAACTCTCCCTTGCCGATGCCTTCAGCAACGGGTCTAGGTACTTCTAAATGACCTAATTTCTTCACTTCCGATATCCATTTACAAAATAACACGTGTAATTCGTGTGAAACTTCTTCATCCCAAGAGATGCCTGTCCTCCATACTTGCTGGATCAACGACTTCCCTTGAATCGTTATGGGTGATGCGAGTCCCAAAGGATCGAAAACTGACATCACAGCGCTAGTTATCTCCCTCTTCGTAGGCGGTCGCAAACCTTCCATCACCTCTTCCGGTGTGCTACGAAGACTTGTGGAGAAACTTATTATATCCCGTTTGATATTCCAAATCAAACCTAACGTGCGCTCTGTATGCTCTTTATCTCCCAGCGAAGCACTGTCGCTCTTATATTTATTTTCCATTTTATTTAAAACTTCGGGTCGGTTGCTAGCCCATCCCCTCAGTTGGAAAGAAGCATGCTTATGTAATTCATACATATCGTTTACTATCCTTTCGGCCGTCGTCACGTCGGGAAATGCCTGTAGATAGTCATCCATATAGAAATTGCTTTCCGTAGCGGAAGCTGCTTCTGGATAGATATGCGCGTTGTCCTGCGCATTCCTATTCTTTACATATATAGCAATGCAAGGTGATGATGCCGCTCCAAATATGAGTGACGTCATTCTATACTCTTCCGGTGGCGCGTCACGATTGTGCCGCCATAAGAATCGAAGGCTATCCCTGTCTTCATCCCGGATTTTCACTTGCAGGAACATTTCTTTAATGTCTGCCATTACTGCCACGCTTCCTTCTCTGAATCGTAGCAGAACTCCGAACAACGACTTCAATAAGTCCGGTCCGGTTAACAATGCATCATTGAGACAACGTCCGCCCGTCTTTGCGGCGGCGTCGAAAACTATCCTTATTTTCTTTTTTTGTGGGTGAGTCACTGCGAAGTGAGGAAGGTACCACGTACGTGGGGAAATGGAAATATGGTTCGCTTTCTCTGCGTAACCGTTAACGATGAGATTTTCAATTTGCTTCTCATATTCCTTTTTCAACTCGCTATTTTTGTCGAGCTTTTTCTCAATATTAAACAGGCGACTTTCAACCTGCGCTCTATTCGACGGCAAGCACTCATTGTCTGTGCGCCATAACAAAGCAGTCTCGTACCTATTATTAGGTATACGACGTACCGTTTTGTTCAAAATACTTAATGCTCGTTCTTCTGGGTCGTTCACGGGTTTTCTAGCCGATACTCCCAGAGATTCCAAGCTAAAGTAATCCTTGATTAATTTATCCATATCTTCCTCCTTCTTGGTGGAAATGTGGTTAACGATCTTGATCGGTTTAATACCACCCGATATGTGACCATGTAAAACCCATCCAAGTTTGGTGAGCGATGCTACAGGTAGGTTCTTACCTCCTGAAATTAATTCACGAGTAACTATGAGATGCCAATTGTCCTGACCAATTAATATGGTAGGTTTGGACCTCTCATACATCAACTCATCCTTAATCGGTGTCAAATGAGGACACCGTTGTAATAATTCTCGGCTTACCGACTGCGGAGAAAGGTTAAGTGACTTAATTGTTTGTACACTTATCTCTTCTAAGTCGCTCGAGTAAATGCCTTTTATCTTAATGTTTAAGCGATACGAACTGTCATCGTTAATTCGCTTTCCTCCCACGGCTTCGATACGTAATCCCTCTTTACGTCCGCGAGGCGCTAATTTTTGAGCCATCCACTCCTCTATGAGTGTCATGGTCGATCCCTCATCCAGAAGAGCTGTTGTCTTGACCTTTCCTCTAGGTCCATACAACTCGACCGGTATAATCTTTAAGTATGCACATGCCAGTGCATTCACTGTACTAACAGTTGTAATCTGAGCATCTTTACCCCCCTCGTCCCCTTGTGGCGAGGTTTTTTCAATGGGGTATCGGTGTAGCATTCGATGATGTGACATTCTACATCCCTCTACACCACATTTTTTCGCTTTGCACTCTAACCTCCTATGGTTAGGTGACAAACATTGGAAACATACTTTCGCCTTTTTAACCGCTTCCCATTTCTCGTGAATATTCATGTCCTTAAACTTGTAACAACTCACTATAGAGTGCTCCTTGTTGCATATAACACACTTATGTGTTACCCGACTTACAGGCTTATCCTGGGTTGTCATAACCACCTGTCGGTTGTGCCCTTTACTATTTCGGCGTTCTAAACGCTCGCTCGATTTACTTCGGCGCATATAGCGCTCGCTCACGGCACATCTGCGTACACCTCCCTTTGCGGTGTGTACAGTTTGCTTCCTGAATTCAGGACGCTTCCTTTTTTCAGGCGCATTTTCGTTGTTTAAGGACGCTCCAAATTGTTCACTCAATAAATTTAAAAACTTGGCCATCTTCTGTAACTCTGGCTCCAAAGGATACTGAGCTCGATATTCAAACCATTTAAATTTAATCATAGTTCCGAGCTTCTCCACTATGCGGCTCACTAACTCCGGTGAGTACAAATACTGTGGTTGATTCAACGCTTGTATCGTGGCAACCACGTTCGTAATACGACTTGCAAAAGATCCTATATTCCGGCAATCTTCTGCCAATCTTGGCATACGCTTTACATTCTCGATTTCGGCTAGAATGAGCATCTCAACCCTACCGAATCTTCTTTCGAGAGCGTTCATTATTTCTTCCGGTTCACACAAAGTAAACAACAACGACTTAACCGCTTCCTTAGCGGTGCCCTTTAATGCCCTCCTAAGGCGTGCGACATTTTGCACCCCTGAAAATTGACTTCTCGTGTCATCAAACACCGTTTTGAAAATAATCCATTCACCCGGGTCTCCATCGAACACCGGTAATTCCTGGAGGAAATGAAGCTGGGAAGACTTATCTTTACCAGCTATTTTTATTGCACTCACAATCGCTTCGGTCAATTCTGACACCTCACTCGCGTGTGTTTTCTGTGCATTTCCTTGGTTGCGCTCGATCTCCGCCCCTTTGCGGCGTGATCCTTTACACGCTTCCTTATCAGTAATATCGGGTTGTGCTACACTAACCGGCGCGCTCATTATGGTCTGCTGAACCCAACTCCTTACGAAAGGTTCCACCTGAGTATTCCGCTCTTCATCATCCTCACTCGAGTCG
Organism: Parnassius smintheus behrii; assembly: GCA_036936625.1. Taxonomy (NCBI): domain Eukaryota; kingdom Metazoa; phylum Arthropoda; class Insecta; order Lepidoptera; family Papilionidae; genus Parnassius; species Parnassius smintheus. Next base: position 22,699,154 of record JAUPFT010000029.1, on the reverse strand, counting down.
ATCTCCTCTTCTCGGTTGAGTCGTGCCAACTCCAATTGAGACTTGGCTAAGGCAGCAGCTGCCTGTGCTCGTTCGAGCTCTGAGCGTTCGAATTTAATCCGCGCCTCTAATTCGGCTTTCAGCCTCGCCGATCGCGATGACCTACTACCTCTTTGTGACCCTTTATCACTAGTGTGCCCGATTACTGTCCTTAACGATGCCGCTTCTTCGGTCCTTTGACCTACTTTTTCGACCACCGTTTCACTCCTGGATATAACGGATTGTTGTGCGGTGCTGGCCTGCGTACCACTGGTGTCCGTCCTGTTGCTTGTCGTTGCCATGGACGTCCCTGAGTCCCACGTGCATGTGGACGTGTCGGTGGTGGCTCCACTTGAAGGAGTTGCTCCATTTGACGCAGTAGCTGTGGTCGCTCCAGATGATTCCGCTTCTTTAGCCTTTCTTGAGAGCCCTGTCCTTGTCCTGCTCCCTTCGCTTCTCCCTGTCTGGTCTTGTGCCTTCTTCATCTTGCAGGAAGGTGATTGTTGGCCTACGGTCCCTAACTGTCCCTACGGTCCCTACAACCCCTTACCTACAACCCTTCTACACCCCAACCTAACACCACTACCCCTCCCCCCCTTATCTCCCAACCCTACAACCCTACTACCACCCTAACAGCCCTAACAGCCCTATCAATCCTGAACGGGGCCTACCGAGGTGAGCCGTCCAGGGATGGAGTCGTGCAGGAATGGAATGGAGGAAAGGTTCAGGAACTGTCCCGCCAAGGAATATGACGAAACAGTCGAGCGGTAGTGCAAGCGCAGTCTCGCTCGAGAGAACTGCTCCACCCGAAGGTGTTATGCCAGAGCCCAACCGTTTGGCACCGTTAGGTGGTCGGGATGTATACTGTGCTCGCCGCCCAGTTGCCGGTGACGCCTCGTCCAGGCGCCCTCCTCCGGCCGCGATGCAGTCAGGTGCCCACGCGCACCCTCGCCCGGCAGCAGCAGCGGTGGATGCTTCTTGCACCCTGATGACCCGACGGGAAATGCCGGACACAGTTGTCCGACAGGAAATGCCGAGCACGCTTGCCCGACAGGAAAAATGCCAAGCCCTGCTTGGCCACGATGAGTGCCTTCACAAGACACCTGCGCCCGGCTGCGATACGTGCCCCATGCGAGCACACGCTCCCGGCCGCAATCCCGGTTTTCTTTCTTCCGGTAGTTCCAGGTCCCGTCCTTCAGCGCTGACGTCCTGGTCTTCTGGCCTTTGGTCCTATTGCTTCAGCTCAAACCTCCGGCTTCCTTCGGTTGCTGATCTTCACTCGGCTTCCGAAGGTCTTCTTTTTCCACAACCAGCAGTCCACAGCTGGTTCCTTGATCCAGCTGGCGGGGTTCGGGTGGTCTTTAATCCGGCTCCGAAGGACCAATTGAAAAGGAATTCGGAAGGTCCTCCTGATCCGGCTGCGAAGGACCAATTGAAAAGGAATTCGGCTCGCGAGGACCAATTGAAAAGGACCTAACGGAATTCGGAAAATAATACTAAGAAACAGAAGGGAGGAATCGAGGCTTCTCTCGATCCAGCCTCCTATCGCGCCTACGTTGGGTTCGGGAACAACGTATGTGATCTCCGCAACGGAGTAACACACTAGGGCGATAACCTCTTTCCTTTTCAGCAAGTAGGTTCAGACGGGGATTACGGGTCTTCCGAAGTCGTCCCGGTCCCGACGCCTTAATTCTTCGATGTGGACTGTATAACTTAAGGGATCTTGGGAATGAAACAGCAATTATCTTCAAACCGTTCCGTGAGAGAGTAATCACTTTTCCCTATACTCTTCTTCTTGACTGCTGGTTTTCACTTTTCCCGAAGGATTTTCTTGTTTTTCCGAACTATTTTCCCGAATTATCTTCTTCCCCGAACGAATTGCAATAAAACCCGTTTACTAAGCTACCCCCAGAGCTAAACGCGAAAGTGAGCCGCGCATTTCGCGTGCCTGCGCAACTTAATTACATGAATTTGTACTATTACTCTCTCACGTTTCACTTAATTTCTTTATTTACTCAAGTCATATACAAATACAATTTGTCAATATAGGTAGTACAAAACAATATCTACACTATGATATGCATTATATCTTCATATTACAAAAAACCTTTTATTTATTAAACGAAAACCACCTATTTTACTCACAAATCCAAAATGCAAACTTCTTAAATATTTAACACAGAAAGTTAAAACAATGTTTCCTACTTGAATTTATACATAAGTTAACTAATACAATAGTTTAATTTACATTTTCTCTATTCATTTCACTATTTAAAACACTTTTAAATTTCTTATACAAAACTATCATTATTTCACTTATGCACATGAATTTTCACATAAAAATAACACAGAATTCACCTTTTTAGCACGTACAATCAACCTGAAATAGTTTACAAGTCATTTTTACATAAATTGCTGAAATTTCAAACATTTTAAATTTTTACATATTCGGCCTCCTAAGGGCGTGGTCAGCGTGCTTCCGTGGACTCACACTATTTGAACAACTAACTTTGCACGACTCTCGACTATCAGAAAAAATGAAAGTCTGAAATACACTTAATTTTAACAATATTAAATAGACAAGTGTTTCTACATAATTTTCAAACAGTAGGAAACTATTTCTGATAAGATTCTTACTTGTTATCATGCTTCTTATCAGATAACAATACAAGTGAATGTTTTCATTAATCAATCATAACAAATAGGCATTTGTTTTCGTACAAACGTATCAAACTTATACAAGACAATACTTATGCAATTAATTTCCTTTAATTCTGTCTATGCACAGAGTGATTATCTCGACCGGGGAACCAATCCGATCTTTAACTTTACTTTAATATTCTTATGAATTTACATCATTAGAAAGATGATTTCAACCGGGGAACAAATCCGGTAACATAATTTATATCTTAAATTCCTTACGAATTTATTAGGCGATATTACCTAGGAAAACAAACAAACTAGTCCGGCCTGGGAGTCGAACCCAAGACCTTCTTATCATTAATTCGACATTTCTTTAAGATTTAACTAAGCATTTTCTTATCAGAGCGTCGTGGCTCGATAATTTGCTTTTCATGACTATGCGTCATCGGTTGATTTAATAAACTGAAACATTCTTATAGGCGCGTCGCCAACAACGCCATTCCATTGACTCGCGCTTGCTTTGTGGATCATAATACAAGATCATAGTTTCATCACAAGTCACTAGCCGCTCGATCACAGTCTTTGGATTTTCGCCACAAATATCCAAAAACTCCGAAGCGCAGCGCACTCTTTCCTGTCTCTGTACCGCTGAAAGAAGTTTCGGTACCCATCTTGCACTCACTTTTTTCATGTGAAGATGTTCATGGATCGCGCGATGAACGGTACTCTTAGAGAGCCCAAGCCTTGCTGCAATTTCTCTAATCTTCAAACGGCGGTCACTCAGAACCTCCTCTTCGATAAGAGCAATCGTTTCGGGAGTGAGCACTTCCACAGGTCGACCGTCGTGGCCAAAGTCTTCGACGGTTTCTCTCCCGAGGCGAAACTCTTTCACCCAATTTTTCACTGTGCTATAGGAGGGGGCAGACTCCTTACGCGGACACGCCATCCAATCGTTCTTTTATTTGGGCAGGGGATAAACCTTCTTTAAACAGAAACTTTATGACACTTCGATACTCAGTTTTCGACATTTTGAAAAAATACGCGACTCTCGTTATTCAAATGCCTGTTAAACTAAGACTAAGCATTTCATGTCGATGCATGTTTCTTATATTAAGTGCACGATCAACGTACTATTTAATGCAACACAACATGTAGCGACATGTCGCGTTGAACTATATCAGGCCAGTTCATTATGGGACAGCCTGGTATGTGCCAAATCGATTGAGAAAAACGGACAATGACCTTTCGGTCGTTTAACCAGGGGTTACAACCTTCAATATATAGGCACATTTTATGTGTAGAACTTTCTTTATTTATAATGATTTTTATTTTTTATTTTTTATAATGATTGATATAATATATATTTATTAACTATTATTAAAAAGTTATGTAAAAGATCGCTGTAAAAGAAAAATCACCTATTGTTATAAAGTACTTTATTCATTTAACAACAAAAAGCATTAATTTATAACAACATATAAAGATTCAAGTGATAAGGACACCGAGTAAGTACGTACTTCTTCAAAAGAAAACTTTATTTTCAATATTATATAACAACTTTATTTTTATTCGGTGCAATCGTCACTTGTATCTTCACTTGATGTGTATTCAGCAGATGAACTGTCTGTAACACTAATTATAAAGCGATCTGCAATTTCGTCAATTCTATCATCAATGCCACGCATTTTTTGTTCAAACTTAAGGACATGCTGAACACAGTTTTTTCATTTATCTGGCGTGATTTGAGTTAAACCATCTTTAAGTAAATTTTTAACATCATTTGTGTTACCTTGAAAGTTGTATTTTTTCGTGCAACGTACCCTTTCACATCTGCCCACACAAGTTCAATGGGGTTAAGCTCACAGTGGTGAGGAGATTACCTTACCACTGCGATGCCTACCTCTTTTGCCATCTCGTCGGTGATGTAACTTCGATGGTTATCTCTGCCTTTATTTTTTCCACTAAGTGGGTGGGCGGACCGGCCCAAAAAAGGTGATGCATCTCTGTCTGCCATTGTCAAGTTTCTTTTAGAACGATCTGACGTAACGCGCGTTTTGTTTATTTTAAAGGGATGAATTTGCAAAAGCTCAATATGGTCATATCAATATAATCAATATTGCTTCAAATATTTTTTTATATGAAACTGTCATTAAATGAATTGCTGTATTACTTACCATAAATTGAAATATAAAATGATAACACATTTTTCGCGATGTACCGTAAGATTTTACGATGTTTATAGGAACCACATACAATATTATTTAAGGAACAAAAGAAATATATGTGCTGACCTAGAAGTGTGAGTAATATCAATGTATAAATATTGTTATCACGTCTAAATTGAGATTTTGTAAGTTACGCCTTTTGACACTCGGCTTATATCTGAGGTCATTGTCTGTTTTTCTGGATCGATTTGGCACATACTATATAAGAGACGAGAATGGCTATATTCTGAATGATGAAGTTTAGAGTTTAAAGATATGGACTGAATATTTTGAAAGCGTGTTTATGAGTGAAGAGACGACGTCTGAATAAATGAAATAGAAATTCCTAAAGAAGAAGAAGAAATGAAGGATGTAAGTATAGATGAAATAATGAAAGCATGAAAGCAGGTAAGGCAGCCGGATATGATAGAGTTTCACTCGAAATGCTAAGGGCTGGAGAGGAAGTGGTGGCAGGCCTACTGTACACCTTGTTTAATTTATGCTGAGAACTGAAGCGGGTACCGGTAGACTGGTGCAAAGCCGTGATAATCCCAGTTTATAAAGGAAAGGGGTTGCAGCAGGACTGTACAAACTACTGAGGTATCAGCCTTCTTAATACTGTGGGAAAATAGTATGCTAAGATACTAATTGAAAGGGTCATGACAGAAACTGATGGAAAGTTTTGAGGTGTGCCAGCGGGATTTAGAAAGGGAATGGGGTGTACAGGTCAAGTCTTTTCCATGCGTATGATCGCGGAGAAGTTTGTGGCCAAAAACCAAAAAATTTTTTGTGCGGTCATGGACTTGGAAAAGGCTTATGACTAAATGGACAGGGATGTGTTATGGCAAACACTGAACTCATTTGGGTCGAGTGCTGGGTTGATACAGGCAATAAAGTCTCTTTATAGGGACTCTAATTCTTGTGTTAGGGTCAACGGGGTCTAATCGGACCGGGCTGTGTGGCTTTCTAGCTTGGTGGCAATAAGAATAGAATGGGTGTTGATCAAGCAAGTAGATGAGTTTGTATATTTGGGATGCGTATTTAGCAAGGATGGGAGATATGGAAATAGAGTAAATGGGACCCTACACTTTATTGTATAAAGTCAGAATGTGTCAAAAAAGGCACGTATAGCAATTCACAATGCTGTGTTAGTCCCTACTTTAACGTATGGCAGTGAAAGTTGGGTTTGACAGAAGAAGCACGAGAGTAGAATAAACAAGGTAGAAATGCGGTCGTTAAGTAATATATTAGGGCTGAATCTGAGTGACAGGGTGAGATATTGTATGATAAGAGAAGAGTTTGCAAGTGAGTTTGCAAGATGATGTTGTGACCAGGATTAAGAAAGGAATGCTTCGGTGGTTTGGTCATGTGGAAAAAATGAATGAGGAAAGAGTGACGAAGCAAATTTATGTTGCAGAAGTGAACGGCAGAGTCGAGAAAGGACGTTTTAGGCGAAAGTTTATCGACCAAATTGGCGATATATTGAAAATGGGCCAATTTAGGAGTACCGTTAACTGATGAGCATGTATGAGTAGGTGTATGGATGTGGTGGGGGCGCGAGAGGTGTGTTAGTATCGTGCCAAGTGAAAGTCTGTAGTCTCTGCCTACCCCTCTGAATGACAGGCGTGAGTGTTTATGTTTATGTTTTTAGAATAAAACAACGCTTGAACTTAGAAAAATGTTTATTTTTATATTATTGGTGATAATTATCTAAACTTAGATCTCTGTCTCGTATTGCAATATCTGCATCGTTTTTTTTTTGGTACTCTCGCATGAAACATTCATGATCATGCGAGGGCACCAGAAAATAATCCAAATACCGTATGATAGGTATCACAGAGTACCTTTGTATACAGGCATTCTCTGCAAGTGTTGAAGAAAAATGTTGGCACGTGCAAAATATCTTAATTCATGTAAAGCAGCTAAGTAAAATCATAAATTATACAGATCACTGAATGGATGACATGCTTTTTGAAATAAAATATTAAAAAATGCAGCTCTATTTTAAATGGCACATATTTTCTGATACTGAATGATTATTTCGATGAAAAAATCATGGTATATCGAATATCGTTCATACAATGCAGGCAATAGATGACGCATGGCGCACATGAGTCTTCTATTGCCTACATTGTATGAATGTCGTCGGGTTTTGCTATTCTTGAACAAGTATCATGAGTGGTTAGGAAGTTAAGCATTTTATTTCTGTAATTACTGGAAGTAGCATTAATAGGTTAAACGCAATCTATTTTTGTTAGAATAGGATCATCTAGGTCATATTTTATATTTCTTTAGCGATTGTGATTAGAAATACGCCGACAGCGATGAAAAAACTCCTTGGTGACAGGTATCTAACGACGCAATTCAGGCTGCGTAATTTTATTCATCACTCGAATTCCCAAACACATTTGATTGTCTTGACCATTTCTCTTGACGTTAAATTTCAATAACAGAAAGCTCAGAAAGCCATATTCTGAAAAAGCTCTAGGTTACAAACAGTGCACTTGGTTTGAATTGGTTTTTACCAGGCCCTAACCAGTCCTTGAACAAATATAATTTTCCCAATCAGGACGATACTTCTGTGCCCTAGCGTAGATCGCTCTCCTTCACTTTTATCACTCATTCTTGCTATGCTACTAATTAAATTAACACAAAAAATAACTCAAGACAGGACACAAATCGTGACTGAACTGATAAGAAAAACAAGTTATTGGCAAGTCGCAGTTATGACCGAAAGAGAAGTAATTAGTTTAGTAAAATTGCAAAGAAATACAGTCTTTACGCGATTGTGCAAAAGGTCTTTATTCAAGTAAAAAAATCCAGGCACGCATAAGATTGTTGAGGAATTCCCCGAACATAACTCACACTTGTCGATGGGGCACGTTCGTTTCATTATGAAATGTTGCCAAGTTAGTATATGAAACGTTTCCAAATATTAAATTATCTTTAAAAGTCGTACATTTTCCGTACGATCTTTGTCTAGCGATCGTACATGAGTAAAAACGCCAAAAAATCGTAGGAGTACGATTGAAATCGTACATCTGGCAGACCTGTCCCGATGTCAAAGTTAACCCGGAGTACCTTCAGCTTTTTAATTATTGTCTTTGGTCCGATCTACGCAGAATGAACTGACTGTGTTTTAAAGTCTTGCAGTGGTATAGTAAGGTTTAGTTTTAATTTTATTAATTATAGGGTCCCTAGCAGGCGGCAATCGTACCGTACAGTACCCAGCCTCCTTCCCTATTGAAACTAGGTTTTTCTTTTCAATAACCTCATGTATCATCCTTGGTCGGAATCGATGTTCTTTCGTGAAGATTTGTGGTCTACTAAATCTGATGTAATGGTTGGGGTCATCTAGGATATGATTACAAACCGCAGACTTGCCGGAACGTTGTTGCTTCACGTCAGCTATGTGTTCTTTAACGCGGGTTAACTTACCTACTGACTATTTGTCCCAATAAGTAAACATCGTAGACAGAGAAACCTATAGACTAATAGTTAGCGTGGCCTCGAGTGAGAAAGGACGATAACGTAGTTTTAGGTTATACAATAATCTTTATGACTTTTAGACATATTTAGATAAAAATTTTAATTCTTCTAAGAACTGAACTGAACAAGATTCACCAATCTTAAGCTCACAAAACACTCTTTTACTCACTTAAACCAACTTGTAAACTCCTTAGATCGGTACGAACTGACAAAGTTGCTTAGCAAATAAGTGTAATTAGCTAAACAAAAAAACCGGCACGAACGAAGGGACAATCACACCGCTCTGTCTCATTTCTATGCAAGACGTACGCATAAATCTATTTTTTCGTGTGCGAATGCGAAAGAAGGCGTCAATTTGTCTATAGGTTTCTCTGTCTACGGTAAACATACTCGTCAACAACTTCGAGCTTACACATGACTTTTGTTTTGTCCATGTTCATCTTAAGATACGTTGAGCGTTGAAAGACACTGTTGAGGTCATTAATCATAGTGCTTTGGTCGTCCAGCGATTCGCCCATAAGAACTACATTTATCGTCGGCAAATCGAAGGTTAGTGATGTACACGCCATTGATGTTAATACCGTATCCTTTCCAGTCCAGTAGCTTGAAAACGTCTACCAGTGCAGCTGTGAAGAGATTTTGGGATATTACGTCACCTCGTCCTACATATCTCTGCATTTAGCTGGGTTTCAACCTCTGATTTTGTACTCGGATAGCCATCACTGCCTTACTGTACAATTACTTCAGCACTTCGATATACCAACAGTTAATATGGCTCTGCTGAAGGGACTTTAGTACCACCCAAATTTTAACGAAATCAAAGCTTATTTTCATAATCTACATGCGCAAGGCATAGTAGTAGATTGTATTCTTCGGTCTTCTGTACAATTTGCCAATTTGGTCTACGATACTAAATCCTTTTCGGAAACCGTTCGCAAGTCGTTCTGCACGCGAGACGATTCGTATTAATGACTCTCAAAAACAGCACGTAGACGCGGTTTAGAAGGGAAATCGGTCTGAAGTACTTCAAGAGAGCGTTGTCACCTTGAAGAACAATACCACCGCACTTCTGCTCCACGCTTCCGGAGTAGTCTAACCATAGAGGACGGAATTAAAGAGCTTCGGAAGCACTTCAAACTTCACCGGTTTTCCACCCGATTTCAGAAGCCCCGCTGTAATTCCATCATCACCTGGGGCCTCGCCGTTTTTAAGGTGCTGGAGAATCATTTTAATCTCACTCAGTAACGTAACGTTATGTAGGAAGGGGAAAAGGTAATACGGACACTTGCGCGAAGCGATAGTTTTATTGAGCTTGCATGTGTGATTTTTCTAATTAATAATAATTATACAGGCAATCAAACGTCAGCAAGCAATCAACATTAAAGGAGTGCAACTTCTGTACGCAGTACTATTATTTATTCCGTTTCCTGGGTGATAGTAGATCCAGCTTCTGAGAATAACCGTTCACGGGGTACCGAAGTTGCCACGATAGGCAAATAGATCTTAGCTAGGCTATGAAACCCGGGAAATAACCCTTTTATGTCATCCCACATCTCCAAAACATCTCCCTTTATAGGAGTGACAGGTGATTACATGAATATATGAAATTCCTTTTCTTATTAATTTTATTTACTATGTTGTGGTGCGTTTATTCTTTATGGCAGTTTCATATGTTACCTTCAGTATTATCGCTTTTTCTGAATACATCTACGAATATATAGGTACTAAGCCGAAATACAAAGAGGCGAATCATCCGTCATCCATCATTTTCAATATTTCAGAACAGTGATTTGTAACGAAATACGAAGTACCGTAAGTCGATAAAACAATTTCCGCTACAAAATAACAATTACAGCAAACCCACCTCCAAGGGTAAGATGCAAAAAAAAGATCGAATCCAGTCCCAATCGACTGACCTATAATGAAAAACACAGTGGCAACTTGCAGAACGCAACCACAAAGGGAGCGTGAGTGGCACCGTACTACGGATCAGACTACAGTCCGAGGAGCCAAGAGGGGCGTCGACGGAGTCCTGATATCCGACCGGATGAGAGGTCAGCAGAAGGTCCAACAGGGAAGGTACTACAAGGTGATCTTCCACGTCTGGGACCCGCGTAGGCGAGGTAACCAAACCAGAGAGACCATATGAGACCATATGCCAAAGAAGTCATAAGCAAATCTACCCGTATGATCAGATAAGCGAGAACCACGTCATTCAGCGTGGTGGGTGTTAAAATCACCAAGCAAGATAACCAAAACATATCAATTTCCTCCTAATAATAGTATTTATTCTGTGCTAATGAAGATAATTGTGTTTCCGTCATAACTTTGTTAAAATTGTTTAATTGTAAGAGCACTATGTAAGTTTTTTCGATTCACTGTTGGAATGATTTCTTTTGGTAGTTTAGTGTAGTCTAGATGCCAAAAGTTACTGCCACAATAGTGAGGGCGACCTTTTCTGCCACCAGGCGGCGCCACTTTGGAATGAGGTGAAATATTTGAGAAATTTTGTTAGTATGATGTGTCATGTCCAGTGCTGCCACCTTGCAGAAACATTCATCGCTAGTTATGGTCTGAAATTAAAAGATTTTGTGATATTTATTACTAAAATAATCCCTAGATTTCACTTAATTATTTAAATCTAATCACAAGGTAGGTAATAAAAATAAAAATACTATTTTAATTGTGAAAGTAATGACAAAAAACGTAACATATAAAATCAAGATAGAATTCTGGTCACAGTTGCTTTAACAGGCAGCCAACGAGTATCATAAGAGCTCAATGTAGTTTCTAAAGGATTCTCGCCACAATAAAGTGTCTCATAAGTATCTTGTACTCTTAGTATTTTGTCAGTAACTATCTTTGTACTCATCGCCGCGTTTGGGTGAATGTGAAAACCAACTATAAGTTTCTCTAACGAGAACATCTATATTTCGTAGTAACGTTTGCTCAGACGCATGTGAAACAGCTAATTGCAACGAGTGGTAAACGCACTTGAATTTAATTAGGTACACCATTATTGATTCGAGTCATGATAGAGGTATTTAGCACACCAATTGCAATTAAGTTTTTTTAATATAAGACCATGTAAACAGTTACCCAGGCAGTAAAAATTCCACGAGCATCCGCGTTTCTCAGTGGTTCTAATGCTTGAAACGCGGATACAAATAAATTATAGACACTTCACAAATACATTCGAAATTGAATGATTTCAATACTAAAACTACTTTTTTGAGTTACTTTTGCGAACGAAGACCAGCAACTAATTAAATACAAGCTACAGTAATTAGCACCTACTGAAACAAACTTTACATACGTGTTAGGTCCTCATTATTAGTCGGGAAATCCCCAAGGTACGTTAGCATAACCTAACAAAGACCTCTAATTATGTTTTTTTATGCGAAAAAAGGATTGTGCTATTTTGACATAAACTGGGGAATTCACGGACTGGTAGAGAGGATTGAAATTGAAAAAATAATTTGCAAATTATACATGGTTTCATTATCTCGGCATTGGCCGAGGAGTAAGAGGATTGTCAAAGACCCCGCATTACCGATACTCGTGTGTTAGAGGAAATAAAACCACATACAATTTGCAAATTAATTTTTTTCATTAATATAATTTTTTTAAATGTTTTTTGAAAAAAATAATTATTGCTATACGCTTGAATACTACGCAGTTAATGGGAACCACAGGGTTTTTGTTACATGTTGTATATACATGTACATATAGAGTAGAGGTCAGTGATCTAACACCAAAATTCACTAAAGGGGACAATCATTTTTGGGCCCACTAGAAATATTAACGACGTTTAATGGTATTTACACCAAAAAAAAGACACCAAATTATAATAGTAAATGGTCTATAGATTTTTCGAAAATGTAAACGGAAACAAGAAATCTGAAAAAAAATTAGTTGTTTTGACATTCGTGTTCTGATCATTGGCTAAGGTAATGTAATATTTATAAAATTATTGTCTTAGAGATGTCCCGTGATAACTCGGAAAAAATCGACTCGAGTTGAAATTCATCGAGCTCGATTTTGAGCTCGAGTTAAACAATTCAAATTAGATGAACGAAGCTGTGTCAATATTTCACAAATTATTTTTATAATTGTTCTTCCATACAACACAATTATTATTACTACACTTAATAGGTTTAATTATTTTTGGTATGCGTATCGACATGTTCATAAAATAATATCACTCTAACGTTATGACGTAAGTTTTAATGTTATTAATAATTTGACTATCCAAAGTATATATAATCAATTTATATCATATATAACATATATAACATAAATTGATACAACATTATATACATATTACCTAATATCAATTTATTTATTACATAATATATCAATAAATTGCTCGAATTAGTATGTCAATTTCATCACTAAATTGTAGACAAACACTGCATTGGCCGTAAGATAAAGATGCGATTCGAGTAGAGTTTTGTGACTCGAGCCACTCGGGTTAATTTACGAGTATGTACGAGTATGTATGTATGTCATTCTAGTTGTACACTAGTTTTTGAGTAAATCAACTATTTACAGAAAAGTTTATCACTAGAGTTGAGATCAGCGATTACTTTAGTTAAACCATTTTTAAATATGTACCTTTATAAATAAGTAATATGTGGCAACATGAAATTAAAACTATAAATCAATATCATAAATAAAACTAAGTTCAGGTTTGTTTACAACATGCCAGATGCAAGTTTGAATTTGGATGCAACTTGTGATGTCACCCGCAGCGACTTATAATATATACAAGTAAATTAATATCTATATAGCACCCTCTGAATCTATACATTGCGCCGAGTTAACTCGGTAACTCGGTAAAATTTATTTTCTATCGATTATCGAGTTGGACAAATTCACTCGATTCACTCGAGTGACATAAAACATAGTTGGAGTCGCATCATTATGGTAAGAACAAAATGGAGTTTTTTATTTACAAGCATTATTAAACTAATGTTTAAGAAAATATGGATATTATCAATTATCAGAAAGGTTAGCCAAATATTAATTGACACAAGTACGTATGTTTTTCTCTTTTTTGTTTTTGTGGTAAAATTCGCAAATAGAATATAAGAGTTTATTAATTTACAATATAATAGAATAGCTAGGTTGTGAAAATCTATTATTAAGTTTGTATATTTTACCTCAAACAAATACAAATAATAAACAGGTCTTAGAACCTTATTAGTTTGTTATAAGTGACCAAGTATTAAGTTTATTTTATTAGTAAAATCTAAATTAAATAATAAATAGAATAAATGCACAAAAGAAGTTATTATAATGTTAAAAGAAAATTAGAATCTTTGGGCCGAGGGACTTAAAGAGGGTTTTGAAGAGCAATTCATATAACTGCATTTGTGTACAAATAGGTACCTTATGTATTCAGCAAGTTGCTTAATACTAAATGGCTTTTTTGTTAAGCCAGACACAGATCCTGGATTTATACCAACCACAGTAGATAGGCAATATAAATGTTACATATATTTATGTGTAAAAAATGTAGTAATTATTTGTACTAGAAGCAAATATAAAGTTTAATAATAATAGTTTGCATAAAAAAAGTGTAATGGTTGTTTCTATTATGCTTAGACAGCTGCGTTGTTCACTGTGCAGAAAGGAATATTATTTTGTCATCTAGAATCAGATATACTTAATATAACAATAATATCTTTGTCTACTATGTAAGTACATGAAACCGGTAAAAATAAAATGTGAGACAACTTTTACATGGTTGAATATCATTGATGTTAATCAATAATTACTGCTTCTGTATTTGATCAGCTGGAGCTGATTAATGCTGTATAATTTATAATAATTTCTTTATTATTTAACATATGAAAAGGCAGATATAAGAAAATGCTCACAGAAATATGTAAATACTGTTTATTGACATTGAAGGCATAGTCTTATCTCATATCTCTTATTATTAAAAATGTCCTTTTAATTCCTATATAATATAGAAAAAAATAATATATTGATAAGAATTATTATTTAGTTAAGACACCTTTACAATTGTCATTAACTTCTTTTCAGGTGGATCGCTTAGAATAAATCTGTATGCTGTGCAGGCTTGCAGAAAAAAAAAGTGTATGGATATTGAAGACAACAGTCTTATATCATATATCTTATAATTGAAAATTCCTTCTGATTGCTTACAATATCATAAATGTACATGTTACCATCAAGTTATTTTCAAAAAACCTTCAGAAATATATCTAACACTAAAATGTTTCTACCTATGTCCGTTATAGACAAAACATAAGAAACCTTCCAACCAATTTAAATGAAAATGTTTGTGTGTGTTTGGATGGATCCCTAGATGGTTTATATTTACATTTGGACTCGGTAGATGGCACTGTTGTCGAGATCCATTAATCACCAGTGCACAGCTGAGGCGCATCGCTAGTAATAAATACATTTAAATTAAGCCTGTGTTTTTGTAATCCTTACACAAACAGTTTAAAACATCTTACTTCCTCACTATTTATCATTGTGTAATAACATAGATAAGGCATGTTAATTCCTAGTCATTGTATTATGATGTATACTACTTACTAATCAACCAAAACATTTTAAAATAATGTCTTGACCCCGCTGCTGTCTATATATGTCAGTCAATCATCAAAGTTCAAAAAATGTATTAAATTAAGTTTGTATAAAAGGGATTATTATAGTATAAAGGAATTTATGGCTGACGATAACCCGTGGGTAAGGTGATCGCTACCAAGCTATTTCTAATTTGTTCTGTGTTGTTAATTATGAAATACATGATTGTAAGCTGGCTTTTTTTTTAAAAAACCCACTGGGTATTTTGCTGGTTCTCTTCAAGTCAGAGGTTTTTTTCCGAACCAGTGGTAAATTAAAAAAGTGACTTTCGATAAGTATTATTTATAATCTAAATTGAATAAAAGGTTTCTGTTTCTGTACCTACTACTGTTAATAGAATACTTAAATAAATTATGATTTACAATAATAAATAGAATTACCTACATTATATTTTCTTTTTTGTAATACAATCAGTTTAAAACGTATCTTACTGTGTGTTGGTAATATCATAAATATAAATAGACATTATCCCTTAGCCATCTTGGTATTTAGAATTACACTCACAACCAATCAATACATGTCAAAGTTAGAATCCATACGACATTTGTGCATAGACAGGCACTATGTTTTGCCCGAACTAGTGAAAGGTTTTACATCGATTATAAAATATTTATAAATGCTGAATATACCTACAGCTTAGTTTTATATGTACTATTATTCAAGACATTATCCCTTAGCCATCTTGGTATTTAGAATTACACTCACAACCAATCAATACATGTCAAAGTTAGAATCGATACGACATTTGTGCATAGACAGGCACTATGTTTTGCCCGAACTAGTGAAAGGTTTTACATCGATTTTAAAATATTTATAAATGCTGAATATACCTACAGCTTAGTTTTATATGTACTATTATTCAAGTGTGCACTATTTTAACTTATAATACCGATGAATACTACTAGAAAATCGCTTTCAGTTTGTTTTTAGGTTATTGTTAGATTCATATTTTATTTGTTAATTTCTTAGGACTCCGTTTAGATGCAGTAAAACTAATAATTTTATCGTAATCTATGGATTATAAGGAATAAATCGACTTGCATTTCATTGATAATCTTTAAAATTTGTAGTGGGCCCATTCTCCATAGAAAAATTGATTGTCTCCTTTAGTGACAAAATCGCTAATGTGGCAACCATGGTCATGTCCCTTTTTATAATATAAATTATATTTCATATGAATTAGATAATAAATTAATAAACCAAACTACAGATATTTCTAAGTCGAGAAAAATATTAGATGTACAAAATATTAAAGAATAACACTAGAAGCTGATAAACTTTTTATAGCTTTTCATATCAGTGTGCCTAGTGCGAGTTTTTTTACGCGTTCGATAGCGGTAAAGTTAACTACGATTTGTATGGAATAAAAAAGCGCCAACTAGTGACAATAATTTGAAACACAATTCCTGAGTGCGAGTTTACTACGTGGTCGATATCGATCATTGAACATTGACTAACATTCGACAGTGAGAACGTTAACGCTCGTGATTGGTTGTTTGAAGTATATTGCGAGTGCGAGCGACAATTTTGATCGTTCGAGACGTAACTTATGTAAACTTTACGGCGTCGCTATCGAAAATGTTTTCACTTGGATTTTTACAGTGAGATGGAAGAGTGGGAATAATGGTTGAAGAGTTAATTTTATTTAGTTTTATGTGAACGATGTATAATTATGGCAAGACGTTTCTTTTCGCTTGGAGGATGTTTGCAGCCGCTAAGGCATAAATAATAATTATAGATGACTACTATTCTTTGATTATATAGACAATCCCATCATAATCAAAGCTGCTATTATAGCGCCAGTGTTGAAGCAAGAGCTTGTGCATATTTTCGTCCGTTGTTACATCCCGACGACAGGCAATTTAAGGATAGATATAGCATTTTCCACTAAAATATTCAAGTTTTGTGTAAATACCGTTTGATAAATCTAAGATCTACTATCTCTATTCAATAATTAAATTAATTTCTTCTAAATTTTTTATACAGACTATTTGATCGCTTGCATTAGACGATGATTTGCCGAGGCCTCCATGTTGAAAATCCAATAAATTCTAGTCCGCGTAACCTAGTTACAAAACACACGTATCAAACATCAATTTACATCCAGATAACTTAAATTCCATTTACTGCTCCAAAAATTTCACTACAAAAGCATATTAAAACTCGCTCGTCTTCAATGGTCGATACCGACGACGTTAACTCGGTTAGCGCGATGGTGAAGTCATTCGATTAATTTTGTGGAACTCGCACTAGGCACACTGGTGAGCAGAAGATTAGCCCTCACTAACATGAAGTGTAGATGTAAGAACCATCTTTAAAAAATGCCAGTAGGAAAACGCTAAATAAAGGTGGCGCCACTGCGGCTAGAGGGTAAATTTTAACTTTTAATAACGTTACATTGCATACTTTTTCCATAATTCTTTTTATAATTATTATCTTACTGTTTTCAAAACCACTCAACGTGTTTAACGGCGACTTTTTTTGGTTATATTTACTAAATTATTTTAGACAACATGAGCAGATGAGGTTTTAAATACTGCCGTTTCATCCTGTAGTCACCACAAATATTAAACTCCTCAACTCAGCATACTTCACTCCGTCGACAATTACTAAGTTCATTTCATACCCTCTAGCTACTCCAATGCTATTGTGGAGAGTTTTTGAATTGTTATTTACTTAAAGTGACCATTTATTTTTTGACTCAAAACGGGACATTGGTTAATTTAAGTCAATTAACAAGTACTAGTCAATAAAAAAACCCATTTTAAAGTTATTTATTTAGAAAAATTCAGGTAGCTTAAAAATTACGAATTATATATATATATATATCCGAAACGTTTATATATATATAACTAAACGTTATATTCTATTCACCTAAATTATCAATATCGCCTTTAGAACTGAAATTTGTAGTTCGTCAAAAACTGCTGCATCTTTGTTAGTCAATATATTCCTTTTTAAGAACTTTTTAATCTGCCCAATAGAATATCTCCATTTCGTTGGTAAGAAAGCAAATTAGTAAGAAAACGGGACAATTTTGCGTCCCAGAGTTCAATTCGGGGACACCGGGACTCGTAACTATAAAAAAGGACAGTCCCGTTCAAAACGGGACGTCTGGTCACGTTATATTTACTCCTTACAGATGGACTTTTTCAACTATTTTTCTATGTGAGATAGTTCTCCTTACCTCTACACCCCATGCTTAGGTAATTAAAATCTGTAAAATTAATTTTACCTAATATGACAATGTCAGCCCTAATTGTAATCATTAATAATTATGTGTCCAACCATGGTCTCCCATAACATACAAATTAACCTTGGTAACTTCTGGGTCTGAAGCATATTAACCCATTCAAGGCGGCTAAAAATATCGTCCTTATTACCAAGGGGAGGGCGGTTTAAAGGACTGACGCCGATAGGCGTCGTACGCATCTCATATTTAAACGCTTTGACGCCGATCGGAGACAGAATTTTCAGTATTATTGAAATATGACCAGGGATTACAAACCTTTTTTCTGATAGTTTTAAGTTAAAATACTTTTAATAATAGTATTTAATCTACTTTATTATATGTACTAAGTATAATATGTAGTGCTTTAATTAATAGTTGAAGGGAAGAGAAAACATCGAGAAGGGTTTTCAGTTACATGTTTTACTTAATAATTAATACTGACTTTCTCTTGAAGGTGAGGCTCCGACCATCGTCACCGAGTTTATTGAGTGACGGTGAGAGAAAATTTGGTTTATAAACCAAAGCAATAAACATTGCCATCCTGCACGTGTTTTATGGCCCTTTTCAGACGCCGCGCTATTGTTTTATTAGATTTTGTAGATCCGACAATAATAGTTATTCATAATATAGACGAATTTATTTTTGCCATTTGTTAACTCCCTATTGTTCCCTGGCCAACTCACGTTAAAGCTCGCCTCACCGCATAATTTGACCTCAACCTGATTTCGAACAGCGTCCTGGTTTAAAGGTGGAAATGACCAACAAAGGACCCATAGATTACCTTTTTTAGTTATGGATCGTGACATGTTAAATCTCATCTTAACTTGTTCCAAAAACTATGCCTCAAAACTATTAGAAAATACAAATATTTCAAATTTCAGCAGGATGAAAAATTACTACACACACACATTTTACACAACATTACTAGGTATTTAAAAATGTATTTGTTGCTTTTCAAAGTATTCTCAGCGAAATTTGACACATTTTTCCATACGATGGAACCAATCACTGAAGCAACCATTCCATTCGGAAGTTGGGGTCTCCAAAATGGCCGTTTTGTAGGCGTCCACAGCTTCTTCAGGTGATGAAAATCTCTGTCCACGCAATTTATTCTTTATTTTAGGGAAAGTATAGAAATCATTGAGGCTTAGGTCGGGGCTGTACGGCGGATGGTCTAATAATTCTATGTTTTCTTGCTCTAAAACTCTTTTGTTCTGTGTGAGAACTCGCATTGTCGTCATGGAGGATGATGCGGCGGTTGTAGTTCTCTTTACGTAGTTCAGAAACGACATGTGGTAAACAAATGCTAGCATACCATTCTGCATTAACCGTTTTTGTCCCTCAAGAGGAATAGTCGTAACATGGCCGGTTTTGGAGACAAACGTGGCCACCATTTTTTTTTGCAACACTCCGTGAACGAACAATTTTTGTTGGCTTTAACTCATTTTAGAACACCCAAACTCGTAACTGGTTTTTTGTTTCGGGTTCGTACGGGTATATCCAGGATTCGTCACCTGATACGATGTTGTATACAGCATTTGAGGATCCTGCGTGGAATCTTTCGAGAGTTCTGACGCACCAAGTAACGCTAGCCGCTTTTTGCTCTTCACAGAGCGAATGCGGTATCCATCGGGAAAACAACTTTTTTACACCTAATTGTTCATGCAGGATTATTTGTATTTGACTCATGCCAATGTCTAAAGTTGCCTGAATTTAACGGTATGTCACATGTCGATCTTCCTCAATCAGCTTACGCACAGCATCAACGTGTTCTTGGGTGACTGCAGTTTTTGGACGACCTTGTCGGAGATCATCACTGAGCTTGACACGTCCACGTTGAAATTCAGCAACCAGGTTTTGGATGGGGCTTCATCACCAAATGCAGAAATCATCCGATCAACACACTGTTTTCGTGGTAAACCACTTCGAAAGTCGTAATAAATCATCGCTCTTGAATTTTTTCGAGTCAATTCCATTTTCTCAATGACTAAACAAGTTTGACAAAACCTTGTGACAAGACCGAGAATCTTCTTTTAAATAAATGGTATTCGATTTTTAAAACCAAGGAGTTTTCAATTAAAAAATTTTTAATATGACAGGAACAGTGGAAATATTCTATTCCCGATAATTTTAGTGCAGCCTAGTAAGTTATGGGATTATTGAAAACTTATTATTAGTACAAATCAGACACGACTGAATGTCAACACATGCCCAGGGATAGGTTTTTAAATATATTAACAGTACCTAATCAGTGTTCAGTATGCGGAGGGCAACGAAAGTATAAAAAAATTAAAACATTAATTGATGCAATAAAATGAAATTAATTTACTAAGTAGAGAACTCGCAATAGAGGCTGTGGAGGGGCAGACTTTCATTCTGGCAATACATGAAGTCAAAAGCTAATCAACATGGCATCAAATTTTATAGTTTGGGCTTAGATTATTTACTCTCCATTTGGGCGACAAATTTGTTATATGCCAAAAACTTCATTTACATGCTGGGTCAAAAAATCAAATATTAGGGGGGCATTCCGAAAAAGTTGTAAAATTAATAATGCAGGAATATAATGTCAGCCATTCCGTATATTTAAATAATTATTATGCAAGTATATCCCTAATAACATAGAATAATCCACCTTTTTTACGGGAACACTATGTACAAACAGGGCTGGAAATCCTAAACTATTGACACCGAAACTAGAAAAAGGTGAAATAATAATTCTGCACAAGCAAAATAAAATAACTAAAATAATAGTAATAAGGAGGTTCTGTTGGCATCTAGTGAACACGATTGCAACATGGTTCCTGTGCAAAATCCATGGCGATCAGATATAGTCACACTAAAGCCAAATGCTATAATAAATTATACTAAAAATATGCACAAAGTAGATAAACACGACCAATTGATGTCATATAATTCAAATATGTCTCATAAATGCCTATCAATCATTTAATATTGATAATCAATCGTCAATGTCATATTGTGTACAGAATAAAACTGTTGGAATTATTACTTCTAGCCAAACCCACAATAAGATATGACATTCATTTGCCTCAAATTTTGCCATCTGGGGCATTTAATTTATATACACCTGAGTTTCATGTACTTATGTTGTAACACCATTCTGCGACAATCACTGACAGACTAATGAATACTGATTACAAATAATAAATATATTAATGCAGCAAAATATTTAACTATCAACTAAGAAATCAAGACTGCTCATAGTATGAACCTATAACTGTTTTTTAATTCCATAAAATAAAATAACTAAAATAAATATTTAAAATCAAGATGTTTTCAATGTTAATAGCCTCTGGAAGACACCATTCAGCATTTTCCACACATGAGACTTTCGTTATTTTTCTAAAATCATTATTTAGAGAGGGCGACTATAATGATGTTGAATGTATGTAAATCATGTGCATATAAAAAGTATATCCCTTTAGAATTGAAATTCGTCGAGTTATGGCCAAAATATAAGCCTATCGGCGTCATCCACCTAAGAAACAATTTATATGACACCATTGTGCTTCCACCGCCACAAATAGGATAACATTATAATTCAAAGTTTTAGGTAGCAGCAACACTGTCTATGTAAAACTGTATATACTTTAGTGTTTTGTCTAAATAATTTTAGTATATTTATTTTATATTTTGCACATTTAAATTAAAGTTTAATATAAACAGTGTAACCAAGTTGTACCATCATCCTACATTCATAATAAAAAGGAAAACATTACTAAAATAAGGGAAAGTCTTTATAGGTATTTATGTTTATTAAGACCTAATTACGTCTGCCAACATAGCCTCCCTGAGTTGCAGGCTGTCTCAGTTGGAGGCCATTGATGTTGTTGAAGTCAAGTATCTTCAACATGTACTTAGTATCAGGATCAACCTCAATAATGTCATGTTCAAGGCAGATACTTCTGGGACATAGTTATCACGCCTCTCATGCTCTTCTTCCTGCAGTTTGATAGAAATACCTCTCACTTGTGAGTGCTTCAGACTTCTCATCAAATGGGTAGCAAATCTGTAAATATTCAAGTATTATACTAATATTGATTTGTTAAATCGGAACTTAGAATATTAATGAATATTACTTTATTAAAAGCAATGAAAAAATTTGAACCAAAAATAATTTATAAATTTAACAGATAAATCTTAAAAATAAAAGGGCTCAGTTCATGACTAATTACTATCCAGCTAAAATATTAATAAACATTTTAAAGTTAAAACAATAATAAACATTTTAAATATTTATTTAATGTTTTAACTGTCTAAGGAATAAATCACTTCCTTTCAATCAATACCATATTATAATAACCTTTTCTAGTTTTGAAAATAGTAAATGTAAAAACAAACAGTAATGTTTCCTAATATTAATTACAAGAGGAAATAGTTAGTTATATTTAGAAGCAATAAAAACTAAAATACTGCAGTACTTTACCATGTAAATCCTGTTTGGTATCTCACTATAAAATATCTAACACCTACTTTACAAAATAGTTTTTCAACTACTTACCCTGCGATCTTATTACGAAGGGATTTGGTTGGGATTATAGCTATTTCCTCACATATCCGCTTATTTGTATCAAAATCAAGAGTTAATCTTGTGTAATATTTTTCAATAATAATTTTCGCTGCCTTTTTGACGGTCTTAGTCCTGACACGGGCTAATATTTCCAATATGGACCATCGATTTCAAAGCCCATATTTTTTTGTAGATAGTACTCACTAAAAGAAAGCGTTTTGCAAAGTTTTAGGTTGCGGAAACTTACGGTTCATGAGATATATTTTTTTAAACTTTTCATACAAATTGGTAAATAACACGCAATTACAAAACAAATTTGACAAATGATTGATGTTAAACGTCAGTTAGTGAAGGGTTCCGAATATTTTGTAAGTATTATCGATACTTTCAAAATATTCGGAACCCTACACTATTTTTTTTTTATATAGGATAGGGTGACAAACGAGCACACAGTCCACCTGATGGTAAGTGGTTGCTGTAGCCCATAGACATCTACATCTATCCTCGATTACGAATCAAAATGCAGATGCGTTGGCACCCGTGAGGACTAAGATGGAATGCCTCGTTTCCAGTAAAAAGGGTCTCCGGTTCTCTACACTCACCATACAAAATACAGCAGCATTAAGCTACTATTTCACGCTGGTATTCTGTGAGAGCGTGGTCCTTCCCCGGTCGAGCCGACCCATTCGTGCTACAACTATACTACTAATATAACTGCAGCATGGCTCTACCACGTATAAAACTAATTTACGTTTGCAATCAATGATTTGTCAAATTCATTTTGTAATTGGTGTAATTGCGTGTTATTTGTCAATTTGTATGAAAAGTTTAAAAAAATATGTCTCATGAACCGTAAGTTTCCGCAACCTAAAACTTTGCAAAACGCTTTCTTTTAGTGACTACTGTCTAAAAAAAAATGGGCTTTGAAATCGATGGTCCATATTGGAAATATTAACCCTGACACGACCCTGTAAGGAAGGTTAAGACATAAATACGCGAATTTTAACACTTTTCAACAAATTGACGTCGAAAATAGGAATTGTTGTAGTGTACGAATGTATGATTGTAAAGATATAAGATACCAAAAGATTTTACTAAAATATGAATTTACCATTGTTTCAACTTTTTAACACAACAGCCTTAACTTGACAGGCAACAGAAAAGAATCTCTAGTATATAGTCATAGATAAATAAATATGTAGCAAGCTAGTATATAGTCAGTAATCTGCATAGAGATAATAATACCTATACTTCTAAGTCCGTGGTAATCTGTGAGAAAGAGAAACGTAGGGTATAGACTCTCTAGTATATAGTCAGTAATCTATGGTATAGACTATAGATTATTATTGTTGATTTATAGTAGACAAAGCTGTCCTCCAGATTAACAATTTAAGTCAGGCAAAGGTCATAGACTATACAGCCCAATTTGCCTATTAGAATTTTGGTCATATTTCATTTGGACTTGGATTATACTGGCGTATAGACGACCTGACAGTCCAAAAAGCTCCAACATCGGTTTCTAAAAGGCTTTAGTATCATAGAACACACTTTATGCGGAAGACAGAAGGGTATACTCTGCCTTTATTTTTACTGATAAGTAAGATTTAGTGACAATTGGCCAGCCATATAGCTCGTAGAACCGACAAATGATGGGGAAGAATTGTTCTCGAGTGGCAGCCACGTATCGATAAGCGAAGTGTAGGGTGCCCTCTCAAGATAGAGTTAGCGATATACCTAGTAAGGGAAACAGGAAGTCGATTAATGCTGGTGTCTCAGGACTGTGCTATATGGTGGCCTATGTTCAGCAACATCTGTGAAAGGCTGTAATTATGATGATGATGATTTTTGAAAATGCAGGTATGAAAGTTTATTCCATTCTAAAGCTTAATTATTCAAAAACTAAGCTTGTTAGATTGAAGAAGTTAGTTTGTGATGCATAAATATTCATATTCAAGGAGTGATTGGAATCATAAGCAATCACATCTATTCCTTACACAGAATGAAGTCCACCGATTTGGCCAGCCTTTTTGGCTTCCTCTGACAAACGTGCAAATTCTTAACACTACAAACACACAACATTCTAACTGCTTCACCCATCCCATTCCGGGCCCATTCTATATATTCTAAGAATAAATTTCTTACTGATTATAGAATTTTCATTTATATTAAAACCGATGGCTTGAGTTTGGTGTGTGATCAATTACCCGTCGATCAAGTCATGCCACTTAAAATATAGATCGGGCGCCAAAGGCGATCAAGGCGCGTAAGGAAACATGCTGATTTACAAAAACAATTTATTGATGACTGTAGTTCTCAAAATAAAATAATAAAGTGATGTTATAACTGTCAATAATAAATTTTTGCTTTCTTAACAAGTTTGTTTCATTTAGCTGCATTTTAGATGTAATAATCAAGATCCAACTAACGCAAAAGAGATTTTTAGCGTGATTTTTTTTCATAAAATGATACATACATAAATACATAAACACTCACGCCTGTCACCCAGAGGTGTAGGCAGAGACTACAGACTTCCATTTGGCACGACCCTGACACACCTCTCTTGCCTCCTTCACATCCATACACCTACGCATACATGCTCGTCGGTTAAGGGTACTCCTAATTTGGCCCGTTTTCAATAAATCGCCAATTTGGTCGATAAATTTTCGCCTAAGACGTCCTTTTCCGACTCTGCCATTCACTTCTGCACCATAAATTTTCTTTGTCACTCTTTCCTCATTCATTCTTTCCACATGACCAAACCACCGAAGCATTCCTTTCTTAATCCTGGTCACCACATCATCTTGCAAACCACACTCTTCTCTTATTACACAATTTCTTACCCTGTCATTCAGATTCAGCCCTAACATACTCCTTAACGACCGCATTTCTACTGCGTTTATTCTACTCTCGTGCTTCTTCTGCCACACCCAACTTTCACTACCATACGTTAAAGTAGGGACCAACACAGCATTGTGAATTGCCATACGTGCCTTTTTCGACACATTTTGGCTCTTCACAATAGAGTGCAAGGCCCCATTTACTCCTTTTCCCGCATTCACTCGTCGTTCTATATCCTTATCATATCTCCCATCCCTGCTAAATACGCAGCCCAAACATACAAACTCATCTACGATCGAGCAACGATCAACTCCCCTTCTATTCTTATTTCACAAATCGTTTTACTTTCTTCTCTTTCAAAAACCATAACCTTCGTCTTACTTGCGTAATAAAATAAAATTATATTTTAAAAAGTAAAGAGAAGACCACATCCTCTTATGAATGCAAAATATAGTTGAATTCATTAGGTATGCGAAAAAAATAACAAAAAATTAAACATGTAAAAAAATTATTTAAAGGACTTCGAACATGACTTTACGAAAATAATTTACAAAAAAAGACATGAGATCATTTATTTTCGACCTACCTACCTCTTTTTTTAAATATTTTTTTTTAAAAGTTAAAGGAATTCATGCCCATTATGCCACTGCAAAATGAAGCCTCACAACAAAGAGAAAAAAAGGATGAAACTAAGCATGAGGTGTAGGGAGGTGTGAGGAGGAGTGTGAAGATAAGCTAAGCATAGCTCGCATGTCCCTGGACTGCCGTCGGTAAGTAGTATCTGCGAAGTTAGCTGTTTATGAGTACAAGTAGATAAAGTTCGTTGAATAATGTACAAATTTTCTTCGCGGCATTGGTGAGAAAATAATCGTGCCCCGTAATATTTTGATTTTTGACAAAAAGAAACATCAAAAAATGGTGAAATATTGTATTGTTTAGCATCTGATCGAAAAAATAGACTGAAAATGACTTTTACTGAGACAGCTTAGCGATCGCAATGCCTCGTTCTATCTCAGCTTCAGCGATCATTCTCCTTCTCTCTAAACTAGAGAGCAAAGACACATCGAAGAGAATTATAATATGTCGTAATGTGTCGATTCAATTATTTTGATAATCAATTAGTAGATTTTGCCTAAAAGGAACTATCGATTATTTTACAATCTGTTTTTGCAACAAAAAAATATTAGTAACTGTTGGCGACGCGCCTATAAGAATATTTCAATTTATTAGTTAACCGATTACGAATAGCTTCTAAAAAGCAAATTATCGAGCAATAATATTCTAATAAGAAAATGCTTAGTTGAATCTTAAAGAAGTATCGAATTAATGATATGAAGGTCTTGGGTTCGACTCCCAGGCCGGAATAGTTTATCGTTTTCTTAGTAATATCTCTTAAAAATTATAATTATAATATAGGCAATTTTTAAGATATAAATTATGTTACCGGATTTGTTCCCCGGTTGAAATCATCTTTCCAATGATGTTAATTTAAAGAAATAATAAAATAAATTTAGAGACCGGATTTGTTCCCCGGTCGAGATGAGCGCTGTGCATAAGTAGAATTAATGGAAATTAATTGCAGAAGTATTGTCTTATATGAGTTTGATATGTTTTGTTTGAAAACAAATGCCTATTTTCTATGATTGATTTATGAAAACATTCACTTATATTGTTTGATAAGAAACATGATAACTGATAAGAATCTGATTAGAAATAGTTTCCTACAGTTTGAGAATTGTGTAGAATCAGTTATTCACCTAATATTGTTGATATTAGACTTTCCATTTTTACTGATAGTCGATAGCCGGGCAAAAGTTAGTTGTTCAAATAGTGTGAGTTCATAGACGCACGCTAGCCACGTACTTAGGAGGCCAAATATGTAGAAAGCTAAATATTTGCAAGTTCAGCAATTTATGTAAAAATGACTTGTAAAACATTTCAGATTGATTTTACGTGCAAAAGAGGTGAATTCTGTGTTCTGTGTTCTGTGTAAAAGTGTTTTAATAGTGAAATGTATAGAGAAAATGTAAATTAAACTGTTGTATTGGTTAAGATATGTATAATTTCAAGTGGAAAACATTGCTTTAACTTTCTATGTTAAATATTTAAGAAATTTCAACTTTGAACATGTGAGTAAAATAGGCATATTATGTTAAATAAATAAAAGGTGTTTTGTGATATGAAAATGTAATGTATATCGTAGTATAGATATTTTTTGTGCTATCTTTACAAGTAAGTTGTATAAATGTATGTCTTATACAAATAAAGTTATTGAGAAAACCGTGAGAGAGTGATAGAACAAATTGATGTAATTGAGTTGCGCAAGCGCACAAATGGCGCGGCTCACTTTCGCGTATAGCTCTGGGGTAGCTCAGTAAATGAGTTTTCTTGCAATTCGTTCGGGAATCCTTCGGGAAATGTTCGGGAATCAGACCAGCAGTCAATAAGAAGAAGAAAGAAAAAGTGTAGGGAAGTGATAGGGAAAAGTAATTACTCTCTCACGGAACGGTTTGAAGATAATTGCTGTTTTATTCCCAAGAAATTCTTCCCTCAAAATTATACAGTCCACATCGAAGAATTTAAGGCGTTGGGACCGGGACGACTTCGGAAGATCCGTAATCCACGCCTGAACTTATTTTCTGAAAAGGAAGAGGTTATCGCCCTTGTGTGTTACTCCGTTGCGGAGATCACATACGTTGTTCCCGAACCCAACGTAGGCGCTATAGGAGGCCGGATCGAGAGAAGCCTCGATTTCTCCCTTCTGTTTCTTAGTTTAACGTTTACGGCACCCTGGTTCCTTTTAAAGTGGTCCTTCAAGCCGGATCAAGAGGACCTTCCGAGCCTGGTTCTTTTTCAAGTGGTCCTTCGAGCAGGATCAAGGAACCAGCTGTGGACTGCTGGTTATGGAGAAAGAAGACCTTCGGAGCCGAGTGAAGATCAGTAACCGAAGGAAGCCGGAGGTTTGAGCTGAAGCAACAGGACCAAAGGCCAGAAGACAGGGTCAGCGCAGTAGGACTAGATCTGGAACTACCGGAAGAAAGAAAACCGGAATTGCGGCTTGGGGCGTGTGCTCGCATGGGGCACGTATCGCAGCCAGGCGCAGGTGCCTTGTGAAGGCGCTGATCGTGGCCAAGCAGGGCTTGGCATTTTTTCTGTCGGGCAAGCGTGCTCGGCATTTTCCTGTCGGACGACTGTGTCCGGCATTTCCTGTCGGACGATCGTGTCCGGCATTTCCTGTCGGACGACCGTGTCCGGCATTTCCTGTCGGGTCATCAGAGGGTGCAAGAAGAAGAAGCATCCACCGCTGCTGCTGCCAGGCGAGGGTGCTCGTGGGCACCTACTGCATCGCGGCCGGAGGAGGACGCCTGGACGAGGCGTCACCGGCGACTGGGCGACGAAGCGCAGCATACATCCCGACCACCTAACGGTGCCAAATGGTCGGGCTCTGGAACAACACCTTCGGGTGGAGCAGTTCTCTCGAGCGAGACTGCGCTTGCAGTACCGCTCGACTGTTTCGTCATATTCCTTGATGGGACAGTTCCTAAACCTTTCCTCCATTCCATTCCTGCACGACTCCATCCCTGGACAGCTCACCTTGGTATGCCCCGTTCAGGATTGATAGGGCTGATAGGGCTGTTAGGGTGGTAGTAAGGTTGTAGGGTTGGGAGATAAAGGGGGGGTGGAAAGGGGCAGTGGGGTTAGGTTGGGGAGTAGAAGGGTTGTAGGTAAGGGGTTCTAGGGACAGTAAGGGACCGTAGGCCAACAATCACCTTCCTGCAAGATGAAGAAGGCACAAGACCAGACAGAGAGGAGCGAAGGAAGCAGGACAAGAACAGGGCTCTCAAGAAAGGCTAAAGAGGCGGAATCATCTGGAGCGACCACAACTACTGCTTCGAGTGGAACAACTCCTTCAAGTGGAGCCACCACCGATACGTCCACATGCACGTGGGACTCAGGGGCGTCCATGGCAACGACAAGCAACAGGACGGACACTAGTGGTACGCAGGCCAGCACCGCACAACAATCCGTTATATCCAGGAGTGAAACGGTAGTCGAAAAAGTAGATCAAAGGACCGAATAAGCGGCATCGTCAAGGACAGTAATCGGGCACACTTGTGGCAAAGGGTCACAGAGAGGTAGTAGGTCATCGCGATCGGCGAGGCTGAAAGCCGAATTAGAGGCGCGGATTAAATTCGAACGCTCAGAGCTCGAACGAGCACAGGCAGCTGCTGCCTTAGCCAAGTCTCAATTGGAGTTGGCACGACTCAAGCGAGAAGAGGAGATCGACTCGAGTGAGGATGATGAAGAGCGGAATACTCAGTTGGAACCTTTCGTGAGGAGTTGGGTTCAGCAGACCATAATGAGCGCGCCGGTTAGTGTAACGCAACCCGATATTACTGATAAGGAAGCGTGTAAAGGATCACGCCGCAAAGGGGCGGAGATCGAGCGCAACCAAGGAAATGCACAGAAAACACACGTGAGTGAGGTGTCAGAATTGACCGAAGCGATTGTGAGTGCAATAAAGATAGCGGGAAAAGATAAGTCTTCCCAGCTTCATTTCCTCCAGGAATTACCGGTGTTCGATGGAGACCCGGGTGAATGGATTATTTTCAAAACGGTGTTTGAAGACACGAGAAGCCAATTTTCAGGGGTGCAGAATATCACACGCCTTAGGAGGGCATTAAAGGGCACCGCTAAGGAAGCGGTTAAGTCATTGTTGTTTACTTTGTGTGAACCTGAAGAAATAATGAACGCTCTCGAAAGAAGATTCAGTAGGGTTGAGATGCTCATTTTAGCCGAAATCGAGAATGTAAAGCGTATGCCAAGATTGGCAGAAGATTGCCTAAATATAGGTTCTTTTGCAAGTCGCATTACGAACGTGGTTGCCACAATACAAGCATTGAATCAACCACAGTATTTATACTCACCGGAGTTAGTAAGCCGCATAGTAGAAAAACTCGGAACTATGATTAAATTTAAATGGTTTGAATATCGAGCTCAGCATCCTTTGGAGCCAGAGTTACAGAAGATGGCCAAGTTTTTAAATTTATTGAGTAAACAATTTGGAACGTCCTTAAGCAATGAAAATTTGCCTGAAAAACGGAAGCATCCTGAATTCAGGAAGCAAACTGTACACACCGCAAAGGGGTCTGTACGCAACCGTTTCAAGAGCGAGCGCTATGAGCGCCGAAGTAATACAAGCGAGCGTCTAGAACGCCGAAATAATAAAGGGCACAACCGACAAGTGGTTATAATAACGCAAGATAAGCCTGTAAGTCGGGTAACACATAAGTGTGTTATATGTAACAAGGAGCACTCTATAGTGAGTTGTTACAAGTTTAAGGACATGAATAATCGCGAGAAATGGGAAGCGGTTAAAAAAGCGAAAGTATGTTTCCAATGTTTGTCACCTAATCATAGGAGGTGAGAGTGCAGAGCGTAAAAATGTGGTGTAGAGGGATGTAGAATGTAACATCATCGAATGCTATAACGAAACTCCAATGAAAATACCTCGCCGCAAGGGGACGAGGGGGGTAAAGAGGCTCAAATTACAACTGTTAGTACAGTAAATGCACTAGCATGTGCATACTTAAAGATTATACCGGTCGAGTTGTATGGACCTAGAGGAAAGGTCAAGACAACAGCTCTTCTGGATGAGGGATCGACCATGACACTCATAGAGGAGTGGATGGCTCAGAAGTTAGCGCCTCGCGGTCGTAAAGAAGAATTACGTATTGAAGCCGTGGGAGGTAAGCGAATTAACGACGACAGTTCGTATCGCTTAAACGTTAAGATAAAAGGCATTTACTCCAACGACTTAGAGGTGATAAGTGTACAAACAATTAAGTCACTTAACCTTTCTCCGCAGTCAGTGAGCCGAGAATTATTGCAACGGTGTTCTCATTTGACACCGATTAAGGACGAGTTGATGTGTGAGAGGTCCCGACCTACCATATTAATTGGCCAGGACAATTGGCATCTCATAGTTACTCGTGAATTAATTTCAGGAGGTAAGAACCTACCTGTAGCATCGCTCACCAAACTTGGATGGGTTTTACATGGTCACATATCGGGTGGCATCAAACCAATCAAGATTGTTAACCACATTTCCACGAAGAAGGAGGAAGACATGGATAAGTTGATCAAAGATTATTTTAGTTTGGGATCTCTGGGAGTGTCTGCGCGAAAGCCCACGAACGATCCAGAAGAACGAGCTTTAAATAT
The DNA here is from genome assembly GCA_036936625.1 of Parnassius smintheus behrii. Taxonomy (NCBI): domain Eukaryota; kingdom Metazoa; phylum Arthropoda; class Insecta; order Lepidoptera; family Papilionidae; genus Parnassius; species Parnassius smintheus. The sequence goes on along the minus strand of JAUPFT010000029.1, from coordinate 22,667,344 downwards.
TTTGAGCAAAACGGTACGTCGTATACCTAATAATAGGTACGAGATTGCTTTGTTATGGCTCACAGATAATGAGTGCATGCCGTCGAATAGAGCGCAGGTTGAAAGTCGCCTGTTTAATATCGAAAAGAAGCTCGACAAAAATAGCGAGTTGAAAAAGGAATATGAGAAGCAAATTGAAAATCTCATCGTTAACGGTTACGCAGAGAAAGCGAACCATATTTCTATTTCCCCACGCACGTGGTATCTTCCTCACTTCGCAGTGACTCACCCACAAAAAAAGAAAATAAGAATAGTTTTCGACGCCGCCGCTAGGACCGGCGGACGTTGTCTTACTGATGCATTGTTAACCGGACCGGACTTATTGAAGTCGTTGTTTGGCGTTCTACTACGTATCAGAGAAGGAAGCGTGGCAGTGATGGCAGACATTAAAGAAATGTTCCTGCAAGTGAAAATCCGGGAAGAAGACAGGGATAGCCTTCGATTCTTATGGCGGCACAAGCGTGACGCGCCACCGGAAGAGTTTAGAATGACGTCACTCATATTTGGAGCGGCATCATCATCATGCATCGCTATGTATGTGAAGAATAGGAATGCGCAGGATAACGCACATATCTATCCAGAAGCAGCTTCCGCTACGGAAAGCAATTTTTATATGGATGACTATCTACAGGCATTTTCCGACGTGACGACGGCCGAAAGGATAGTAAACGATATGTATGAATTACATAAACGTGCTTCTTTCCAACTGACGGGATGGGCTAGCAACCAACCCGAAGTTTTATGTAAAATGGAAAATAAATATAAGAGCGACAGTGCTTCGCTGGGAGATAAAGAGCACACAGAGCGCACTTTAGGTTTGATTTGGAATATCAAACGTGACATAATAAGTTTCTCCATAAGTCTTCGTAACACACCGGAAGAAGTGATGGAAGGTTTACGACCGCCTACGAAGAGGGAGATAACTAGCGCTGTGATGTCAGTCTTCGATTCTTTGGGACTCGCATCACCCATAACGATTCAAGGGAAGTCGCTGATCCAGCAAGTATGGAGGACAGGCATCTCTTGGGATGAAGAAGTTTCACACGAATTACACGTGTTATTTTGTAAATGGATATCGGAAGTGAAGAAATTAGGTCATTTAGAAGTACCTAGACCCGTTGCTGAAGGCGTCGGCAAGGGAGAATTACACAACTTTACGGATGCTAGTGAAAAAGCATACGCTGCCGCGGTGTATTACGTCACCACGGACGAGATAGGAGAGAGGCGGATTACGCTGATCGCCGCAAAGGCAAGAGTAGCGCCGCTGAAACCAATTTCTATTCCAAGGCTTGAATTGCAAGCAGCTCTTATGGGCAGCAGATTAGCTGCATCAGTTATTGAAGAGAGCAAGTACGAGATATCCAAACGAATATTTTGGACAGACTCACGTACAGTGTTAACGTGGATTAAGTCAGATCCTCGCGCTTTTAAACCATTCGTTGCTCATCGATTGACTGAGATCGAAGATCACAGTAAACCATGTGAATAGCGATGGGTTCCAACGTCACAAAACGTAGCAGACGACGCCACTAGAAATTTTCCTTCCACCTTCGATGTAAGTCATCGCTGGTTTCAAGGACCTGAATTCCTCAGGAAAAGTCCTAATTTATGGCCCAAACAAGTGGACACATAAATAGAAACAGGTGAAGAAAAATCGCCAAAAGGCGTAAATACGCTGAGAAAGCAAGAACCGTTAAGTCTACCCGACAACGGACGATTTAGCAGCTTTAATAAATTCCTTGGGGCAACTACACGCACCTTACAAGCGGTAGAAAAATTCAAGAGTTTAAGAAAGTCGGTTAAAGGACCCGACAACGCAGCCGAAAAGTCGGTTATGTGTTCCAACGAAGTTTTGGCAAAGTCGGTTAAAGGACCCGATAGCGCGTTGGACATAGCGCTCTTGAAAAAAGCTGAATTATTAATTTGGAAGTTCGTTCAAGATGAGTGTTTTCATTTGGAAATAAAATGCTTGAAAGCAGGCAAAAGCGTTGAAAGAAGTTCACTCTTAAGTAAATTATCTATGGAAATAAGAGAAGATAACTTACTCCGTTTAAATGGGCGTTTACCTTTTAAGTCTAATTTGACTGAGGAAAGTAGAAAACCTGTCGTATTCGACGGTAAACACGAAATCGTTAAAATGATGATTAGAGAAGTTCATCATCATTTTGGACATGCCAATCACCAGACGGTGATGAATGAGGTGAACCAAAAATTTTATGTCTTGAACCTGCGTAATGTAGTACGAAGTGTGTCACATCATTGTCAGTGGTGCAGGACATACAGGTCAAAGCCGCAGAACGTGCCACAAGGAAATCTTCCTCTCGAGAGAATAGCTCACAATGAACCACCTTTTACATGCTCAGCCGTGGATTATTTCGGACCTATGAGTGTGACTATAGGAAGGCGACACGAAAAACGATGGGGTGTTTTATTTACGTGTCTGACCATCAGAGCAGTTCATCTGGAATTAGCAGCCTCATTGACACCAGCATCAATGATAATGGCATTGAGGCGATTTATCGCCAGAAGAGGAAAACCAGCCGTTATATACAGCGATAACGGGACAAATTTCAAAGCTGCGAATAAAGAATTATTGAAAGCATGCGAAGAATGCTATGAGGGCATGAAAAATGAGTCATTTAAAAAATATATTAAATGGAAATTTATATCTCCGGGAGCACCGCACATGGGTGGCGCCTGGGAGAGGTTAGTAAGATCAATTAAAATTGTGTTGACGCTCAAAGAAAGGAGCCCGCGAGAGGAGGTTCTGCATACGTTGCTTTTAGAAGCAGAGCATACTGTAAATTCCAGACCTCTTGTAACATTCAGTATGGATAGTCCTGAAGAGGGTTTGACACCCAATCATTTTCTTCTGGGACGCTCATGTGGTGATCGACCACCTGGATTATTTTTAGAGCAACATCTGACGGGTCAACTCAATTGGAAATCCGCCCAGAGGTTAGCCGACCATTTTTGGACGAGATGGCTGAAAGAATACATGCCTACTTTAATACCTCGAACAGGTAATAACGGAAAGTTTATGGAGCCTAAAGAAGGTGATATTGTCTTGATAATAGATCATTCGTTGCCACGAAACACGTGGCCGAAAGGCAAGATTAGTAGGACGCTACCGGGACCAGACGGTCACACTAGAGTGGTAGACGTCACTAGCACAGGTATCTTGAGGAGACCTACATCCAGAATAATAGTCCTGGTACCCGCGACGCCTCCCGAATGATGGTGCTGATGAACGGGGGGGGGGGGGGAGATTGTTGGTGACGCGCCTATAAGAATATTTCAATTTATTAGTTAACCGATTACGAATAGCTTCTAAAAAGCAAATTATCGAACAATAATATTCTAATAAGAAAATGCTTAGTTGAATCTTAAAGAAATATCGAATGATATGAAGGTCTTGGGTTCGACTCCCAGGCCGGAATAGTTTATCGTTTTCTTAGTAATATCTCTTAAAAATTATAATTATAATATAGGCAATTTTTAAGATATAAATTATGTTACCGGATTTGTTCCCCGGTTGAAATCATCTTTCCAATGATGTTAATTTAAAGAAATAATAAAATAAATTTAGAGACCGGATTTGTTCCCCGGTCGAGATGATCGCTGTGCATAAGTAGAATTAATGGAAATTAATTGCAGAAGTATTGTCTTATATGAGTTTGATATGTTTTGTTTGAAAACAAATGCCTATTTTCTATGATTGATTTATGAAAACATTCACTTATATTGTTTGATAAGAAACATGATAACTGATAAGAATCTGATTAGAAATAGTTTCCTACAGTTTGAGAATTGTGTAGAATCAGTTATTCACCTAATATTGTTGATATTAGACTTTCCATTTTTACTGATAGTCGATAGCCGTGTAAAAGTTAGTTGTTCAAATAGTGTGAGTTCATAGACGCACGCTAGCCACGTACTTAGGAGGCCAAATATGTAGAAATCTAAATATTTGCAATTTCAGCAATTTATGTAAAAATGACTAGTAAAACATTTCAGATTGATTTTACGTGCAAAAGAGGTGAATTCTGTGTTATTTTTATGTGAAAATTCCGGTGAATAAGTGAAATAATGATAGTTTTGTATAAGAAATTTAAAAGTGTTTTAATAGTGAAATGTATAGAGAAAATGTAAATTAAACTGTTGTATTGGTTAAGATATGTATAATTTCAAGTGGAAAACATTGCTTTAACTTTCTATGTTAAATATTTAAGAAATTTCAACTTTGAACATGTGAGTGAAATAGGCATATTTTGTTAAATAAATAAAAGGTTTTTTGTGAAAATGTAATGTATATCGTAGTATAGATATTTTTTGTGCTATCTTTACAAGTAAGTTGTATAAATGTATGTCTTATCCAAATAAAGTTATTGAGAAAACCGTGAGAGAGTGATAGAACAAATTGATGTAATTGAGTTGCGCAAGCGCACAAATAGCGCGGCTCACTTTCGCGTATAGCTCTGGGGTAGCTCAGTAAACGAGTTTTCTTGCAATTCGATCAAGGATCTCCTAGGTGTGCGTCGCTTGCAGTTATACAGTGGCTGCAAATGACCGCCGGTACGACATACTCCGCCGATCGTTGAGTCCCGTGATTCCGTGAGGCGTCGAGGTCACCGGCCCCTAGGTGATTCTTGGGCACTTTATGCGTTTCGTGCATCCTGTGCCTAGTCGCGTATAAAGTGCCACCGTTGCACTTCCCCCAACCCTTTTGGTGTACAAAAGGGGTAAACTTTTTATCACCATACTACAGATAGGGCCTTTTAGAGTTCGACTGACGTTAGGATCATTAAAATGTCAGGTAGGGATAAGGGGGAGCCACCCCCTTCAATAAGAAAACCACCAGATAAAAGAACAGGTGTGTTGGATCGACCACTGGTTGTGAGGGATCTGTCGAACCCGGAACGCACGAGGGTCGTGTCCTCCTTCTCACAGATCCCCCAACGAAAACCCGTCTCGCCACGGAAGGAGCCCGCACCGGGTGTTGCGCTCACGCCGGCCGTATCTGAGCATACGGCCAGGCAAGAACCAACGCCCCAGCAGCAGCGAGCAGTAAAAACGGCTAGACGCCATACTCCACCGGAGACCGAAGCCTCTTTATATGAAAAGAGGCAAAGGATTGGCTCCCAACTGTCCTCCGACGAAGCACCATCCACATCGGAAGAGGATGATGATTACCACCATCGGGTGACGCAGAAGAAGGTGTTAAGATCACCACCTAAATCACCATCTCCACCGCAACTCCCCCCCCGCTCCATATCACCGGACCGACGAAACCGAGATTCGGCCCAGTATGAGCAGGGGGGTGAAGAATCCTACAGTTGGGGGTCCACCACATATGCCACCCTCGCTGCATCCGCCGGCCGGTCCTCTCCGGCGGCAACGACCAATCCGTCTGGGCTTCCACAGGACGATGGCCAACGGCCATCTACCAGTTATGCCCATATGGTAGCTGCACCAGCAGTACCACGACCACCTTCGGCGGCAGTGCCAACTGAGAAGCCTGTCGACCAAGATAAGACCCGCTACCCGCCCATAGTGGCAGAATGCCTACCGGATTGGACGAGGCATTTTAGGGAGCTCAATAGAATGTTGGGCCACCCCTTAAATGCCCGTCCATTCGGGAAAGGCGTGAGATTCACCCCTCAAAATGCAAATGAATTCAGGACAGTCCAACGCTACATGATTGAGCTGACTAAGGAAGTACCAACACTGTCGTGGTATTGCTATACCCCGGAGGAGGACAAGCCCACTAAAGTGGGCATCCGGGGTCTACCAACGGGCACAGACACCAAAGACATAGAGGAGGCTATTAGGGCAAAAGGCTTCCCCGTCAAATATGTCAAAGCTATCCCACCGCGTAGAAGCAGACCTGGCTGCATATACTTTGCCCAGTTTGACCACCTGAGCCTGGAGCAGCTCAAAGAACTTTACAAAATCGACGAACTCCTCTTTATGAGAGGAGTAGTCATCGAGGCCTGGCAAAGGAAAGTAGGACCGGCTCAATGCCACCGCTGCCAGGCCTTCGGCCATGCATCCGCAAACTGCTTCAGGCCAGTGAGATGCGTGCGCTGTGCCGGGGAGCACATTGCAAGCCTTTGCCCTCGGGGTAGAGAGGAACAACCTACATGTGCCAACTGTGGTAAAAACCACACGGCAAACGACCGCCGCTGTCCAGTCCTGAGGAGGACTGCAAGGAGGCAGGGGATAACCTTGCCGGGGTTACTACCGGAGACCCCCAAAAAGACCCCCCAGAGTCGCCCGAAGGCTGTAACCATTCAGCAAGACGGGTGGGCTACCATCACTGGGAAGGGTAGGCAACCAGCCCTCCCCCCACCCGTAACACCTAAAGAAACGGTGGAACCCGCGGAGATAAGGGCAACCACCGGGGCGACTCTACAGCCTCCCGCCAATCCTGCCACAGAACGGCAACCCTCCAAGAAGAGGAGGCGAGAGAGGAACAGGAAGAAGTCGCAGCCTCCTCAGGCTGTAACCTCTACCCCGACACCAACTGCACCAGTAGCCTCTCAGGCGCAGGTTACTAGGGAGAGAACCAGGAGCATGGGTGGAGAGCCAGAAAGGGCTGAACACAGAGCCCACTCTGCTACCAGAGCAGACGCGATCCAGCGTCTGGTTGGTATTGCCATCGAGGTCGGCACGCAGGTCCTGGCAGATATCAGGACCGGGACAGACCCAATTACAGCCATCATGAAGGCGCTGGCAAACCTCCTAGCCCGGCACTACGGAGGAGAGTAACCTGCGCCTCCTATACTGGAACCCGGACGGTATACAGCAGAAGCTGCATGAACTCCGCACAGTTGCCCAGCAACAGGATCTGCACGTCATCTGGGAGAAACGAAGCTCAACCCAAGAACGCACATAAAGCTGCCCAATTACCACCTGTACAGAAGGGACGAGGTCACTGCTCAAGGGGCTGCCTATAGAGGGACGGCAGTTCTAGTGAGGAGGGACATCGTCCATCAGGAACTGGAATTACCATCATACCAGTCAATGCGTTCTATCGGCATAAAAATGGAGGCGGCGGGCGAGGAACTTAGGATCTACGCAGCATACCGCCCGCCAGGGACTCCATTTTGCCCCTCAGACATCCGGACAATAATGGAAGGCGACACGCCCACTATCGTCGCCGGGGACCTAAACGCCAAACACCCGGCGTGGGGTCCAGAGTGATCACCCCGCTGGGTCGTGAACTTTACAATGATGCAGAAGATAACAACTATGACGTTTTAGGTCCCGAGGAACCAACGCACATCCCGTCCAACTCACGGCAGTATCCGGATGTATTGGACATCGTGCTCTCCAGGAACATCAACTACCCAGTAGTGGTAGAGGTGCTATACGACCTGAGCTCACAGCACCTCCCGATTCTGATAACCCTTGGCACAAAGGCGGTGACTACGCCGCCCAGAGCAACCAAGACACGTGTCGACTGGAGGCGCTATGCACAACACCTGCAAGCGAGACCTCCAGCACACATGCCTATAAGCACAGCGGACGACGTAGAGGCCGCTGCTACTAGAATAACTAAAAACATCCAAGAGGCCCTCAACGCGGCCTCTACGATCGTCCCGATAACAGCAAGGCGTGACGATCTGCCGCGTGAGATAAGCGTGCAGATCAAGCGCAAAAGAGCGCTGAGAAAGCTCTGGGCGCGTACTCGCTGCCCCAGAATAAAAACACAATTAAACACCGTATCGGAGGAGCTGTCGGTGGCAGTCCAGGCCTACAGAGGGGAGGCCTGGGAGCGGCGCATATGGAAGGCGGATGAGCATGATGCGTCGCTCTATAAACTGAACCGACAGCTGACAAAAACTAGACCTCCCGTTTGCCCACTGACCAACAGTGTGGGCGAACGTTGCTATGATGCCAAGGGCAGAGCGGATATCCTGGGAGAGCACTTCGAGGGGCAATTTATGCCGAACCCAGCGAGTGCGGAGTTCATGGAGCTTCATGCCCGGAAGGAAAGTCGCGTACGGGAATTCCTGTCATCGCCCGCGCCACCTCTTGCAGGAGAGTGGTTCATCTCCCCCGCTGAACTGCGGAGGACAGTAACCCGCCTGCAACCGAGGAAGGCGCCTGGGCACGATAGGATTACCAACGCTGCACTCCAACAGCTGCCCAATAAAGTCCTAGTAGAGATTGGTCGACTCTACAACGGGATATTGCGGACATTCCACTTCCCGGAGGAATGGAAAAAAGGCAAAATTATCGTCTTGCCGAAACCCGGGAAGGACAGGCGTAAAGCTTCCAGCTACAGGCCGATTACGCTATTACCACACATAGCTAAACTGTTCGAAAGATTGCTGCTAAGACGTCTCCGTCCGTGCATCCAACTTCGGGCGGAGTAGCACGGATTCAGGAGGGGTCACTCTACAGTCACACAGCTGACTAGAGTGCTGCACCTGCTTGCGGCAGAGTACAATCGCGGCCGCATATCGTTGGGCGTCTTTCTCGATATCGAGAAGGCGTTCGACCGGGTGTGGCACTCTGGATTATTATATAAACTACACGAGCAGACCAGTGTCCCCCCTGCTATGGTTAATGGCGTCTTTCCTGGAAGACAGGAAGTTTTATGTCTGCATAGAGAATGCCGAGTCCGCAACAAAATCCATCAGAGCCGGCGTTCCACAGGGCAGCTGTTTGTCTCCAGTCCTGTACGCGGCTTATACTAACGATGTACCTACATTGGCAGGCAGGCTGCAAGAATGGGAGGACGACGTTGAGCTGGCGCTATATGCGGACGATAGCGCCTATTTCACCTCGTCCAGAAGAGCCCATATAGCCACTGCCAAAATGCAGCGTCTGCTGGACCTGCTGCCACCATGGCTAAATGAGTGGAGGATGGTTGTCAATGTTGGTAAGACAACCGCTCTGCTCACTCGTCGCCTTAGGAACTTACCACCACCATTGACTCTCAACGGCCAGGAGATAGCGTATGAGAAGGCCGTGACTTACCTTGGGTGCCGGATAGACCGGGCGCTGCGCATGACTGCGCACGTCGACTTCGTCGTCCGCAAAGCCAGATGTGCGCGGGCGATGCTCCGTCCGGTCCTGGCATCCAACCTACCATTGAAGACAAAGATCCGGATATACAAGATGTATATCCGGACTATTACCACCTACGCTGCTCCGGCCTGGTACGCGCTCCTGAGCACAACCCAGAGGCGGCGACTGCAGGCCCAGCAGAATCTGACATTAAGGACGATTGTCGGAGCAGGTCGTTACGTCCGGAACGACGTAATAGCAGCCGACTTAAAAGTCGAGAGCATCACCGACTTCGTGGCCCGGATGGCGCGCGGCTTGTTCGACCGTGCTGACAACGGGCCACACGAACATCTCAACGGCTTTGCGCCGTTGCACACTCGGCCACCGGACGGGCGACCTCTTCCAAGAGAACTCCTCTCTATATGTGATTAGAGAGTCGAGTAACAACCCACAATGCCGCTGAAAGGCCAACTTTGACTTTCAACTGGACAACCTCTCTTTTTCCGTAGTAGGTTAACTACGGAAAAACTACTACACCACATAAAAAAGACAACCTCTTAATTTTTCCATAGTCGGGTAAACGACTATGGAAAAAATATACCACACACGGACATTCCGGCTATGAAAAACAAAGCCACCTATAATAATAGGTGAAGTAAAAGACTGCCCCATAATAATGGGGCATGAGGATCGTCCGGGCAATGGGGTATAACTCCGAGGCCCGATACCTGTATTGCATCTCGGTGCAATCAGACGACAAACTGGCTTGCAATTCGTTCGGGAATCCTTCGGGAAATGTTCGGGAATCAGACCAGCAGTCAATAAGAAGAAGAAAGAAAAAGTGTAGGGAAGTGATAGGGAAAAGTAATTACTCTCTCACGGAACGGTTTGAAGATAATTGCTGTTTTATTCCCAAGAAATTCTTCCCTCAAAATTATACAGTCCACATCGAAGAATTAAGGTGTTGGGACCGGGACGACTTCGGAAGACCCGTAATCCCTGCCTGAACCTATTTTCTGAAAAGGAAGAGGTTATCGCCCTTGTGTGTTACTCCGTTGCAGAGATCACTTGCGTTGTTCCCGAACCCAACGTAGGCGCTATAGGAGGCCGGATCGAGAGAGGCCTCGATTCCTCCCTTATGTTTCTTAGTTTAACATTTGCGCACGCCTGGTTCCTTTTCAGTAACATTTTTGTAAAAAGTTAAGCATTTTTTGCATCTAAGTTTTTAAATTATAGGGGGCCTAATATATTATAGAATATTTTTTAAGTTGAATTCAAATTAGTGAGTAATTTTACAAATCAGCTGTTTGTTTTTGTTACATAATATCTTCTCCAATTGTAATCCAATTTTGTGATCCTTTTTTGTAAAATAGGTTTAACTTCAGGAGTTGCTCCTCCTGAAGTAAAACCTATTTTACAAAATGTAAAGACATATTTCCATCACTAAGTTAAACTAAATAGGGATGAAGCTATTTGGATTTCGAACGACTTTAAGACTGTGATATTTCTTAGTCCACCTAAAAGATTAAAATAAGTAACTTTAATGAAAACTAAAGGCCATTTATTCACAGAATAAAAAAGGACAATATTATATTCCGAAACTTGGTCTTTAATTTTTATAAATACTAGCACCTTAAGTGCTAGTTTTATTAGATGGGTCCTAATATTTTGAACTTTTTATTATAAGTTTTTTTTAAATAAAAATCGATAGAATATACGATCATGAATCGAAAATCATAAGAAATTCTAGTCGATTTTTAGAAAAATCTATTACTCGATTATTAATAAAATCAATTACTACGTCACTGGCACTGAACTAGCGATGTCGACCGATTACAATTTTCAGCACCGGTATAAACCGATTAGTAATTTAAAAAAACCGGTTTTCTTAGGTTTTTAGGATCCACATGAAAATGAAAAAATTGAGTTTCGTTAATACTTATTAAACTTTATTCAATAAAAAAACTTATTTTTATTTTAGTTAAATGATTAAATCACAATTTTGGTGGATAAAACAAAGTTGATCTACTGCATCACCTAGCAACCTGTTCCTTCGCGATGATAAGAAATAGCCGGAAGTTGAAAACATTCGTTTCGAAGGTACAAAATGTCACTGGTACTGACAGATATTTTAAAGCCATGTTATTAAGCGGCGCCAAATTTTTATTTGTTTTTAGTAAGTGCCAGCAACTTCTGTATGTTTGTATTCTCGCTCTGGGTCAATCTCGGTTTCCATATACATGCGCAGTATGTTTACTGCAGTTTACTGTGTTTACGCATTTGGAACACCACTTTTAGTCCTTCTTTGTTTTAAGAAGCCATCCAACAGACGACTTCTTAAAAAATTCACAATTGCTTTGTATTTCTTGATAAATTCTTCCACCAGTGCGAGCTGTAACGATTCTTCGACGTGTGCCGGCACACGATGTGTCGTATCTCAAGCAAATCGCACATTTTTTTCACACTGTAAAATTTTTATTTAAAAATAAAATTGTATTATCAGTCACAATAGCAGCAACTTTGTTATGAAGTTTCCATTCCATTCCGATGTTCATTACGATTTCGGCCAAATTTTCAGAAGTATGCGAATTAGTAACTTCCGATGTTGTCAAAACGACTAACTTTTCAGATAACATTCATGAAAAAATGTACCTTAAAAATGTACATTTCTTTTCACGGTACATTTGACCAAAGATCTGTGGTTAGTGCGACGTATTCTGCATTTTTTAAGAAACTCTCAAGCTGCGTCTCACCTTTGCGTATAAAGCGGGTATCAATTCATATCTAATTTTTTCTCTTAAAGGTAGTACATAGTTAGGATTAAAGGCTTCTACAAACCTTTTGAAACCTTTGTCTTCTACTACGGAGAATGACTAGTAATTGGTGGCGATCATCAATATAAGATATTCATATATTTTCTTTTTGTTACTCCCCTTCGCCATTTTCAACTTGCTTTGAATTAAGGTTTTCCGTGGATGTTCTTGGTGAGTATTATTTGACGTGAGCGGGATAGATTGCTCATTGTCATTGATGGCATGCTTCTCAGGATTAATTAGCACTGTTGCCTGTGGATGACTTCTCTTGAGATGAGCCAACATATTAGGCGTCCCTCCGCCAACCTTGATAATTTTTCCATATAACTGACATTTAGCCGAATCATCGTTCAATTTTCCAAAATTATTTCTTGTAAGAGATTTTCCTTTTGATTTTGGAATCCTGCAAACGAACAAAAATCGATCAAATTAATAGGTTACTTTATAGACCATAAGTAAAATTGAAATGAAACTGCTTTATTATTTAAACAAAACATAATAATGCTAATTTCCTTCTGTAATTCCTTTTCTTGTTATAAACAAGGCACAAACAATTATTTGAGGCAGTTAAATACGACACAAACTTTAACTGATTTGGACTATCGTTATGCTTTGCAAAAAAAAGTGCAGAATTATACAATTGTCTCTGATCGGTAAATGCCCTATTGCTATCGGGCGACATTTTTGGGGTTCTCCAACCACTGCTATTCATAAGGATTCTGATACAGGTTGTAAAGTTATAAGGCTGCCAACATGCAAAATAAATCGGTTATTTAACAAGAACCGGTACATACCGGTTTTATCAAAAACCGGTTTTTAACAGGTTTTCTTAAAACCGGTTGACATCACTACACTGAACTGAAGAGAAGTGAATTTGCCGCGTTCCTGTCGTTGCTGTCTTCCTTGTGGCCGGCTCGAATAGTGTAAATTTGGTTAAATTCACGATTTGTATAATTGAAATTGACCAATTAAGTATTTTGATATTATTTTATTAAATTGTGAGCAAATAATCTACAAAATGCTTTGGGGTAAGTTTTTAATTTAGCCACTGCACTTTGTAACCACGTGCTTTGCTCCGTCTCTTAATTTTTATATTTCTGTAACGATTTTCTATTGAAACTCATGATCAGTGTGTATGTAATTGTCTGACGATACTTCTTTGGTATGTTTGCATCGACAAAATTGTAAAGATATTCAATATTTAAAATGTTATTCGTGCCAAGACCGCCGTAGGAGGCGAAACATGCACCATGAGTCCTTATGTCAAAAGATTTATTGTTTTTATTACATTGGAGGAGGTAATGTTACTGACAGAATAGAATAGAATATTTTTTTATTCGTTATAGCTTACATGTAATTTTTACTGAGTCATTTTTTACTTTACCACTGGTTCGAAAAAACCTCTGTTCTAGAGAGAACCAGCAAGAAACCCAGCGTGACTTTTTTTTTAATCAATTTTACGATGTGAATGGTTACAAAATATTAATAAAAATTTTTTTAGAAACAGCTTGGAAGCGACCACTTCATTTCCAGGGGTTATTATCAACCATGTATTCATTTATATTATAATAACCCTTTTTATAGAGTTGTATATTTTCTGGGACTTGTTGTTATAGTGTATACTTAAGAATGAAATACTGAATCTGTGGAGTTGAGATAACCACCATAAGCTATTAAAATTATACTGTAAAACCTGCAAAATTAACCCTTAACTACCTACCTCCTATTTTTGTAACATAACCACCTACCACCCGTCTTAGAGACGTGTGTGTCAAATTACCCTCGCATGTATAATATTTGTAATTGAAAGGTTATGGAAAATAAAATAACATTTTAATTATGTTAGAAACTATGTATTATGTTAAGAAACACAAAATAAAAATGATTATGTTTTGCATAATCTGAATAACAAAAACCATCTCACTTTTGTTGCTACAAAAATACAGTCTTTGGATAATGAGAACAATAAAAAAATTACAAAAAGATAATGCTTATTCTTTACTAATTTTTAATTATTCAATAATCAACAAGGAGATATAATTTTTTATTTACTTTCTAGAACAACTCAATCAACAAAATTGCAGACCATAAACTTTACATTTTTTCATGGCAAAAATTGCACAGTTTATTAGAACATTCGAGGCAAATGGGTACCTTACATTTGAAACAAATATATTGGGTTCTGCGTTTCTTTTTCGGGTCACAAGTAGAACATGTCTTGCGAACAGTTAACCTTTCTTTAGCATGGCTGCCACCTGGAACCTCTGCTGGAGTCGCCTCGTCTTTGTGATGGAGTATACGTCGAAGAGTGATTTTTCTATGCCGTTGCATCTGAGGATTATTTTCACGGCGCTCCATATGTGGTCTTGTGAGCTGTTCGGCTAATTTCTTCAGGAATTTGAATCTGCTTTCACTTTTTTGAGTTTGGCCTTTAGCAGATAAGCTGACAACGTAACAGTTTGAAGCTGAAATATCTAGCAACCTGCAAAATACTGCCAACGGCCATCTATGAGTGCGACGGCCTGTTGAGTAGTTGGCGCATCTCCGATCTAGTAAATCTACACCAATTTTGGTTTCATTATAATATAGTATTATCTCCGGTTTCTTTGTAGTATTGTCAACATTTGCAGTATGGTGCATACTTGAGACGGTAATCACTGCTTTGTTTAGTTTCGGCACATATGATGATATTGTAATATCTTTTGTAAATCCAAATACAGTAGTATCAACATTTCTGTTACGAGCGGGCAAAAATTCTGGGGGATTTCTCTTTGATTCTTTCGCAATGTACCAACAACTGTCAGCTGCTTCTTTTTCATTTGTTCCAATAGCTCTATAGATGTGTACCAATTGTCGGTAGTCACATTTCGATTAGAACCTTCAATTGGAGGTATAAGGCGCAGAACTGCCTGAGTTGGTTTTTTCAGTCTTTGATACTCTGCAGACAAATTGAACCCATCGGAATCCTTTCCCAAATAAATGTAGGCGTTGAGCAAGTAGCCCGATCTTGCATCTGTAAGGCACTGTATTTTTATGCCATATTTGGCTGGTTTTTTGGCATATACATCTTGAAGCGGCATCTGCCACAAAATGCCAGTAACATTTCATCGATACATGCACAACTTCCGATTGCATAAACAGCTTGACAACGGTTTATGAAGGAATGAAAGAGTTCAGAAATATGAGCAGAAGGATTGTGCTTTTGATGTGCCAGTCTGGTCTCTGCATCATCAAAACGAATGGTTTTGAGCAACACTTCGAATCGATTTTTACTCAGAATACAACGGTATATTTCCCTTCCTGTACCATTGCTCCCATGCTATACCATGACGAATAGTGTTCGCGGTTTTTCTTAAATATAGCTGTATAGAACAGGAATCCTATGAAAGCTTTCAATTCCATTAGATCCATATCTTGAACACAGGTTTGCTTTTGATAGTTTGATCTAATCTCTCTTATTTTTTTATTAGTGTGCAAAACAATGTTTTCAAGCATTTCGTCAGTAAAGAACAACTTCCATATGTCCAGTGGAGAAGATGAAGAATTTATTCGATCTCGGTATTCGGGTTTGATACCTTCACGCTCCCTGACAATATTATGCTCTAATGTTCTTGTACGTGAAGACGAAGGAACAGATGCCCAACGGAAACGATTCTTTCCAAAATAGTTTTTCTTTCTACGCATTTCTGCCAGCGACATGTCATCTTCCGATGAAAAGTCAGAGTCTGCAGTTACAGGATCAGTAAAATTTGAAGATGGTTCGCTATTACCTTTTTCCGATGACGCCAGATCTTCCTCACCATCAATTTCTGAATCCGATCCGCAATCTTCTTCTACTACTTCCTGTTCGTCAATATTACTTTCGACTTCACTGCATTCATCGTTAGGCAGATCATCTTCATCTGATAACTCATTTTCTAACAAATTTTCAATATCCTTGTCCCGTAAAGCCATATTTCACTGAAAAAATAAAAAAGGAACATTTGTGTTTAGTCACGCAACCACCTACCACCCGTCTCCGAGACACTCGACGACAGTTTTTTACTCACCACAGGTAAGCGAGCGCAGGTGTAGCGTCGACGAGCGCATGCGCGGCACTGAGGGACGCGGAGGGAAGGTACTCAAACGCGCATGATTGTACAGTGTAAGGGCGTGGAAATATTTGTGATTTTAAAGTAGCTTCCGTCTGGTAGACGGGTGGTAGGTGGTTAAGGGTTAATACAGTACCTATATACATTTCTTCTACAATGGTTTTTCGGGGTTGGATTTAGAATCGTTTGGCAGGAATTTGGGGGAGTAAGGTGTTTTATTTGGTAGAGTTTTGGTCCCCGATTATAATAATACCACTCACATTAAAAGGTAATGCACCATTATCGAAAATATAAATAAAAACTATTATAACCTAAAATGGAATAATGTATGGAAAATTATACATTTTTATTAATAACTGACTTTACGGCTCTGGGTTCTAGCCCTTCTGAGAAACAATTATACGATATTACTGTGAAAGCTACAAAATTTTGTATGTGATAGCATACAGAATTTTGTGTTTGTGGCGGGAGCAAAGGCAACCTGAGATATCCGATCTGATCGAATCTGTACTAAAATTAAATCAGCACGCTCCGAATCCACGTAGTCTTGTCTGCCTACTCCTAAAGTGTTTTTGTAAAGCCATAGGTGCGGAGGGAGAGCAGACCCAGCCCGTCGTAGCAAATCGCAGGCACCTGTGCGAGCCGTAGTGTGGTTATTCTTGTATTATACAGAATGGGTCCCACATATATGCAATAAATGAAACCATATACTTGTTATCGCCTTTGCTGACGATATACAAAAAATGAACGTAATCGGTCCAGTAATTAGGTCAAAAAGTAGAGTTTTAATTTTAAGCAAATTTGAACACTATAGAATTGGGTCACTAAGTCAATGATTCAATGAACTTGAATGAATCCTTGAACATTAAAAAGCGACGTTGCCACGCAGTGCAAACTATTGGTATTGCGACATATCGACAGTGGTGTCTTTTGTCGGCGTGCCACCCACATGCAACGTTGTCACTCTTCCAAGGGGTCAAGGTACGTTGTCTAAACAGAGTGTTCACTTTTACTGAATTTATTTTAATATTTATTTTGTTTGAAAATTTCACTTTTTTATTTTATGGGTTTTAATTTAATATTTAATTTTTCTACACTTCTACGGACTAGTATTACTTGTGGTTTCATTTATTGCATATATGTGGGACCCATTCTGTATATTGTGTTTATAATTAAAAGGAATTATAAAAGCTAAACTTTGGTGTTTTGTTGAGTGCAAGAGCGAGCTCGGGACTTAGTGCACCCCGACTCAGACAGGTTATTTTTTTTGTAAACCACTCAGAAGTAGGAGCCCCGCGAAGCGCTAGCTGCGCTACGTGGTGCTTCCCTCCTCCAACTCTTTCCTCCCATAAATTAGGTTTATAGTCAAAAAACATTACAAAAACATAACCTCAAAATTAGATTTATAAAAATTTATAAAAAAGAAACTAAGCATGTCCGGCAGGATGTGGAAGTGGGGGGCGACTCTACAACTCCCCCGCCTCCCTCTCCACCACCTCCCACCCCTTAATTCATTTTGCATTATGATTTTGAGGTTAGTTCTGTGGGATTTTCTTTTTGATTTTTCTCAAGAACGGTGCATTACCTTTTAATGGGATTGGCATTGTTATAATCGGGGACCAAACCTCTACCAAATAAAACACCTTACTCCTCCAAATTCCTGCCAAACGATTCTAAATTTCAACCGTTTTTCATCTGTTTTGGTCATTAAAGTTTTACTTGGAGAACTTACAAAATTTTTGTTCTGATCTTTGCACTTGAACTTATGGTACCTTGAAGTCGTGCAGTTGTATTCTTGGATTAGGATTTAATCTTATTAATTATAGATCCCAGGAAGTTAGCTGGGCTCATGGTACCACACAGCTATCTTCTGTATTGAAATTAGGATGTTTTTGATTTTAGTAGCCTCACAAATCATCCTTGGATGGAATCTGTGTTCTTCAGTGAGGATTTGTAGTATCAAATTTGATGTAGTGATGGGGGTGACCCTGTGTGTTTCACTGAAGCATTGATTCTTTAATTTAAACTATTTCTGAAATACCCTTACATTCAACTATATGCAGACCATACTTTTGTGGTTGAAATAAATTATTAGTATTATATGGTTTTTAGCGTATTGATGTATTATAATGAAAATTTTCATAATGTGTTTAATTATGTGAATTTGATTTGACATTAAACTTTTTAAATCCTTTATGATCTTTTTTAGAGAAGAATAATATATTCTGTATCAATATACCATATGCCTCGTTTGGATTTTTATTGCATGATGTAATAAGTGTTGTAAAGAATATGTTTGTTTCAGGACTAATTATGGAACCAAACAAGCGCTACACTCAAGTGGTGGAAAAGCCTTTTCATATATCACAAGCAGCCATGGACATATCAACTGGAGACAATGATCCATGTCAAGTAATGGTTTTGGTTGATGGCAAAAACTTTCTTATTTGCACGCTGCAGAAAAATAAATCCATCCAAGTGCCATTAGATCTTTATTTTAAATCTGGAGACTCTATTTCATTCTTGACTAATGGTAAAAAAAAATTCATAACTTCTTGTGCTTGCAATTTCATTCACCCAAATCCTAAATCATGTATCATCTACAAATCTTACTAATATAAACAAATGAAACTCTGTTGTGTATTAAAGTATAGTCATCATCAGACTAAAAGTTAGACATGGGTCACTCAATGAAATTCCTTGCGTTAACTTAGTAACTCAGGCACAGTTTATTGCGTAGGCTCATTGTGTTAACTCAAAGTTTTTTCTTTTTTTATATAACTATATGGCCCTTGGTATTGTGATAATGTCACAATAATTCTGCCAATGTCTGGTCTTCGGTCTGACACACCTTGTCTTGAGGCTTTCCGATGGAAAAGGAGTTAGTGGTTATTAGGTGAGAATGTGGATAAAAACAAAGCAGCTAAATATATGAATTGTGGACCACACAATATAGAGTAAAAATCTAGTTATAGGAGGGTATTAGCCTGGGCAGGGAATATAGAATTAGGTTAAGCTAAATTTAGTACACAATAATTATACTTTAATATTATACATTCGAATATATTTTGAGATTGTATTGACATATATGGAATCGGGGATAGTTAAGAGGGAATTGATATTAACTGGTCGAGGGACTGTTTTGGGAAGGATGTCATATAAAGAAATTAGGTGATTTTGACAACTGAAGAAAATATGGTCTGGGGAACCTTCATCCAGACCACTGACTCAAAGTTACACCACAGAACAACAAATTTTTAACACATCTGTCAACTCGGCCATTTGTCAAAATAAAACTGTGTGACCAGTAAGTAAAATAAAATGTGCTAAAGAAAGACTACCTACATATAAGGTACTATGTATCACTTCTTTTAAATTTCACAGAGTTTATAAAAATAATGTAAAATAAGATCTTAACACATTTCAAATGCCCTAGTCCTGCACTGTGTGCCAACACATTTTGTAGAAGTGAGTTAACATATCGGTGAATTGAAACAGGGTTAGTGCAATTGTGTGGCTGCAGTGGTTACCATGTCTACTGAAAATCCACAGCTGGATATGGGCATATCCTAATCACAGTGACAGATTTCTGGCACAATTGTTGCTCTACAAATTGCTTATCTGGTGTAAAGAGCGTTATTATCTACTAACAATGCGACGACGACGCCGTAAACATACCCGGTTAATATAAGTGCATGCGTTCGTTGAATTAGTATCATTGTACAAACCAATTTAAACCTTAAGTATATAACATAGGAGTTAATATTTCTTTTTTAATAGAATTGTTTGAGTGAAAAGGCAAGAGCATTCTGATATTGCGTGAAAGAGTATGTCGACGGTCTGGCGGACTATTGTTTACCTAAACTAGATAATATTACCGTGCCTAAACGTTGCCGTTGTTTAGAAATTTGAAATTAGTGTGTCGACTCGCGCCGCAAGGTCAAAGCTAAAGAAATTCTTCCAAGAAAGGACCAGAGAGGACATTTGGCGTGCCCCCTTGAATGGTGGAGAAAACACCAATACTTACCTACGTCCACCCAAATTAAAAAAAATATTTGTAATCCATTGTAACATTGTAGCAACATCTGTTCCTTACGAACGGATGTTTTCTAAAGCAGGTCTTATAAAAAAAAATATTTGTAATCCATTGTAACATTGTAGCAACATCTGTTCCTTGCGAACGGATGTTTTCTAAAGCAGGTCTTATAATGTTTTAATTAATGAAAGGCGAACGAGACTAACGACAAGCAAAGTTGAGCAAATTATGTCCTAAACGTAAATACACCTGAGGAGAGATTAAAAAAAGGAGAGGTTTTTTAATTCATTTATAAAATAATTTATGTGATTATTCTGTACATACATTAATAAAAAACGAAAACAAAGAAAAAAGCAAATAAAAATATTCCTTAAACACCTATCCATAAAAATATTTAAATAAAAAATGTAAATAATTAAATATGTACATAAAATCAGTTGATCTTCTAAATACGCCTGAAATACGATAGTAGTAAAATCTTTTAAAAACTTATTCACTAGTCCTAAGCCTGGAAAAGTACGAAGGGAAGTTTAAATCGATTGATTGTAAAATTCGATAGTAGGTATTTATACACCACACACACCGTCAGAGTGCCTTGTGCTCAAATCAAATTTCTTTGAATTTTAACTAACTTTGCCGTTCATTCAACTGACGAATAGTGGGCAAAACCGTCGTCGTTGCGTTGCGCCCGTAGACACCGCGCTTTAATCGATTGAACGTCTGCCGTTATCGCGTTAACTAGTCGACGAATTCAACTAGTTGATCACCTAGTCGATAAACGGCAATAGACGGTCTAGTTTCGTTAAAGAAAATTACGTCGACGACCCACCTCTATGGGGCACGCACGACGCACGAGTCAGGTGAGGAAAGGCGGTGCGGGGCGGGTGACGCGAGCGCGATTCAGTGACCGCTGTCATCTTGGCGCAAAACTCATTTTTAGGTATTTTACAGAGCTGCTGATTCATCTAACATAAAATAATGAAGATATGGATAAATTTACTTAATTTCTTGTGAAATATGGATTTATACTTAAAATATGGAAAAATATGGAAAATAGAAATTGCATTTTCTTGATCTAAATATCATAATTTATGTAGAAAATATAATTAAGAACAAAAGCCATTTCAAATAAAAATATGGATTTACATATTAATCCGGGCCCTACTGATGACCAAAGTAAAGTGAAATGTACTGATGTAATGTAATGTTTCTTTGTTTGATTCCTAAACATTTTATCAAGCGTTATATTTGCTATAATTGGAAATAAATCGACAGTGCCTAAAAACATAACTCTATACAGGTAGATTTAACCCATAAATAAAATATACTTTCAACAGTAAAATTATGAAAGACATGGCATTATTCAATTCGTCCATTTCAATACAGTGGACACCTTGAGTAGCACTTTAACGAATATTCGGTGATTTAGCCGAATATTCGGTAAAGATGCCGTATACTAAATGGAATATTCAGCCCATCCCTAGAAAATATGAATGTTCTTGAATTTTAATATGTAATATGTTTTCACAGGGGATGAGACTACTATGCATTTTTTTCATATTTACACATGTAAGAATTAAAATCCTTTTTTTTTAAGGTAAATGTAATGTCCACCTTACTGGATATTTAGATCCTGAGTTTGAAGAGGAGCCATCTGATGATGAAGAAGAGGCTGAAGAAGAAGAGGCTGAAGAAGAAGAGGACGAGGAAGAAGCACTAACACTTGTTCCAGTAAAAAATAAACGTAAACTGGACAACAACACAGAGTCTACTACCAACAAGAAAGCTAAAGTAGTAAAGTATCTTAGTGTATAAAATTAAATCTCTATTTTTGAACGCTTAATTTATGTTTATATTTCTTTTTCTATTAAACAGCAAGACAAAAAAGCGGGGAAGAAAGCAGCTGCTGCCCCTGACAGTTCAGATTCTGATGATGAAGGAGATGAATTACAGAATTTTTTAGATGGAGAGGATATGGACAGTGATGAGAATGATGATTCTTTCAAAGTAAATACATCAGGTGAAGCCGACGAAAGGTATGTTTAAGGTTTAAGTGCCTTTTCCTACTGTAATGTCAGTTCAGAATGCATTTAATGTTACTCCAATCATTGATGTTGCAAATCACCAATGATTGCCAATCAGCTTGTACTATGTACTGACATAGCTGCAAGCTGTATTGCATTTCGATTTCCATTAACATATGTTTTTGTTTTCTTCATAATATTTTACAATCAGATCATTATTCCAAGCAGGTGACTTATGCTACAAGATAAATAGTAGGAATTAGACAAAAAACACTGATTTCATAACAAAATTATAAAATGTATAAATTTTTAAATAAATAAAAAAACTAATAAACTAATAAAAAACTTAACCTCATTTTTGATAAGACTAACATAATGTAGGTATTATAAATATTCAATGTTATATGTGGAGTGCTAATAAAAAATTAGCACTACATATATTTACTGAAAAAATTAGGCTTTTATTTAAAAGTGGTAAACCAAATCTTGTGTTATTTCTTTTTAAAACCAAACGAATAGTTAGCATTAATAGCATCAATTATCAGCCTCAGTAGTGCTTATGGGTGTTCCTAAAGATTTATAAATCCTTTATTTTGTCTAAAGTTATATTGCACATATTATAGTGCAAATTATGGCAAGTTAAAGTTAAAGTTTCTAGGCAGGTTGCCAATAACTTTAAGTAGAAATTACTAACACTATTGCCAATTATTTTAATATGCCTCTTACTTAGAACAACTAAACATAAACTGATGTTAAGATATTATTTGACTATCAATATATAAGGTTCGAAAATTTGAGTTAAAATCCATATGAAAAAAAGGGTGTGTCTACCGAGTTTGAAGGGCGCCTCCCATTGTAGCTAATTAATAATTAATAATCCGAGATGCTGTCATTTTCAATACATCACCTAATTGTAAATAAATCTTGGTGAAATCTTACTGCAATAATAATTTATTTGCTTGAACTTAGTGATGAAGAAGAGGAAGATGATGAAGAAGAGGAAGATGATGAAGAAGAGGAAGATGATGAAGAGGAGGATAATGAGAAGGCAAACATTTCTGGGGATTCTTACACCGCCCTCGACACCAGCAAGGAAGATACTAAAGTTGATATGTCTAAATTAAGCAAGTCACAGAAACGACGACTTAAAAAAAGATTACAACAGCAAGGCAAAGAACAACCACAAGTGAGTGGAGTAGATAAGCCAAAGGTACATGAACTATTGATGATATCAAAAAGTAAACTTATAGCACATTTGTCCACTGCTGGGCACAGGTATCTTATTTATGAGAGGGACGCATAGGAAAAGTCAAGGCACTGCTCCAAAACATTTCCTAACTTCAAATGAACTTGAAATTAGCACTTTAGATTGTATCTAAATTTTATTAGTGCCACTGTGATTTGAACTTAGTTTATGCATGCTATGAAATTTTATGTAAACATCCTGATAATTTTTTTATTATTCAAAGTTAGTTTAAGCTTTCTAACTACAAAGCTAGAAAAATAACGTCTTAATCGATGCTGCATAATCTTTTGAAAATATTTCATGAATGTAAAATTATTGGCAGAAGGATAAACAAGAAGAGAAACAAAAGGGGGAAAAAAAGAAGCCAGAAGCTAAGAAAGAGGGGCAAGAGGAAAAAGGTGCTGATAAAAAAGAAAAGAAATCTCTGAGTGGTGGAGTTTTTATTGAGGACTTAAAAGTGGGCAGTGGACCTGTCGCAAAGCCTGGCAAAGTTGTGATGGTAAGTGTTAACTAGATATATGTATTATATAATTGTACCATAAATCAATATAAATGTTATTGGAAAAACATGTTACAGGTAGGCCTCTGCCACTCTTGCTACCTGTGTGAAATAATTACTTACAATTGCAAGGTGCCCTAGACTACAAACACAGTTAGGGCTAGCGCGGTCCAGGCGATTGAATGTTAAAGATTTCTTACACTGTTTACTGAAATAGTTTTTTGTAAACACTTGTTGAAATAGTTTTTGTTTTGTGTATTTGTTTAGTATGTTTAATTGTAGGTTGAAGTAGTTGAAAAAGTTTTAATGTAATTAAAAATTATATATATATATATATATATATATATATATATATATATATATATATATATATATATATATATATATATTATGTATATTAACTATTTGATAAATGATAATAAGTAATTAGAATTAAGTAGTAATTTAACTACAGAAGTAATACCTATGTACTTTATTGCTGCAACGCTTAGTTAAAATTTACTTCACTGTCCAAGTACTTACATACCTATGCTTTTGTAATTAAAATATTTCACCCCCCCGGCCACATACTTGTCGAGTGGCATGAGAAGTAGCCGGGAAAGGAGGCGGAGACATAGTGTGTCCTCTGTATTTGTTATGCCCATCGCTCCCTGTTTTGTCGGGTTTTTTGGCGCGAGTTGCTGACCACACACTCGCGCAAACCGCAGCAAAGTGTTGCCACCTTGGTGATTTTGTCACCAGATATGGTGATCATTCAGAGCTCTTAGCGACGTTTTTTATCGTTTAGCGACTACTTATTTTTTAGCGATTTTTCAATTTGGAATTTTGCAGCACTGATTTGAGACGGAAATCTTTCTTTTTCTAGAATTAATCTATGGTCGGGGAATCCGAGATGCTGTCATTTTATAGTTATTAACTTTAATGTTTTACTATTGCTATGAATTAATTTACGATTTTATTTGCTATGAATGTGTGCCATCGACATTGATTAAGAACTGTACAAATTTATTTTTACAACATTTATTTTTACAAAAAAAATGGTACAAAATTTAATTTGTATTTAAATTTAAAAAACTTCACTTAGGTACTGAATTTTTCTATAAAATTTTCTTATTCCATCAGGTTTACTATGTAGGTCGCCTAAAGCAAAATAACAAGATGTTTGATAACTGTGTGAAAGGCCCTGGACTCAAGTTCAGATTAGGTGCAAAGGAGGTCATCAGTGGATGGGATGTTGGTGTTGCTGGCATGAAGGTTGGGGGCAAGAGGAAGATTGTTTGTCCACCTGCGATGGCGTAAGTTTGCTGAAACTGATATATTAAGGCTATTATTTTATATTGAAGTAAATTGTTACTGAATTACATCCACTATTTTCATATTTTATTAGTTACATAAAAAAATTTCTAGATATATAGTTCTATATTACTTCTTACATTTTAATTAGATGACTATTATAACATTATACTTCTATAGAAATATGATGAATATGTCAGAAATTATAAATGGTGGAACCACCATTTATAATTTCTGACATATTCATCATACCATCTTGCAACTCTAATACACAGGTATATTAAGAATGGATTAGCAAAACTGTGGAAGTACCACATTTTCTCAAAGAATAATGTGTAAAATAAAAATGGCAGCAAAATATTGCCATGTTTTGTAAAAGAAATAGAGATCCTTTTTATTGGTAGCACAGCATTCTGACCTAGTTCTAAGTATAATAATAATGCATCAAGGGTTGTCACCTTTTTTTGAAAAAATATACTGTTTTTCCCATAAAAGATGCAAATGTGTAATACTTTTGAGAAATTCAGGAGCAAAAAAAGTACACATTTATTCATGATGGAAAAATTTCTTTCCATAAAACTTACTTGTTCCAGACATCCAATCACAGTTAACATAAAAAAGCGCGGCAGTTGAATAAGGGATAAAATAAAGTATTTTCGTACTATATTATTTTTCTATATCATATAGTACAATTGACTGAAATATGGTACGATACTACATATTATAGTATAGGTGGCAACCCTAAATGCATCTGTATTTTGATTTCTCGTTAATAATTATAGATTAAAGTATTTCACAACTACAGCATCCATCATGTACCCTCTACTATAATAAGAAATAAATTATTAAGCTTCCAAAACAGTGATTAGATGATGAGTTATATTTATAGTATTAAATATGCCATAAAGCACATTTTGTTAAATTTAAATCCAACTCCCTACTTCAATATTCGCTTTTTTGCAGGTATGGAGCTAAGGGTTCGCCACCAGTTATTCCACCCAACTCCACCCTAGTTTTTGAAGTGGAGTTGAAGAACGTAAAATAAGGGTGTTTGTTGATTGTGTAGGTTATATGCAGCGATCTAGGTCTTAAAGTTTTATGATTGGATTGAATGTTATGCGTGTATTGCATTAAGAGAATGATTCCATTGTGTCTACTAATGTGCCAATATGGGGTATCTGCAAGTATATATCTCATCAATATTATTAGGACATTCTTTTTTTTAAAACTTGTACTGCTACATTACGTGCAGATGCTGCATATTAGTTACTTCATAAGATAATAGATTTTAAGCATCAAGTTAAATTAAGTCTCAGCATTATTACTAGGCAACATGATGTGTAGTTATAATAAGATCAACTTACGGAGATAGTAAAAGGACAATAGTTTATTTCAATGTAAAATTTCATTTTTGCTAAATATTTCATTTGCTTACTTATGCTAAAGCGTTTTATCCACATAGGACGTACAGTAAGGTGGACCGTGAATAAGGCACTTTAGTTTTTGTGAGATAAACTATAATATAATATACATACCAGTGTTAATTTCTATGCAGGGTTCATACAATTAAATTAAATTTATTGATATCAATATAAAACAAACAATTGTTATTGATAATGAACGTTAGAATTAAAATTTTATTTGTGTAAATACTAAGTTTTGTAACAGAATTAACATTAAATCATATTTAGATTCACTTAGACTATCTTTTGTTGGGTACAACTTTTAGTTCAGAATTCACAAGCAGGCTAGCATTGTTTTGAAGGTTTATATTTCCTCAACAAGCACCGGTATATCCATTTGGCAAAAAAAGTCTTAGGGGAAAGAGATGGCAAGTTGTATTAATTACATCTGTGTTCACCAACTTGCCTAAAATTCATACACAGAAGTATGGTATGGGCGAAGTTTGCATGCCTTTAATTGCTAGTTTTAAAAAAAAACCTACTTGCTGCAATGAACTTATAAAGGATAAAAACGTGATAAGCAACATTGGTCTGCTCTAAAAAAATAATTTCTTGAAAAACAAATGGAATCCATATACTTTCCTCGCACCCTAGTTAACTTAATTTTTAAAATCTTTGATATTAATTAACTTTTTTTAAGCTGAGCATTCAAGTAATTCAAGAGTGCTGAGAGTGCACTTGGTAAATGAGTAACAAAGATCAGCTATTTTGCTCTTGCAAAATTCAAGTTTGCTTAGGACAACTGGCACTGCCTTATATATATATATATATATATATATATATATATATATATATATATATATATATATATATATATATATATATATATATATATATATATATATATATATATATATATATATATATATATAAGTATCACTCACTGACTGACTATAACGATATCTCAGGAACTATAAAACATACAAACTTGAAGTTTGTAAGGTAGGTTCCTTTTATGGCATAGAGATCAGTTAAGAAATGGTTTTGAGAAAATCTATCCCTAAGGGAGTGAAATGGGAGTTGGAAGTTTGTATGAAAGTCCTACGTTTTTGAAGTTAGAGGCACGAAAATCGGCATTAAAGTTATAAGTTTCCAATAATAAAATCCTGAATAAGCTGTTTTACGAAATCTTAACCCTAAGGGGGTGAAATGTAAAATGGTTACATGCAAGTCCTATATTTTGAAAGTATAGATATGAAGTTAGACATTTACTTTATTAGTTTTAAATAATAAATACTTGCATTGTTAAGCTTTACTTATATAGCCTCTTTATACTTAGGTAAGACTTTTGCAGCGAGAAAATTTCAAAATCTCATAGGAAATCAGATATTGTACGCGGATGAAGTCGCAGGCGGCCGCTAGTTACATAATATATGTTTTATGTAATTGTGTGATAAGTATATTTTTTTCTTACCTGTCCACTTTTTATTATTATTAAAAAGCTTTATTAAAGCGTTATTAAAAAGCTTGTGATATCTCCACTTAATTTTGGTTTTTCAGGAAGAAATATTTGTGATTCCTTTTTGTGGAAATATATTAGATGCTTCCTTAAGCCTGAAGTGTTTCCGTTTTTCATTTTTATTTCAACCTTTTTATGTAGGCATAATTTTCACAAAGCAATTTGGGATGCATGAATTATGTCGAAAAACTCATCAAATTTACTTTTAGGTCCTTTAGATCTATAACTCCAACTCTCACTACTCCGACTAGAACTATTCGACTCTTCGTCACTCATGTCAAATTGGAAACTTATCACACCGAGAACAACAAGGATTAGATTAAAAACAATTAATACATTGGACTCGAAGCAAAGCTCTATTGGGAATGACTGGAATTAAAATAAATATTACTATTTGCAAGTACACGCCGAAAGACCGACAAAGGAAAGTTCGGCCTCCTTTGATAAAATTAATGATTCTTCAGAAGATTAATAAAGTAGATGAGTTGCCAGATAGGCATAGTGTGCCTACGTACAAATGAAATGTAAATAGGTAAATAAAATTGTGTATATTATGTTCTTCTTGTGATTGAATTAATCTACGTTATTGAAATTAAATTTTCCTTCACTCGTTTGAAATTCAAAATTCAAATATGTTTTATTCAAGTAGGCATTAAAAATACACTTTTGAATAGTCATATA
Organism: Parnassius smintheus behrii; assembly: GCA_036936625.1. Lineage (NCBI taxonomy): Eukaryota > Metazoa > Arthropoda > Insecta > Lepidoptera > Papilionidae > Parnassius > Parnassius smintheus. Next base: position 22,638,679 of record JAUPFT010000029.1, on the reverse strand, counting down.
ATCACTGTTTACCCCAATTTTTTCTTTTCCATGTCCAGGGCTTCTGATTCTACTGAGAAGAATCATGGAAGAAAGTAAGAAACTCAGTAGTTGCTCTTTTCAAAATATTTTTACAATAGTTCTATAATTATGTAAAACGATAAGTCAAACATAAAATGTCAAATGTATATGTTACAGAAAATGTATGAAATCCGTCATTGTATACAATTCCTTGGAATTGTATATAATTCCTAAAATCACCCGGAAATGTGTGATGTTAATTATATTAGACACATTTCCTAGGAAAATTATACATTTCCTACACAGCAATTGGAAATGTAATATATTTAAGATTTCAATGAATACGCGTGGACATGCGGTGCGAGGGGAGGGTATTGTTTAGTTTTTAATTTAGTATTAAAATATAAATACTCTTACTTTAATATTGTAATGTAGAATTACTTAAATAACAGACTGATAATAATTGTCGTTTGGATAACTTACCAAACGACACTGAGCTTTAAATGAAAATTTAGTAGGTTTTGTGATAAATGAACCTTAAGAATTAATAAATAGTTGATTTATTAAGCTTAAATTAGTATATTATATTATTATACCTTATGATTGTAACTTGTGTTAGCAATTAAGTATAAAGAACAATTAAGCATAACATATTGAATGATCCTAATTTTAATGTAGTTATCTCTTGAAATATCCATCTAAATTAAATAAATGTAAATCGGATTTCCACTTTTGTGGCTTTGAATTTCCGGTAAGATTTTTATTGTAATAGTTTCGGATTTGACTCCTAACAAAAGAGTATAAATATGGCCGTCACGACCCAAGAAGGTCATTCAGTTCTAAGGTATTGAGACTTAAGAGACTTGACAGTTTTTGATGTAAAGATATAGTGAAGGTACTAAGTAACAATGATTATTTGTACGATAAATAAATTGTGAGTTATAAACGGATAAAATAAAAGTGATATGCTGTAACATAAATTGTATTATTAGCTAACAAATCAGAAGTGGGATTATATCGAGCTAAGATAACTCGGTATTTCGGACTCATTGGGCAAAACATAAATAGAACGCGAGCGTGTTAGAGCTATGGTAGAAGAATTGGAAAACTGTGGAATTATCAGTCTACTTCAGAATTCGCGTCACCTATTATCCTTATTAAGAAGAAAACACGAGATTATCGTCTTTGAATAGATTTTCGGGCATTAAACAAAACAAAAGAAGCGGAAAATCTTAAAGTTCGTTGTAGGTGATTTGGTTAGAATAGAGAGAGAGATTCCTTCAACCTTATCGTATATGTAAGGTTCTCGATAACGATCGATATGTAGTCGATGATACACCTATATCACGCAAGGGTAGACGTTTTAGTGGCATATTTTCCGTTGATAAAATTCATCCTTGGTTGGTTTATCAACGAAACTATGAGTCTGATACTAATATAAAATACTAATACAGTCCAAATAGTAATACCGATGAATGAATAAGTATATGATTACAAATAATTGAAGTGTTGATGAATAATTTGAAGTGTCAAATTGAAGTGGTTGTGTGCACAAGTGCTGTTGATGATTTAGTACCAATAAATTCAAATAGTGTGTTCCATGTTATAAAAATACAATCAAGATATGAGGCAGGCTAAAGATGTTTAGTGGTGTTTTCTCACTGTAATTATAAACTTACAGTGCAAAACTTTGAAAAAAACTATTCGTGTGAATTACGAACTTTTAAAATCTACCTTCATAATTTTATATTTCTTTTACATCATTGATTTCCGGTTCTGTAAATGAAAGCGACCTATAGACAATAGTGTTGCCATTACAAGAAATTTTCTACTAAATCAGTAAAAAAAAAAATGAGTCCAAAAAGCTTTAAATGTTCTAAATGTAGCAAAACCACAAACGATAAGAAGTTATCAGTAAGTTGTGACTCCTGCAAGAGCATTTTATGTAGTGATTGTCATGGAATGTCACCAACTGAAGTAAGAGTGTTCGAGTTAAAGACAATAGCTCGAGTGGTTTCTTTCTTATGTGTCGATTGTAAGTCACTAATGGCACAAATACCAAATATAATGAAACAACTGAAGGAACTTACTAAAGAAGTACACCACTTGCGATTACGTCAAAACATGCTGGTAACTGAAGGAGCAATACAAGAATTGGCTGAGCGCACTAAGAGAGCTAACAATATAATAATTTACGACGTACCAGAATCAACCTCGGATAAACCTTTACAAAGGCAGGAGCATGATAAAGAGGAGTGCAGGAAAATAATAAAGTATGCGAGCAAAAAAAAAGTTAGCTGTGATAATGTGAAACTATCTCGTCTTGGTAAGTTTCAAGCTGGGGCTCCTCCTCGTCCCGTTAAAATGGTAATGAAGTCTAAGAATGATGCTATTAAGATACTTCGTAACAAAACTAAACTGGATAAACCGTCAATTATTAAATCAGACCAAACTGCCATGCAACGCGAGCACTTAAAATACCTCCGTGATGAATTAGAGAAACGTACTAATAATGGAAAACAAGGCTTGACTATCACGTATATACAAGAGCAGCCTAAAAATTATCTGTAAGCAGGAGATAAAAAAAAAACTAGTCCAAATTCACCAACCCTCACTACTAATTCTTTTTAACAAAAAAAAAACGCGACCTTCGATACCTTCCGCACACTTAACATTAATAATCTTATACACAAACATACAATCGATAACATCTAAACTGGATTTATTCATTGCAAGAGTTGATCAACTAAAACCATCAATTATAGTCCTCTCAGAACATGGCTAAAACCAAATATACCTGACTCACTGATAAAGATTCCGGGTTACGACTTATACAGAGACGATCGTATTGATAAACGGAGTGGAGGAGTCGCTATTTATGTATTGAACAATATTACATATATGACATCAAAGCGAAATAGTCAGTATAATACGAAGTATGACTCTTGGGAATGTTTATGGGTAGACATTGAAGTAGGTTTTCAAAGAATACTGTTATGTGGACTATATAGAGGGTACGAATCAACTATCGATAATTACAACTTGCTTCTACAAAATTTAGAACTAGCTTCCCAGTCAAACACAGTAATAATAATGGGTGACTTTAACTTTGGTGGAGTCAAGTGGCCTCTTTCAAATTGTGTGTATCTACTGCCAAAAGAAACCAATTTCTTGCAATGGTATAACAACAACAATCTATACCAATTGGTAGATCAATATACGAGGTTTCGCCAGGGTCACTAGCCATCTACTTTAGACCTAATCTTGACAAACGATGAGTCTTTGATAGTTGGAATTAATTATGAGGCCGCAATTGGGAAAAGCGATCATGCATGCTTAGTATCGACTATACAGTTATTTATTATTTATTTATTTATTCTTTTTTGTACACCACAATACAGAAACATCAATATAGTTAAAACTAATTAAAGTATGTACAATAGGCGGTCTTATCACTGAAAGTGATTTCTTCCAGACAACCTTTGCGTAGAGGAATGATGCAAATAAAAGTAAGTGAAAGTTATATATAAAATATCATATAATAGATTAAATGAAAAGAGTAAGAGAAAGGTAAAGTAAGCGTTCTAAATAATACGATTTAACAAGAATTTTGAAAGAGTGAAGAGATTTAGCACGACGAATATGGAGAGGTAAGGATTTCCACAATCGCACAGCGGTTACGGTGAAGGATTTCTTGAAAAAGGAAGAAGAGTGCAAAGGTGTAGAGAAAGAAAGATTGATGGACGATAGAAGGAACCGATTATGGATAAGAGAAAGATACTGGAAACGGTTTTTTTTAAATAACGAGGAGTAGAAGGATTAAACAGCACACTATACAACACGGAGAGAATTTACAAACACAACAACAGAATAGGCAGCAATCTAAATCTAAAAAGAACTTTAATAAAGGAGACTACAACGAAATCAAAGAAGAAATTCACTCCGGCTTAAAAGAAAAAAATGTTTAAAGATACACTTTGTCCAGTTGAACAGTTTAGAATAATACATAAAGCAATAACTAATGCCATAGATACACATGTTCCTCTTGTAAAAACAGTTAACAAAGTAAATAAACCATGGATAAAAAAATGACGTATTTGAGTTAATAAGAGAAAAAAAATTCTTTGGAAGAGATATACTGTAACAGGGTCAGATAAAATCTATAAGGAATACAGGAAGCTAAATAACAAACTGACTAATTTAAGGCGCACGGCAGGGGCAGTTTATGAAAATCAACTATTAGATCTAGGACCAAAGAAATTTTACTCGTACATCAGGCAGCGAATCACCTCTAAAGTTAGTACAAAATATATTTGGAGAGAAAGACAAAATTGAAAACGAAGTAAAAGAAAAGTCATCTGAAACACAAGAATATGCAGATCAACTTATAAAACAAACTTCGGACAAGAAAGATGAAATATGTGACAAATTAGAAGACGGGAAGAAAGCTGCTGAAAGGATAGCACAGGAAGAAAAAGATATATATAAAGAACTATACAAAGAAAAGTCTTCAGAAATGAAGGAATCAGCTGATCAGGTAATACAAAAGGCATCATGTAAAAAGGATCAAATTGAAGAAAATCTTAAAGGAAAGAAGGACGAATTAAGCGAAGATATTGAACATGCTATACAAACTACTAAAGATAAAACGGCTGATGTGGAACATGAACTAAAACAAAAGAAAGATGAAGCAGAGAAAGCTATTATTGATAAGACAAAAGAAGCTAATGCCGTCGTTGATGGCAAAAAGCAAGAATTAACGAAGGCTATCGAAAACAAATTAAAACACCGACACGATGAAACTTCTAAATTGATTGATAGGGTTGAACAAATCAATTTCACGGCAAATGAAAAACTTGAGATAGATTGTATGGATAAGCTCGAAAAGGAGAAGGACGATATTAAACAAAAGTCTAAAGAGGGGACTAAGGACTTGATTGTCAGAACTGAAGCCGTTACAAAAGACCTCAGAGATAAAAGTAGTGATTTAAAGTCGACTATTGAAGATAAAGTAAAGGAATCAGAAAATGCACTTAATGATCAATTAAACAAATTAAATGATGATTCTAATGAAAAGAAAGCACAATTGCAATCAAATACTAAATTACAAATTGAAGACATGAATGGGGCTTCAGTATTCTTTACATACTTCTTGCCTGTTGAGAACATGAAGGGGTCTCATGCAGGTGAATATTGAAGACATGAATGGGGCTTCAGTATTCTTTACTTACTTCTTGCCTGTTGAGAACGTGAAGGGGTCTCATGCAGGTGAATATTGAAGACATGAATGGGGCTTCAGTATTCTATACTTACTTCTTACCTGTTGAGAACATGAAGGGGTCTCATGCAGGTGAATATTGAAGACATGAATGGGGCTTCAGTATTCTATACTTCCTTCTTACCTGTTGAGAACATGAAGGGATCTCATGCAGGTGAATATTGAAGACATGAATGGGGCTTCAGTATTCTATACTTCCTTCTTACCTGTTGAGAACATGAAGGGGTCTCATGCAGGTGAATATTGAAGATATGAATGGGGCTTCAGTATTCTATACTTCCTTCTTACCTGTTGAGAACATGAAGGGGTCTCATGCAGGTGAATATTGAAGACATGAATGGGGCTTCAGTATTTTATACTTCCTTCTTACCTGTTGAGAACATGAAGGGGTCTCATGCAGGTAAATATTGAAGACATGAACTGGGCTTCAATATTATTTGCATTGTAATTTCATTAATTTAAAATAAACTGTAAAATTACAAATAATATTAACTTAATATGATAATACATTTTATACTTTCCTTTCACGGGACGTGAACATGTCAGGAAAGGCCGATTGTTAGCAATTAAGTATAAAGAAGAATTAAGCATACCATATTGAATGATCCTAATTTTAATGTAGTTATCTCTTGAAATATCCATCTAAATTAAATAAATGTAAATCGGATTTCCGCTTTTGTGGCTTTGAATTTCCGGTAAGATTTTTATTGTAATAGTTTCGGATTTGACTCCTAACAAAAGAGTATAAATATGGCCGTCACGAACCCAAGCGGGCTGCGGCTTCCTTTCTGCCAAGGAGGGTCGCGTTCGTATACGGCTTAGAGATCTCTAGTCAGATCGTTAAGCCATTTCCTAAAAGGCGGTGTTTAGTGGGTAAAAGTCTCCACATAACCACGCAGCCGGCTGCGTGGTATGCTATGAGCATTCACCGCCTCCCTCCCCCGCTTTCCGGAGGGTTGCCCATATTTGCTTCGGGGGCAAAAAAAAACCCAAGCGGGTCATTCAGTTCTATTCAGTTCTAAGGTATTGAGACTTAAGAGACTTGACAGTTTTTGATGTAAAGATATAGTGAAGGTACCAAGTAACAGTGATTATTTGTACGATAAATAAATTGTGAGTTATAAACGGATAAAATAAAAGTGATATGCTGTAACATAAATTGTATTATTAGCTAACACTTGTTAGTCTCAATGAAAGCCTAAATAAAAACTCTATTTCCTAATTTATCAAGAAGTATTAAGATATTTTAATTTATAAACCGTATGATTGTTACTTGATTGTCTCAATGACACCATTAATAAAAACTCTGAATTTTCATTTAAAAACGTGTTTTATTTATTTTATTCACACATAGCGTTCGATTTATACATTTCCTAATACGATATTGGAATTCTATAAAATTGTAAATGTATACATTTCCTAGGATATGCGCGTATTAAATAATCTCTGAATCAATATTTTATACATTTCCTAAATAGCTTCGGAATTTTATACATTTCCTAGGAATTGTATACAATTCCTAGAATTCATACATTTCCTGTAACATATATGTAGATACCAAATCGGTTTAGAAATTTCTAAAATATGGTGCGAACTAGTGAACAATAGTTTGATTGCGGACCACAAATGCGAATTTATTTCTATATTCGATTACGCGTGTTCATTATAAAATGTATTTCAAAGGAGATAAATTGTGAGACGCCGAAATAACTAAACGAGATCTATTCCAATTCTACCTAAATGATCTCCAATTTTTTTTTGTTGATAAAGTACTCTTTATACCCTTTTTCAATAGAAAAAGATTAGAATTACGTTTGAAATGAGCGAAAAAAATTTGGGCTCAACTTAAAAGTACTCGCAGTATGTAAATTCCACATATAATTTCATATATAAAGAAGATTATAAGCCATGCTGAAAATTAAACCGAGATTGTTCAATATTTTAAAAAAAATATTTGGTAGTGTTAATAAGGTCAACCCATGCAAGTGATACTTTTAAAATGTTAGCACACCAAATTTTGAACATAAAAATTTCCTTGAATGAACAAGATGATAACAAATATGGAGAAAAATTGGTAAATTGTCAAGTAGATACTCATTACGGTATATTAAACCCTATTTATTCTTTCTCTAACATCTTAAAGTTACACACAAATATTCATCGGGGAATGTTTATCAACGTGTGTGCACGGACGCCGAACTTAATAGATATATCAAAGAGGATAACTCATACAACTTTGACAAATTTAGAGTGGTTGAAATTGCGCGTAATAAACATATAATTCTTACGTAATACTTTCTAATATATTCGCAAATAAGCAATGATACATAATATTGAAAATAATTGGGAGTAAATAATAAAAAATTAACATAAACAAAAAACGTAAACTCTCACGCTTGTCACCCAGAGAGGGAGGCAGAGACTACGGATATTGTTTTAGCGCAATTCTGACACACCTTATCTTGCTTTTTCACGTCCATATATCTACACATACATGTTCGTCGGTTAAGGGTACTCTTAACTTGGCCCGTTTTTAACACCTCACAAATTTGTTTGATGAACTTGCTTCTAAGAAGTCCCATGCCGATTATTTTCTTAATCCTGGTTACAATATCGCCTGGCAAGCCAAACCTTTATGTTATTATTTAATTTCTCACACTTTCAGTCACACCTTAAATAATTCTTCATAATAATATTTCTGAAAGAAAAAACTCAAGAACTGAGTACAAAGATGAATTCTTATAAGAACTATAAAATTTAATATATGCTGGGTGAAAAAAATTGCGAGAAATGCATTACGGCATTATAGCAAAGTCGATTTATTTTTACATATTGTTTTTAATGTCGATTATGCTTATATCACATAATACTTGTGTATTTTTACCGATGAATCTTACCACGAATTTCATTATTTCATTTTTCTTTCTATTCGTGCCATATTTAGAAAAACGGTATATCTTGATGCATAAAGTAAACCTATCTACATCAGCGTCTGGCTGTAATAAAACTTAACCCACCACAACAGCAGTTTTTTTGTGAGTGTTTTACGTAAATGATTGAAATCGGTGATTAAACGAGTAATTTTTTATAGAAGGGTGAAAAACGGGTACACAGTCCACCTGATTGTAGAGCCACGCTGCGGCTATATTATGGTCGTAGCACGAATGGGTCGGCTCGACCGGGGAAGGACCAGGCTCTCACAGAATACCAACGTAAAATAGCAGCTTAATACTGCTTTGTTTCATAGGGTGAGTGTAGAGATCCGAAGACTCTTTTTTACTGGAAACGAGGTATTCCATGTTAGTCCTCAGGGGTGAAAACGCATCGGCGTTTTGATTCTTAATCAAAGATAAATGTAGATGTCTATGGACCACAACAAACACTTACCATCTGGTGTACTGTGTACTCGTTTGTCACCCTTATTCTATAAAAAAGTGGATGCTAAGATGGAATTCCGCGTTTCTAGAAAACAGCTAATCAATTTAGACAAAATAAGTGTCGTACCGTGCGACGTCCAGTGGCCATAAAATATTCCACTACTTTTGTAAATCTTAGACTGATTTATGTATAGGTACAATAGGCCCTGTTTTTATCTAGTTTGAAAAAAAATCGCCGTCGTAGACCAGACCGTCGCAGTTTGGCTGCAATTGCAAAATTTAGCTTAAAATCTAATTTTGACTAACAATTTACCATAGTCCAAATGATTTTTGAACCACTGAATAGCGCAGAATATAATAATGTCTTGCAGACAGAATTTAGGTCACGGCGGCCAACCTCAACGGAGACTTCATCGGCACATGACGGAATTATAGTGCCCAAGTGTATGTGCGAGCTTAGGTGCACTCTTTATTTCCTCACTCTCATAGTCCGATGGGACGGTAAACCGACACGACTGGGGAGAGATCAGGCTCAGGAGCAACGGCTTTACGTGCTTTCCGAGGCACTGGGGTGAGACACCAGGAACTTTCTAACTCCGGGCAGCCACTGAGAATTTCTTGACTGATAAACTCAATAACCGATTTTTTTGCCCGGGATTCGAAGCAGAGACCTCATGAGCAACAGTCGCGTTTACAACTACTACACCAACGAGGCATAGCATAGTCGTACAGGGGGGTAAATCAATAGGTACTGAGGTCACACGCCCAATCACCGATGATCCACCCCCCACCCCCCTATAACGTTATATCTATTGATTCTGCGCAGCTGCTAGAGCAAAGTAAGCCTACGTTTTAATTATTGCATAAATATATAAAATTTATTACTTAAAACCAGAGTTTGATTACTATCCCGCCTGGTTGCAAGTTGTGAAACAGCCGAAGATTGTAAACTAACTTGGGTAGCTCAGTTAATAAAGGCCCATTCTTTCATGCCTTGATGTATTTTATAAACTAACCACTGCAGTCGAGTAAAAATATCTACTCCATTTTATACTCGGGCCGTTATTCGGTCACATTGTCATTACTCCCGAAACCATACCACGTATGCACCTGCGGGAACGTACTAATGAATTATGATAGCCCCGACGTCCACGCTCATCCAAAAACTCACTCTTATCTAGCGAGCTGAATACGCACTTTTGCGGGATGTGTGTTTATGGTGATATTTGATAACGTAATACGTTTATCTCATTTTATGTCTAGCTTCATTTTATTTGTAGTATGAAATATTAGGTTTTATATTTAATGGTCACTATAGCCCATTTAGTCAACGATAATGGGTTGTTATCATCAGCCCGCAATCCAAAGCTGGTCTCTATATGCCTCTCCAAAGTTGCAGAACTTTATTAAGAATTTAAAAAAAAGAAAATATAGTGTTTTTGAGTGCAATAGTGTTGGGTGCAGTGTTGTAGTTTGTAGTGGTGTTGGGACAAGCAATGTTCCTGCATGTAGACAGTGATAATATACGTCACTGTTGAATCGTGAGAGTGAGAGGGTGGCGGTTAAACACGTGACGCACACAACTTTATTGACGTATAATACTCGTATAGATCCTTTTATCCACAATTGTTTTCTTATAAACTATGACTGACGAACGACCATACAGTCTAGAGGACATTTACATCTTTTCTCGATTAAGAATCAATATGCAGATGCATTGTCACCCCTAAGGACTTAGATGGAACGCCTCGTTTCCAATAAAAAATCTCCGGTTCTCTACACTCGCCAAAGGAATCACAGCAGCATTAAGCTGCTATTTTATGTTATTGCTGCGCGAATAAGTCGACGTCATGTATCCGTCACTAGCGCCATCTAGTGTCAGGGACGAGAGCGAGGGGAGCTTTCCAGAAAATGACATCACTAATCTTTCAACCGACAGCGCCATCTAGTCCCGGAACGAAGAACTAAGCTTCTAGAAGTCGGCACTCGAACTCTCGGCCCCTTGCGCGTGTTTTCTTGAATACTCTGGATGTTTCGGTGCTAATCTGTATTTATAGGCGCTGCAAGATGCGATCGGGGAAGTATTGAATTGGGCGAGACAAGCGAAGCTTCGGAGCGAAATAAAGTGAATCAGTGTGATTAATTATTAGTGTTTTAAATTTTAATTGGTGTAAAGAAAATTAAAGTGTTAATTTAGGTAATTCTATCGGCAATTTTTATTGTAACGAACTTTAAGCTCGTAACAGTATTCTGTGATAAAACATGAGGAAATAGACATATTCAGTGAATTCACATTCATTTGTTAGCAATGTAAAATATTTATACCATCGCGTAAGTCTGTGTCATATTAGTGGTTATTTTATCTGAATAAATTAATAAATATAAATAAATACCTCTTTCTAATAAATATTCTTACACCACCTGTACATGGTTTACTACAAGTATTGTCTAAATAATAAAGTATCATATGATGATAATGATTTCTTAAATTTACGGGAACACTACACATTGAATAAAATTAAATTTACGGATTCTATCGCGTTTAATTAGTACTTTTACTTATTTTTAATGACCGACGTTTCGGGTGCTTTACAGCACCCATGGTCACGGGGGGGGGGGGGGGGCTGAGATGTTTGACGTCCCATGTCATTGTTAGCCCGGTTACCTTCAGTTTTTGAATATCAATTTTTGGTCCGATTTACGCAAAACTAGCTTACAGTATCTTGAAGTCTTGCAGTGGTATGCTTGGGTTTGGGTTTAATTTTGTTAATTATAGGATCCCAAGCAGATGGCAGCACCCAACCATTTTCTTCCACCCAAACATTCTCTATTGAAATTAGGATGTTTTTTAATTTCAATAGCCTCGCGTATCATCCTTGGTAGGAATCGGTGTTCTTTAGCGAGGATTTGTGGTTTATCAAATCTGATGTAATGGTGGGGACGATCTTGAACATGTTCACAGACTGCAGACTTCCCGGAGCGTCGGTGCTTCACTTCAGCTATATGTTCTTTCACGCGGGTTTTTATGGATCTTCTTGTTTGACCTATGTAAGAGAGACCACATTCACAATCTAACTTGTACACTCCTGCATCTTGTAGAGGCATATTACACTTGATATTTTAAGAAAAACTTTTTTGTTCTTTATAATAAAGTAACATTTTGTACAGTCATCGTCAAAAGAAAGGTAGCAGTTAAGGTGATCAAATAAAGTGATCGATAATATTTAACCATCGAAAGTTAGCAAACTCTTCTGATCACCGGTCTTGCTCAAATATATCGGGACATCTCGGTCAAATCAAACCGGTCTTATCCCATAACAAACAAAACGACAATGGTAGCGAAGCAGCTAAAGTACTCGTATAGGAGCCCTTTAAACTATGAGTAATACCTATAAATTTTAGCAGAAATTATGGAAATTGGAAATACATCATAAGATTAGAAAACACAGTCTGGTTCATTGCATTGCCGTTCGCTGTAGACAGAGGTATGTAAATTATATTCTGCTGCACCTATATTGGCATTGCATTGAAAGCTCTATCTATATTTTATGTGTCATAAACCTTAACTCGTGTGTAGTAAAACCATACCGTTCTTTAAAATCCCTATAGCGCCACCTAGGAAGTAGTAGTAAAGTAATTAGTTGGTTACTAAAATAAAAACTATGATGTTTAGAAAATAACAAGTAGAAATAAAATAATAACAACATAAAATCATACAATGTAAACTTTAAATCTTTTTGTAGCTGCAAAAGGGAACTATGCCTCCTGCGTGGCTCGTGTGATAGATAGCGTTATATTTTTTTAACGTAAGGGTTGCGTAACACTGCAAAAGTCCCATCCAAAACCGTTTACAGGGTTTTGCGTGATGCTTGTGTAGACAGAAAAACAGACTGACAACGTTTCCCAAATTTTTGTTTTGGCATCTGTTTCGATAACATAGTGTACCACAGATGAAATAAAAAAATATATTAATAAAAAAACAAAAAAAAACTTTGTTGTTTCTTTGTTTGTGTGGTTGTTTTTTTAACGATCAAGAAAAGTTAGCATTTTTATATTCGTTTCTGCAGCAATTTTACTTGCTTTAAACTATCCGCATAAGAACATTTACAGGGTCATTCTGTTAACCCATTAAATCAAATGTTGGTTACTTAATGGCTGTCCTTTACGAGACAAGAAGGTTGTAACTAGCAGCCCAACACGCTGTGTAGTAGGTAGCTGCTGTGTTTTATATCTTAGACCAGGGTCACGGGTTGGGGTGGATTTTAATTAACTTATTTATTTAATTAAAGTTTTCTTTTTTATTATTATTTTTTTTGAATATTAGTGCCATATTTTTCTACTCCTTTCACATGTTACACCCTATTTTTTCCATACGGTAAAAAAGATCATCCAGTATTATTAAAGCTAACTGTTCCCTGCGACTTAGACTGCGTGTAATTTATAATATATAGTTTTTCTATATAGTTTTTATGTATAGTTTGCGTGGAATGTAATAGTTTTCCTAAAATAAAAGTGGTCCAAGTTACTCCTTATTATATCTAGCAGTAAAGTAACGATCAAAATAGGTCCAGCTATTTTTGAGAGTAGCCGGAACAGAACAAATAGAGCGACAGACAGACAAAACTTTTACAAATTGTTGTTTTGTTACACTTTCTTTGGTACATACATACATACATAAACAGTCACGCCTGTCACCCAGAGCGGTAGGCAGTGACTACAGACTACCATTTTGCACGATCCTGACACACTTCTCTCGCCTCCTCCACATCCATATACCTACGCATACATGCTCGTCGGTTAAAGGTACTTTTAATTTGGCTCATTTTCAATTGTATCGCCAATATGTTCGATATACTTTTGCCTAGGACGTCCTTTTCGACTCTGCCGTTCACTTCCGCGATATAAAATTTCTTCTTTTCTTTGTCATTCTTTCCTCATTCATTCTTTCTACATTTTTTTGCGCCCGAAGCAATTAAAGCACTACCCTATATGTAGGGAGGCGGAAATGCGTTACGCATACCACGATAGCCGGTCTATCGTGGTTATGAGGGACTCACTGCCTACCGGGGGAACCTAAGTGTAACCTCTAAAAACCGCCTTTGGGGACTGACAAGTGGCTGTTTAAGCTTTCTTATGCCGTATCGGGAGCGACCCTCTTTTGGGAAAAGAGGGCGCAGGGGAAAAGAGGGCGCAGGGCTTTCTACATGACCAAACCACTGACGCATTCCTTTCATAATCCCGGTCAGAACATCATATTGTAAACCACACTCTTATCTTATCATACAGTTTCTCATCCTGTCACTCAGATTTAGCCCTAACATACTCCTTAAGGATTGACCGCGAATGGATCACGCTCTCATGGAATACCAGCGTAAAATAGCTGCTGTGAGTCATAGGATGCAGTGAACTGGAGACCCTTTTTATTGGTAAATATTCATTCCATATTAGTCCCAAGGAGTGACAACGCATCTTCGTTTTGATCCTTAATCGAGTTTCGATATATTTTTCTATTGGCCACACCACCCACTTACCATCAGGTAAACTGTGTTCTCGTTTGTCATCATCAAAAATGACAACGAACTTTCACTTCATGATAAGTAGCTAGTGCATTCTAAAGACACCTGGACCCAACTTCAATCAAAGAACTCAGAGAATCAGAGTTACAACAGCAATCAAACCTTATTAGAATACCATATGACATTTGTTCTCCTTTGTAAAACATTATAGTTGCCGAGTTAAGCCATATAATTTCATTCGCTTAAACTGTAATGAAAAAGTCATTTAAAGCGAAATAGGAACCGTGTTTCTTTACCTTTTACTTTTTTTTGAAATGATCTCTAATGCAGATAAGACGAACGACATAAGGTTGCGTATACATTTAAAAACAAAGTAACATTAAAATTATACATAATTGACGTTTCATCATGTTTTTTCACAAAAGAAAGGAAGGTCAAACGGGCATGCAGCTCACCTGATAATCACTACCGCTGTTATTGAACAAATGAAACACCAGGGGACTTGCAGGCGCATTGGCAGCCTTTTAAAAAGAAGTGGGCATTTTTCTTGAAGATCCCTAAGTTGTATCGTGGATAATTTAAACGGAAATGATTGGTGCCAATACTACTATATTTGTTATTTGTGCAACATTGACTACAGACGTTATATTCAACGTACAGTAGTGAGACAGGGGAATATTCACTACTCCATATCATGCAACAAGTAGCAACTAAAAATCTCCAGTTTCATTTTCCCCCCGTCGCCTCTTGCGGCACTCTCGGGACGATGCGGGCTAGTGGACATTACACCACCACTGCACGTCTCCCTTACGCTACACGTAAAATACCTAGAACGAAGAAGGGCAGCAATGTCAACGGGGCAAAGTAAGTCAAACTCTCCCTACGATAAGAGAAGACCATGTAGACTTTGACCGGCATATTAAAAAGTGAAAAAGAATGTAATATTTGTGTCCGAATTGTTAGAGATTACGGAACAAAATCGAAGCTCAATTCGAAAGCCGTATCTGCGGGCAGAATCATGACTAGTACGTTATAACTGAATGATTGATTTAATGCCACGTAAGTTATCTGGAAGAAGCAAGTCGTGAAGGGACCCCGACATCTCATGTCAAAGTTGTTCGTGTTCTCTTTCTAATTTCTTATCATATAATATATATTTTGTTTAAACAAAACGTACAAATGTAGATTTTTTTATTATTAATAACATAACATAAACACTCACGCGTGTCAAAATGACTCAATAAGTATTATTTGTAATCCATATTGAATAAAAAAGTTTCTGTTTCTGTCACCGAGAGGGGTAGGCAGGTACTACAGACTTCCATTTGGCACGATCCTGACACACCTTTATTCGCCTCCTCCACATCTATACTCGTATACCTACGCATACATGCTTGTCGGTTAAGGGTACTCCTAATTTGGTCCATTTGACACATATTATTAATAAGAAGTGTATTTAGTCGTCTTTCAAGTATAAAAACTTAACTTTTAGTTTCTAAAAGTCATTTTATTGACTAGCAAATAATACGGAGCTGGCATTGTCCTGTCATTGATAACACACGGTAAACAATCAGGATCGTCAGTCTACTCTGAGCCAGGAGTAAGTAATCAAGTAGATAAGGTGACGCGTCCGGATATTCGGTTTACGTCACCAATCGGTTATCTTGTTTGTCTTGATTCCCTCTATTGTGTTTAGTTCTTTAGATGATGCAAAGGAGAGTATTCAGTAGAGAGGCTGTCCTGTATGATATCGAGATAAGCAATTGGTTGCATAGATCTATTTTGGGGTTATCGTATACATCCATCACATTACACTAATATGTGATTTGATGTCATATGTGGTAGAGCCATGCTGCAGTTATATTAGTAGTATAGTTGTAGCACGAATGTTCGACTTGACCGGGGAAGGACCACACTCTCACAGAATACCAGCGTCAAATAGTAGCTTAATGCTGTTGTATTTCGTATGGTGAGTGTAGAGAACCGGAGACCTTTTTTTCTGGAAACGAGGCATTCCACCTAAGTCCTCACGGATGAAAACCCATCTGCATTTTGATTAGTAATCGAGGATAAAAATAGATGTCTACGTGCCGCAGCAACCACTTAACCATCAGGTGGACTGTGTGCTCGTTTGTCACCCTATCCTATAAAAAAATGTCATTACATTAACGCGTGAGATGAAAATCAATTAAACTGATAGAGAATTGAAAAGTAGTGACTGTACAAAAAAGCGGAGCAATAAAAAAAACTTAAAAATTTTTCTAGCGTTTATCTATACAAATTATTTTTTTTTTTGAATGTACGAGTATATTTGTTTCTCAGCTTTTTGACAGTAACATTGCGGGCTTAACGCCCCTTTCTACATTTAATTATAAAATATTATTAAACATCATCTGTAATATTGAAATAAATAAACAAAGTGTAATAAAATACTAACAAACTATTGACACCATAATACATTACTTTCCGATACGAAATAGCCAACATTTTAGTGGTCATGTCTAAACCCACGTATATTCGAGAGCAGTTTTGGGGAGGTGGTAAAGATTGTGTTAGTGAAAAGTAAGGGAAATGAAAATGTTGCTATGTTAGAAGATTTTAATGGAGGAATTTGGGTGAAGAGGCTTGGTTATGAAAGTATATTGGGAACGTTTAGTGATGCAAGTATAAATGAGAATGGTGAAAGCCACCTCGCCGTGTGTGTGGAAAAGAATCTTTTTGTGACTTTCTTTCGCCATAAGAAGATTCACATGTATACATGGGAAAGAGGTGATGATAGAAGCACGATAGATTTCATAATAGTGGATGAAAGAATAACGAGTGCAGTGGTAGATCCAACTACAAGGGTCTACCGGGTGCCAACGTAGGGACGGATCATTACTAGGTCTTCCCACGTTTAAATCTTTCGTAAATCTACACTAATATTATAAAGAGGAAAGATTTGTTTGTTTGTTTGTTTGAATTGAATAGGCTCCAAAACTACTAGACCGATTTGAAAAATTCTTTCACCATTGGAATCCTACATTATCCCTGATGAACATAGGCTATAGTATATAGGAATCCGTATGAAAACTTCGTTAATGTAACCAACGCCGTGAAAAAAAAACCAAAAAATCCTTATATCGCATACGCTGCGGAAACTATTGACAATAGAGCAAAGTGACGTACTACAGTTTTATAGAAGATATCAATATCTACAAAAAAATCCGTGATACTATATGCCTAACTATTGCAGTTATGTCAAAATAACTACTTTTTCATGTTAAATTATGCAATAGTAACGCCGAAAAATCCTTATTATCGCATACGCTGCGGAAACTATTATGTAACATAAAAAATATGTGCTACATGATTAAAGTACTCATTATTATCTACAAAAAAGTCCGCGTAAGGAATATATCTAACTATCATAATTAAGTCACAATAGTAGCTTTTGTGTTCTAAAATTATTTTAAATATTAACACAAAAGTTGGTTATAGTCCTATCGTAGTATTAATTCTTATTCAAATAAATAGTTTTATCATAATGAAAGTGTAACTTTAGTCATACATATTTTTGCAGTATAGTTTTTATAAACCTAAAAAATTTAATAAACCTAAACTTTGAGCAAAAAAAATCGATTAAAGATAAGAAATATACATATTTTCTGGCAGATTGCGCAAAAACTATAAATGATATCGCTTTCGTATGCATAAAAGGTTGATAGAAAATTCATCAAGGATCATTTCGTACCTGCACACTTTTCATGTACCATGTACAGTTATCGTTAAAACTGAAAAAAACCCGTTTAGGGGCACTTTCTGGGGCGTTCATCCGGGAGGGGGAGAGAGAGAGTGGATAAAATTTAACTTTGCTGTATAACGTACATATGCCGATAATTTTTACATTAATTTTGCCAATTTTTTAGCTAAAATGATTGAACTAAATGAGCGAGGTGTCATGTCGCGCAGCGCAGACACGGATATACGCGAGTGAAACCGCGGGGCACAGCTGTATAAAATATTGTAAAACAAAAAACAATTTTTAAAATTTTTGTGTCTGTTTTTTTGTTTGTTCCGGCTAATCTCCGAAATGGCTGAACCAACTTTGTCAGGACTTTCACTGGCAGATAGCTGATGTTATAAGGAGTAACTTAGTTTTATTTTTATTTTAGAAAAAGAATTGCGGTCATTCGCAAAAATTTCTAATCGTAATAAATTTCACGCGAACGAAGTCGCGGGGAACAGCTAGTTGTTAAATAAATATCTTCGCGCAAAAACTCGAAAACTGCTTAAACAATTTTGATCTATAATTTATACTTTTTACGTGCGTTAGTGTGGGTGCCTGTATTAACTGGATGGTTCGGATTCACTATTGGGTTCGGAAGGTGGAACTGCCACTGGCTTGTCGAGATTCAGAACTCATCCACGCGGAGCCTGGGCAAGTCGCTAGTGGAACACAAATATACATTATTGTTATTGTTGTTTCTGGATATAATGATAGAGTAAACTTACACACTATATACATCCCAGCAATGCGCTCATGTCTCCTCTAGTCTTTGAGAGAACTATTGGGCCAGAAAGTGGTCATCGCATCATGCATCACGTCTCAGTGGCAAGTGGATGCTGTGACATGCATCAAGTCGTTAACACATGATGCCTGGACTGTGTGCTTGTTTGTGACCCTTATTGTATAAAATAAATGCGAATACCCCCTTAGCTTGATTTTAAAGGCGAATGTTTCTTATTTATGTGCACAGCAAACGATGTTATTTACAACATTGCTGGCAACATTTTCAGTCATCCATTAGGATGAGAAATCAGAACCGTCGTGTCGCTGCGGACTTCAAAGGATCTGTTTAACAAAGATGTAGTGAGCATTGTCCTGAAGAAACTTATCCAAATAAATTCGATTTTGTAACTTAATATTACTCGTATAACAATGTCCTTGATTTTGAAGTCCAATAAAAGTTATAAATTTCAAGTGGATACGGTTTTTACGGATACGGAACGCTCTCATAGAATATCGGTGTAAAATAGCAGCTTAATACTGTTTTATTTCGTATGGGGAGTATAGAGATCCGGAGATCTTTTTCTACTGGAATCGAAGTATTCCATCTTAGTCCTCAGGGGTGACAACGCATCTACGTTTTGGTTTTTAATCGAGGATACATGTAGATATCTGTGGGCCACAGCATCCACTTTTACCATCAGGTGGAGCGTGTGCTCGACTGTCCCTAATTCTATAAAAAAATGAGGCAATCTA
The DNA here is from genome assembly GCA_036936625.1 of Parnassius smintheus behrii. Taxonomy (NCBI): domain Eukaryota; kingdom Metazoa; phylum Arthropoda; class Insecta; order Lepidoptera; family Papilionidae; genus Parnassius; species Parnassius smintheus. Next base: position 22,619,263 of record JAUPFT010000029.1, on the reverse strand, counting down.
CAGGGAGGTCGACATTCAGCCGTGGACGTCGATAGGCTATATTTATATATTAAGCATATCGTAGAGAGGTAGCGCTATCGTAATCTAATCTAATGAAGTAGAAATCATTGACGCTGTTCTTAGTTACCTCCATTATAAAACATCTATTGAAGGCCATAAAATCATTTCAGAATTTACCAAGTCTTACAACACCAGGCGACTAAAGGACAAAACAGTGTGATAAATTCATTTACTTCACCACACGGTAAGTGTAATTAAACTGATTATATATACATAAAAAAGAGATTTCTCACCAAGATGCAGAGATAGGATCATCATCAGCACAAACGCGAAAGATGTACAAGACGTAGGCCAGGAGCTTGAATACTAAGTTTGCGATTCTTGTGCGCAAGCCTGAAACAAGAGTTAGATAATTTAATATTAAAACCTATAATAAAACCCCAATATATAAAGTATTTTTTAGTAAGTATTTTTTAAATTGGTTATTTAAATAACATTGATAAATACAATATTAAAACTATAATAAAATTAAACTAAAACTAAAAACATAAATTATCATAATATACATTCCTACTTCGCGTATAGCGCCAAGACCAGAATAAGGATCGTTGGACAATGCTTTCGAAAATTGAAGAAATTTTGTTTTATTATATTCAGCCAAGCACATATTTTTCGTCTTATTAGAAGACGTAGTTTATTGAGTAATGTTTTAAGAAGAATCGTTATCGCAAAAGTTCCTTAGCCGCGCTCTAAAGTTTTTTTTTAAATTGAAACTGGCTTTTGTTTATAATGCTACTTATAGTAATAATGATGAATGAGTTTTTAAAAAGGTATTGTTACAAATTTCTTATATATTGAAGTCTTGAGGTTGAGTAGCTTAGATTAATTTCAGCCTTGCACACCCTTACAAAATTCGTTATGCCATCTGAATGATTGGCGGTCCACCACTGTGGGAATTACCAGAAGTTTTACTCCTCACGAAACCACTTCGTGGAATCTTTTTAATTTTTTTAAAGGGCGGCAATAGCTGACGTGCATTTCCACTTGTGTTGCAATTTTTCATGAGCCGGCAGTCACCTACCATTACCTCAGCCGCATGATGTGTCTTGTGTAGTACGTAATATGGTCATCCGGTTAATATGGTCACTTTCCTGTAACGCAAAAACTACAGCCTCTGTGATACGATAGCTCTTCATCAGTCCATCAAATAAGAAAGGGCAAAAAGGTGCCACTTTATCGACACCATTTTAACAGTTGACATTATAGTAAATATTTAAGTGGATTTTAGTATTGTGTAGTGTAGTTAATACTTTTAAGTTGATTTTTCGCAGTGTTCCCAATTAGATATTACCAAAGGTTATTTGCTACTATTTTCTTAATATATTAGTTATAGTATACGACTTTGTGTTTTTGTCTCTGTCTTCCTCCAAGTTTTGGTTTTAAAGGAAGGCAAAGCTTAAGTTGACCATACTATCCTCACGTACCTTATAGAATATATAACTTTTATATTTCATTAAAATGATACACAATTAAATAAACATGTAGGTATATAGTGATATTTGCAAACAATTTGATTAGATGGAGAAAGCTTCATGCAAAGAAAAACCCTTGACATAATCCTTGACTCACTTGTCCTTTGTCTTTTGCCTGAAAATACACATATTCATCTATAATAGCGTAGTTGTTGCATTTGGCGTATTATTTTTTATAAAACAATTGTATATATGTAAATTACACATCATTTGGATATGGGTATACATGCTATCTTTGCTGATTTTGACTACGATCTTTAAATACTTTTAGAAGTAAAATATAGTCCTTTTCGCCTAGGTAGATTCTTATCTGCAGAAAAACACTGCTTTTTTCCATTATAGTCCTCAGAAGTAACTAACGTATTATGTAATAGCTTTCTTTATTTGTTTTAAGTTGATTGCAGATGGCCATGAACCAGCGCCCACTTACCTTCAGGTGGACTGTAATATTGTTTGTCAATTGGGTTTTATTAAAATAAATATAAAGTTTAACTTATTGAAGTTTAGTATTCAGAACTAGGTGACTATATTTACCTGTTTATACACAATGGCGCTTTCACAAATAATTGTTCATTATTTGATATTTAAATTTAAGTCAATATTACCCGTCATGATGGTTTACTCGAAAGTTTATAACAAAGTTCCGTTGTCTACGACGGCAATATGGATTTACTAAGTAATTTGAATGGATTCTTATAAAAATATTAATCGACTGCGGTGGTGATTCAATGTACAAATTGATGGTTGATTCCTACAGTGCTAAGAAAAAGATTGTTTAGATCTCATGAAGCTTATATCTTTGATTATATGATGTAATTACTTGACAAGTATATAATCAAGGCTTGTATATAGGTCAACCAACACCATAAATACCTACTGGCGGAGCGTTGTAAATAAAAGAAGCGTTAAGAAAAGAGAGCGAAACTGTGACGTAATTTGAAACTATCTATCTATCTAACATTTATTTAGAAAATTCTATTCCACACATACCTTAAGCGAAAATCTATGAGATTAGAATTATAATATATGTGGCCAATCCTTAAACCTACTCGGCAACTGCTATATTGGTATGAAATTGTTAAATTATATGTGGAACTGAAAGTTTAACGTAACTCATAAATAAAACAATTAATATGTAAAGTAATATATTTACTGCTTTCTTAAGTATTCCCCATTACATTCTAAACTCTTTTTTATGTGTTAAAATCATTTGTGAAGACATAAGGACCATTAGTCTGAGGGCATGGTTTTCACACGCTGGTTGAAAGATCACGGCCTCTGCTGGCTCCGAAATCTCACATCAAAACCGTGATTCTTAGAAAAATAAAGCAATCGCATGATACGATGTCTGGACTGTATGCAAGATGGATCTCGAGCTTTACCTTTTCACAAGCCATAAATGACTTTGTCTTGGTCGCGGGGCATGCCGAAGCATTGTCATTGTGCAACAGGGTGCAAGTTATTGGTCGTTTCCCGAACTTTAAAACCCTAGGATACAAATATATATTGCTCATCGAGTGGTGTCGTGCAGGCATTACCCGTCTCGAAAAAAACGTAATCATTTTTTGACGTGAAGTTTTTAAATTTGCTTCCGTGGTGAGAGGTAAGTAGGTTTAGAAAACTGGTGATAACAAAATCAGTGAACACAATTTAGTGTAGCAGCTACATATCTATGATCTACATCCAATACTTAATTACACCACTCGATTGCTAAAGGATCAAAGAATTCGTTACGATGAGTAAGGACAGTGCCACGTCGCGAGCGGCGGAGGTGAGAGCGCCACCATTTTTAGTGTACACGTGTATGTTTTTATTATGTACGGCCGTGTGCACGTAACACACACGGCCGTGTCAACGTCCAGTCACACTTCAATTTTTACGCACTCTTCTTGCCCTGCCGTCACCTTTGAACTCCCATACAGAAGACTGCTTCTTTCTTTCCGAAATGTAACAAAATATCATTCCTTTTACAGTGTCATGGTCCGCATTTGAACGTCCGTGATCATACTTTTACAGTATTTTATGCCAATCCACTCGAACCCGTTTTTGTTATGTATAGAATTCATGAGGAATCCAGTGGCAACAAAGTTTTCTCACTTTTAAATATTGCTGAAAATTTTATGAATTTGGCTTATACCAGTACGCAAATATATCTTATCTCCTCATTGATGATGCCGGGGGTTTTCTTTAATTAGTCGCCCAACAGTAGCCACATTTTCGTCAATGATCGCACTTCAACCTCGACTAGAGGTCGAGGTTGAAGTGCGACAGAGTCCACCTCTACACGTTGGCCAACACAGTGGCGAATGGAGTGGCGAATATATTGGCCGAGATTTGGTGAAGGCGTCCACACGTTGGAAGGTCGTTCAGTTTACTTCGGTTTGGGCCAATGTGCGGACGAATTTATAAGCATCGTGGCGCAGTGGCTCAGCAATGAGTGGCTGCGCCGAGCGCCGTGGGTTTGATCCCGCACGGAACAAGTATTTGTATGTCCTACAAATAATTATTTCGGGTCTGGATGTGTGTTCTTGTGCAATTTATGTTTGTAAACTGCCTGTGCGATACGGGAGAAAATCCTAGTGTGGGGTTAACGTTTTCATAAAAGAATTATAAAATAATAGTGGTTATTTATGGGGCTGTAAATAGATATACGATATACAATTAGCTTTATTTATTTTTTACATGCATCATAAACTGGAATAAATACCATTAATAAGAACTTAACTTATTTTAAAGTTAAAGGAGTTATAATCGATTAGTCTATGTTTTAAAATTGGGTTTTGATTTTAAAGTTTAGCAAAACATGTACTTGGTTTCATCAGATTTCATTTCAGGTTTCATCAGACATTTGATATATATTAGATAAAAAAACCTTATAATTTATTTGACAAAAATATAGAAGACAAAAACAATAGCAATAAATATAATTAACACTGACTTAATAATAGGTATTAATTATAACTTAGAACATAAATGAAAAACTCATGACGAGCAAAGTGGCTCAGGAGCATGCTTTGCGGCAGTCTGTGGAGGATGATGTTCAGTAGTGGACTTGTGAACAGCTGTAATGATGATAATGCTTCGAAAACTTGCACGATTAAATTATAAGAAATCGACGTTTTTTAAAGGACAGGGTGACAAACGAGCACACAGTTCACCTGATGGTAAGTGGTTACTGTGGCCCACAGACATCTACATCTATCCTCGATTACGAATCAAAATGCAGATGCGTTGTCACCCGTGAGGACTAAGATAAAATGCCTCGTTTCCTTTAAAAAGGGTTCCCTACACTCACTATACAAAACACAGCATCAGTAAGCTACTATTTTACGCTGATATTCTGTGAGAGCGTGGCCCTTCCCCGGTCGAGCCGACCTTCGTGCTGCAACAATACTTCTACCACGTATAAACGACGTGCTTCATTTTTTATTTCATTTTAAAATTGTTCTCGCAATAATCTGATTGTAAAAAAACGTTAATTTTTTGATAAATAGCTTGTTGATTAAAACAAATGTTTAATAATAATTAAATCGCGCTAATTAAAGTATTAGGAATGTTTAAAGTTTAAATTGGCACTAAAAGGCCGGTAATTGGGGCATCCACCCTACAAAGCTAGAATATAAAATTTAAATCAGATGCGTGTAATCACTCTGGGAGCTTGTAGCAAACTAAATGCGCGGCCAACGTGTGGACGCGGCGACCAAACTCTGCCAACAATCCTTTGATCTTTTGTAAAAAACCGACACCACACGGATCTCGCGCCAACTTGCGGGCCATCGTTCCAATACATACCAATGAAGCCCAAACACCCCGTCTACACGTTGGCAAATGCTATTGGCCACTACATTGGCCAACGTGTAGAGGCGCCGTAAGGCAATACGAGGTCATCGGTCGACATGTGTCGAACAGTGGAGTGCGCGGGAAATTTGAAATAGCTTGAAACATTTTACAAGTTATTTTATTAGTTGATATTATTGATTGATTCAGTTTTAATAAGGCAAGCCCGGCTTTTCGGCTTTTATGGAAGCTTCGCCACTGTCAGCGATAATGTAGGATTCTAATGGTAATTTTTTTTTCAAATCAGTCCAGTAGTTTCGGAGCCTATTCAATTGAAACAAACAAACCAATCTAACTTATTTATAATATTATTAGTGTAAATAAGTTAAAACCAAGAACTTATAAGTGATAAAAAGACCTTAAGATATAAAATTACCGTTATCGTTATAGCCTATTAAAGTCCAGTGTTAAATATTGGCCTCCCGCATATTATATCGCTTTTCAGGGAGTATATTTGTCACAGTTGCCACGCTTGACAAACCGCCATTTTTATTTTAGACGTTTTTAGGAAGACGCTCTCCCCTGTCTCCTCTTACGTCATCCACGGGATGATACGGGGTGGTGGATATCTTTACACCACCAATACACACTAAATACTAATGGTCAAATTCTCAAACGCTACTCAATTTTAAGAAGTTAAATCTCGTCGTGCCGCAGCCACTTCGACTTGAAGTGATAAAGACACCACGAGAATTAACTGCATCTCAAAATTGAATAAAACTAATAAGATTATAATTTTGAAAGTATGATAAAGTTGTGAGTAAACAATTACCGTTAGGTTTGAACGATATCTCGATATCGAACTGCATTTAGGCGTCCTTGAGAGTTGGCAACGAGATCCAGCCGTCGCCGTTGAACTTGGGAACTACGCCGGTGACCCGCAAGATGGCGCGCGTTTCTATCGCGGCGCGGCTGTTGCTTATTCTGCAGATGTACGTTCCAGCGTCTGATTCAGTTACGCTGTCTAGATTCAGTACCGGCTGCAAGAAATTAATTTATAAAATTAGCACTTATTTATTTTTCAAATCCATTATCCATCCATCACAGCTTGTAAAAGGCCACTAACATAGGCCTCTTACATAGATTGACTCATAAGGGCTATTTGCCACAGTTGGCACGCTTAGCAGGTGACTTGACAACAAAAGCTTTTCATAATTTTGGGTTGTTATCAGAAAGATCCTGCTGCCCATCTCTAGTTACTGTTTCTCTCTGTCGCCTCTTAAAACACCCACGGGACGATACAGTGTAGTGGATATTCTTACACCACTACAACAATTTAGTATTTAGTACAATATACTTAAAACACCTACGGGACGATACAGTGTAGTGGATATTCTTACACCACTACAACAATTTAGTATTTAGTATAATATACTTAAAACACCCACGGGACGATACAGTGTAGTGGATATTCTTACACCACTACAACAATTTAGTATTTAGTATAATATACTTAAAACACCCACGGGACGATATAGTGTAGTGGATATTCTTACACCACTACAACAATTTAGTATTTAGTATAATATACTTAAAACACCCACGGGACGATACAGTGTAGTGGATATTCTTACACCACTACAACAATTTAGTATTTAGTATAATATACTTAAAACACCCACGGGACGATACAGTGTAGTGGATATTCTTACACCACTACAACAATTTAGTATTTAGTATAATATACTTAAAACACCCACGGGACGATACAGTGTAGTGGATATTCTTACACCACTACAACAATTTAGTATTTAGTATAATATACTTAAAACACCCACGGGACGATACAGTGTAGTGGATATTCTTACACCACTACAACAATTTAGTATTTAGTATAATATACTTAAAACACCCACGGGACGATACAGTGTAGTGGATATTCTTACACCACTACAACAATTTAGTATTTAGTATAATATACTTAAAACACACACGGGACGATACAGTGTAGTGGATATTCTTACACCACTACAACAATTTAGTATTTAGTATAATATACTTAAAACACCCACGGGACGATACAGTGTAGCGGATATTCTTACACCACTACAACAACTTAGTATTTAGTATAATATACTTAAAACACCCACGGGACGACACAGTGTAGTGGATATTCTTACACCACTACAACAATTTAGTATTTAGTATAATATACTTAAAACACCCACGGGACGATATAGTGTAGTGGATATTCTTACACCACTACAACAATTTAGTATTTAGTATAATATACTTAAAACACCCACGGGACGATACAGTGTAGTGGATATTCTTACACCACTACAACAATTTAGTATTTAGTATAATATACTTAAAACACCCACGGGACGATACAGTGTAGTGGATATTCTTACACCACTACAACAATTTAGTATTTAGTATAATATACTTAAAACACCCACGGGACGATACAGTGTAGTGGATATTCTTACACCACTACAACAATTTAGTATTTAGTATAATATACTTAAAACACCCACGGGACGATACAGTGTAGTGGATATTCTTACACCACTACAACAATTTAGTATTTAGTATAATATACTTAAAACACCCACGGGACGATACAGTGTAGTGGATATTCTTACACCACTACAACAATTTAGTATTTAGTATAATATACTTAAAACACCCACGGGACGATACAGTGTAGTGGATATTCTTACACCACTACAACAATTTAGTATTTAGTATAATATACTTAAAACACCCACGGGACGATACAGTGTAGTGGATATTCTTACACCACTACAACAATTTAGTATTTAGTATAATATACTTAAAACACCCACGGGACGATACAGTGTAGCGGATATTCTTACACCACTACAACAACTTAGTATTTAGTATAATATACTTAAAACACCCACGGGACGACACAGTGTAGTGGATATTCTTACACCACTACAACAACTTAGTATTTAGTATAATATACTTAAAACACCCACGGGACGATACAGTGTAGTGGATATTCTTACACCACTACAACAACTTAGTATTTAGTATAATATACTTAAAACACCCACGGGACGATACAGTGTAGTGGATATTCTAACACCACTACAACAACTTAGTATTTAGTATAATATACTTAAAACACCCACGGGACGATACAGTGTAGTGGATATTCTTACACCACTACAACAATTTAGTATTTAGTATAATATACTTTTAAATACAGTCTATTTTTAAAATATCTCATTTTTATTTAGGTACATAAAATGCAATTTTTATTAAAATCAAAGAGTGAAAACTTAATTATCATGCAGTCCTAATCCCCGCGGTAGAGTCAAAATCGCAGTGCTACGTTATTTGCAACACGCAATACTTTAGCACGTTGTAGTTTAAACTATAGGGAAGAGTTTCATTTCTGTTCTGATCTTCAGTCAACTATTTAAGTATTCTTAACTAAAGGTACTGATAGCAAACTTAAAAAGAAAACTATTATACATTACATTACATTAGTATTTACTAAGTAGCAACAAACGTCTGAGAGGACATCAATTTAAACTTTGCTATAGGATTGCCAAGCGGAATCCTATGAAGAATTTTATAACAAATTCGTATTGTCACCAAGTGGAATAAGCTACCACAAAATGTGATTGATGCTCCTACATTGAATGCCTTCAAGAACAGATTGGATAAAATCGCCAAACACTAAGACGCACACGCATCAGCTTTTTTAGCTGCTAGTGTGTTTATGTATAAATAATAATAATACATAGTCTCAACAAAATCACTTTGATTATGTCCTCCAGACCGAATTATGACTCTCGCAACCCTCCTCAACTAACACTAGCCGACTGCGCAGGACAGGATTATAGTGCCCAAGTGTATACGCAAGCACACTCTATTCCATCACTCTCGACGTCTGATGGGACAGTAAACCGACATAACTAATTTGACCCGTTTCCAATAAATCGCCAATTTGGTCGATAAATTTTCGCCTAGGACGTCCCTTTCCGACTATTGACAATTTCTAGACAGAAAATTCCAAGAACTATTTTTTTTAGCCCGATCCAAGATTCGAAAAAGAACCTCATGATCAGTAGCCGCATTAACGACCACTTGACTAACGAGGCAGTCACAAACACTTTAAGCTTACCTAAAGTAGTTATTAAGAATATTGGTAATGTTAATAGTATCACTAATATCCTTTTTAATCTCTAAATATAAAAATCTATTGTTAACCGTTAGTCTCGCAAAAACTCAAAACTCGACCGATTTCGATGATTTGTTTTGTGTATATTTGAATGTGTCCCTGGATGGTTTAAACACTCAATTGGGCCCGGTGGATGGCTATGTGGTCGAGATTCAGAAATCACCCGTGCAAAGTCTTGGATTGCTAGTAAAATAAATTCAATTTCTGCCTATTAGAATTGGTAATTGTATGCACTAAATTAATTTGTTTATTCTCATTACTATACATTAAGTTAAAGCTATATATATATATATATATATATATATATATATATATATATATATATATATATATATATATATATATATAATTCTGTGCACAGGTCTCCTCACATTTCTAAGAGGTTTTTAAGGCTATAGAGTGTTCACCGCGATGTCCCAATGCGTGGTTCACCGCGATGTCCCAACGTGTGGTCCACCGCGATGTCCCAGGTTTCCTCAGCAATTACTAATACGTTGTACAAAGCCACTCTGCAGCTATATTATGGTTGTACGAATGGGTCGCGCGCTCACAGAATACCAGCGCAAAAACGTAAAAAAGCAGCTGTCTTGTTTCGTATGGTGAATGGTGAGAACCGGCGCCCCTTTTTACTGGAAGCGAGGCGATTCCACCTTAGTTCTCAGTAGTGAGAACGCATCTGCATCTTAATTCTTAATTAAGGACGATTACAAGTTTACACCAAATAAATGATTTCGATAATTAACTCACGTCGTTGGGCCTAACATCGGGAGGCAGCTGGGAGTATTGCTTGCTCCATTCAATAGAGACTGGCTGCTCCAGGTTGTGGTTGCAAGGGAGACTCACGTAGTCGTGCAGGCGGGCAGTGTAAGCTTGGGGACGGTTGTCGATGGGGTAAGCCATGTTGTTCGAACCTGAAACGAGATATAAATAAGTAGGAACAAATAAAAAAATATTGTTATGTTCAGATTTAAAATTTATCGGATGTGTATCTATTCTTGTATAACCGTTACCGTTCAGCCTATCAAAAGAACAATGCTGAACATATCACAGAACATCCCCATAAATTGTCTCATAGGGGAGATGTTTGCTATGGCTGCCACACTTAGCAGGCGCGCGTGTTGGCAAACATAATTTTTTTATTTTTTTCGTTATAATTTATACGTGGGAGAGCCATGCTGCAGTTATATTAGTAGTATAGTTGTAGCACAAATGGATCAGCTCGACCGGGGAAGGTCCAACTCACAGAATACCAGCGTAAAATAGTAGCTTAATGTTGCTGTGTTTCGTATGGTGAGTGTTGTGAACCGGAGGCCCTTTTTGAAAACGAGGCATTCCATCTTAGTCCTCACGGGTGACAACGCATCTGCATTTTGATTCGTAATCGAGGATAGATGTAGATGTCAATGGGCCGCAGTCCGACTTACCATCAGGTGGACTGTGTGCCCGTTTGTCACCTTATCCTATAAAAAAATTAGGAAGTCTCTGTTGTCCATCTCCGGATTTGTTTCCATTTGTCATCTCTTAATACACCAACGTGACGATGTGGGGTAGTGGAGCATCTCACACCGCCGGCAAACAGTATTCTTTAATCTGAACGTGTCAAATTAGACTGCATATAGTACTTATATTCAGTAATAGATCAGCATCTTCTTTCAAATAACAACTTAAAAAGTGTTTAATCTCTCAAGATTATCGGGAAGTGCTTGACATTTGAGTGTCTAGATTCCACCCGAAACGACAGACAGACAGACATACAAACGAGACTTAATAAAAACGTGGTAAAAAGGGCGCTACCCCCATAGGATTACCTCCAGGGGCGTAACTACCGCCGTATCAGCCGTATCAATGACACGTGGCCCCCGCGCTACAGGGGCCCCGAACGTGTGTAGGCAAAAATTCGTAAAATGTTATCCACAATCACACTTAAACTCTTAGGCCGTACTTCCCGAGAAAAAATCATACGATAAAAAGTGGCTAAAGAAATTTTCACTTCTAAAATTATGAAAGTCAAAAAAGAAATTTTTTTTTCCCGGATCAAGTGGGCGCTCATGAGTTGGCAACACGTTTCACTTCACGATTGACCCGCGACCACAGATTACCAAATACATACATCAGTTATTGCGGAACTCCCCCACTTAAGTGAATGACAATAACAAACCAGTTCCTGTGAGTATTAATTGTAAGTAATAACTTTTAATCAATTTATAATGGCTGCGTTTGGCAGAAAAAAGCGCTAGCAAGCGCTTGTGTGCAAAATGGCGAAACTAAACAGTTTTCGGCCAGGCCACGTTTGCTAACTTCAGTAGCGCTGACACAATCCGCCATTTTGCTTATTAAATTTGTTTGTTTTGAAGTAGAGTTTAGAAGTTGTTTTGTGTAATATTACTTACAAGTAATATAATGACATGAATAAACATATTATACATGTTATTAAAAATTCATGATTGGTAATTTTTTTATATGAATACTTTACAAACATGTATTTAAATTAGGTTAGGTTCCCCGGTTAAAGCTAACTTCGTTTCCTGGAGGAAAATATCCACTTACGATTTGACAGGTTCGCTTACGATCGCCATTTTGCTTACAAGCGCTTGCTAGCGCTTTTTTCTGCCAAACGCAGCCAATTATTTTAATTCAATACGAGCGTTTTTCTTCTATTTGCGAAAAATCTTTACCCTTCATTTTGGGCCCCCATTAAATTTTGATACAGGCCCCTAGGCACTAAGGCACGCTATGCTCCTGATTACTGATTGCCTCATAACATGTATGACCAGCAGTAGACCTTTGATAGACGGTAACGGTTGCGTCATTAGGGACAAAAGTACCACCTGATGGCACATCACACAGCCACCCACGAATATATGTTACACTACAAGAATTGTAGGGGAGAGGGGGGCATGACGGGGACGCGAGGCACGACGGGGCCACCCACACTTACAAAAAACTATAGGCTCTAGATGTGTTTTGTTTTCGCTAATAGGTAGCCATTTTGTATCTCTCTTTAGTCTGACAGTGATCGGCGATTAGACTGCGCGCATTTGATTTTTAAAACAGAGAACGATTTTCAACGTGATTTTATGTAATTTTGAGTGAATACGGATTCGCATATAAAAAGGTAAGTGTTAATGTTGCTACTATCATGTATTTATTTTGTTTTTGCAGATAAATTACTTATTGATATGTTTTGAACAAAAATACTATAACCGTCACTCATTTTATTTGGTTTGTTATTTTAAATAATGTGAGAATTGGGGCATAACGGGGACATGGTTACGGGGCACGATGGGGTACCCCGTTATGCCCCGCAATCGTTGTCCCCATTATGCCCCTGTTTTGTAAATTAACTGAAGGATCGTTCTTGTTCATTTGATAATAGAAAATATTTTGTTTTAGGTATAAAAATGGTACGGACGTATAAGAAGAAAAGTTCGAGACTTAGTTGGTCCATGGAAAACATGAAACAGGCAATTGATGCAGTCTTAAGCAAAACAGTTGGCTATAGAAAAGCAGCTCACCTGTATAGTGTACCACAGACCACATTAGAACGTCACGTCGCTAAAATAAGGAAAGGCTAGTTGTCTCTTGACTCTACTCCGGGTAACTTCAAGCCTGTGTTTTCCAAACAAGAAGAAGAGGAGCTGGTAAGGTACATCATAGAAATGGAGAAACGTTTGTTTGGTTTAACCACTATCGTCCTACGGAAGCTAGCTTATCAGCTAGCGGAAAAAATTGACAAAGCTCACAATTTTAGTCACGATAAAAAGATAGCTGGCGTAGATTGGTTAAAGGGATTCTTGAAGCGCCACCCAGATTTATCTATCCGAAAACCGGAAGCTACATCGGCAGCTCGAGCAATGGGCTTTAATAAAGTAGCTGTGGGTAAATTTTATTCTCTGCTCGGGGAAGTATATGACAAATATAATTTGACGCCAGACAGAATTTTTAATTGCGATGAGACTGGCATATCATGCGTCTCAAAAACAAAGAGCAAAATTATTGCAGAAAAAGGCAGAAAACAGGTAGGATCGCTTTCTTCAGCAGAACGAGGGCAGACAGTTACGGTTGAGGTATGTTTTAATGCAGCAGGAACTTACATGCCTCCTACGCTAATATTTCCTCGACAGAGAATGAAGCAAGAGTTGCTGGATCGAGCTCCCCCTGGGACGACAGCAGAATGCAACGCTGAAGGATGGATGACAACTGAAATATTTATGAGCTGGTTCCAACGGTTTGTCAAGTTTTCTGGTGCGTCAATCACTAACCCGGCCTTGCTTCTTTTAGATGGTCATGTAACACATACGCAAAACATTTCAGTTATTGAATATGCACGCAAAATGGCGTTGTAATGCTTTGCTTTCCCCCGCACTGCACCCATAGGCTCCAACCCTTAGATGTTGGCTTTATGAAACCTTTAAGTGTATACTATGACCAAGCCTGCTCTAATTGGTTAAGGTCACACCCTGGGCGAATAATAACAACATTTCAAATAAGCGAAATATTTGCAAATGTATATATTCAAGCTGCAACAATGTCTACAGCAATCAATGCCTTCCAAAAATGTGGCATATGGCCTTTCAATCAGAATAATTTTACAGATTCAGATTTTTCAGCTGCATCAACCACAGACGTACCGCTAGCAAACAATGAGTCTGAAACAGGTCCTTTAAATGTCGGAATCCAGCAACAACCGCCGCCATCTATCCTTGAAGGACATCCCATTGAAGCAGATTTGCCTGCTTTAACAACACCTCAGCCTCAGCCTGGACCATCAACATTTAATGAGCATAGCCTAATCCAATCTCCGATTCGAAAAGTATGTCGTGATTTGACAACTTCGTTTGCAAATGCTTCGCCTCAAGAAATTCTTGCGATCCCGACAGTCGAACAAAGAAACCAAACGAAAAAATACTATCGCCGAGGGAAAACTGTTGTTCTCACGTCAACCCCTTACAAAATTGAGTTAGAAGAACGAGAACAACTTAAGAGAACGAAGAAGTGTTCTAATCCAAATGACCCCAAGTTAAAGAAGAACTATAAAAAACAGAAGACCCAAAAAGCTCCCTCTGGTGTAGAGAATACCGACGAGGATACCATATGCTTGTACTGCCTTGACATTAACCACACTTATTTAAAGTCTTCGGAAGGTTGGGTGGCTTGCCAACTATGTGGTAGGTGGGCTCATACAGCTTGTGCTGGTGTAGACGACGACAATACGCAAGAAATCCACATCTGCTTGTACTGTGACGCAAAATAAACACGTACCCCATACTGCCCCTACCCTGGGGCACAATGGGGTTTACATTATGGTTTCAAAAAATTTAAATTATAACGTCATATGATTATTTACACCACCAAATTCTAAGCCAAATGATAGTTTAATAAGTAACTAGTGCTGTGATTAGTTTTAATTAATAAATACATAGCGTTGATTATTATTTTACTGTGTATTTTCCTTAACGTCCCCATTATGCCCCCCTCTCCCCTACTTTGCATTAATCCTTATTTGCTAAATGTATACGAGACCCGCAGGATTTTTTAAATTAAAGCTTTCACAAATGTAAATTTTACTAAATTATTATAAATTACCAGGTGCCACAACTAGGTTGAAGTCGTCGTAGAATGTTCTTCCGTAAGGATCGTGTCCAGTACACCTGTACAATCCAGCGTCAGATTCCTCGACACCTTGCAACACCAGCATTGCGCCGTCACCATACGTCTAAAATAAACAATTATAACATACATACAAATATGTTTCAAATCTTGAAGAATAATGCGAGGTTGGTATTTAATGCTGGCACTGTATAGTTAGATATAAAGTCATTATAAATATAAATACGCAGAAAAGAGACGCAACGGTTTATTCGGAAGCCTCATTTTAAATTTTGGTGTTCAGATTTTAAAATATTTTTAGGTTTTAAGGTCCCGAGATTCGAATCTCCATAGTACGCTGAGTGACTTTAGAACCAATTTAAAGCAGGAAAGCCAGAGTTACTTTTCGGTTATTATCAGAGTAACCGACATAACCTTACGAAAAATAAGCTGAAGTGGCAACGGAACGGCCATAAAGCTAGAAGAACTGATGACCGAAAGGTTCTCGAGCGGCAGCCTCGTACCAGCAAGCGAAGTTTAGGGCGGTACCCACGTGATAGAGTGATGAGCTGGCATTAGATGGAGTAAGTATGGCTAAGAAACGTGTTTTGTGACATTTCTTTAGAGGCCTATGTGATTATTACCACTGTTACTAATGTCGCGATCGCACGCTTGGCACTTGCCGCAAACTCCAAATCTCTAATCGAAATTCCCTTTGATTTGTGACAAAAAACCGATACTCGATGGATCTGCTATAAACGCTTACAAACCTATGCCTAAGCCAAACACTATCCACACGTTTGAATTTGTGACGGCTCGTGGACGCGCCATAAGAGAATGTCTGTTTTCCTGAGACGTATTTTACTGTTGCTTGGTTTTTGTATGTCGGGCACGTATTAATTTTTAAATTTGACTGCCTCGTTGGTCTAGTGGCTGTAGTAGTGCGGCTGCTGATCATGAGGTCCTGGGTTCGAATCCCGGGTCGCCCAATAAATCAATCATTGAGTTTTTCCGTTGACGCAGGCCGCCGTGACCGAAATTCGGTCTGGAAGACATTACATATTACTATTTGGATTTTATTCGTAAAGTATTAGTCAAACATTTTCGCTATTGTAAGATAATTTTTTTTAACAATATCTCAGTTTTTAGGTATTGACAATTGTAGACGATATCGATATACCACATGATACGCGACTAAGTTATACGAGAATGCGATACAAATCACTGCATGGCGGATCTGAGGAATGTCAGGGCGGAAGCAAATTACGTATTTCCAAAGTGGCTGCATTGCCTCCGACACTACTAAAGTATTAGAACAGATAAAATGTAATAGCTATGACAAACACCAACGAACAGGCAGTATTTTCAATTTTCCTTTGGATTCGATAAAATATGAAAAACAATAAAATGTGTCCGTACATGGCATGAATTTCATTTGGGGCTGGGTCAATACCTTCAAATATTAATGATACTGTTCTCAGCCTAGTAGAACCATTAAATTAATTAAAATTAATTATTTACGATAGTTATTAAAGAAATTTCTTTCAGTTTACCAAGGAATTTTATTTATTAAATCATAAACTGTCACACTGAGTAATCAACACTTCAAGGGAAGAAACTTAAAAATTTACTACTAGTCTTTCGGCAATAGTAACAACTTATACATACGACTTATACATATGTGAACGTTAGTTTGTTAGTAACTTCAATTTTACTTATTTTTTAAATAAGGAAAATTTGTAGATTAAAGGGTCTTTGGTTATATCAAATCGCTAAAGTCGCTAGTCTTTAGCAAACTTATAAATTAAAGCATCCCACTTACCCTTGATTCTACATATTGATTGGTGCCATATCGTTCCCAGGTCACCCTGGTGTCCCTAGATCCGCTCTTACACATAACCTCCACATTCTCCCCAACTCTGTATTGCCGTCTGGGCTGTTCAATAGCGACTAGTGCTGGTGCTTCTTCCCGTGGTCCTACAATATAAACCAACTTTAATCTAGTTGAAATAGAACAATTGAAAATCAAATCCAAAACCACACGGAGAATAATAACGGTAAAACATATTTTTAAGATCGATCCCACGAAGCTCAAACATGCAAGCAATCAACATTAACCCTGTAACGTAGAAAAATATACACATGCTAAGCACAGTACTACACATATACTTTTAAAATACTATCATATATATATATATATATATATATATATATATATATATATATATATATATATATATATATATGTCGCCGCAAGTACATCTTCGGTTGACAAAGCATAAGCTTTGCATTGTCTTTTAATTGATTATAATAATTAACGGTGTATAATTATTAATACTACAATTTAATAACAGCAATTTATCAGAAACATAACATGTAATTAGCTAGTTCTTTAAAAACTCTTTTGGTTTACAAATCTCTTTATTGACAACTAATTCCTGGTAAAACAACTATTTATTCCATTATCAACTTTTAACTCACCAGTGTTGCACCATTTCCGACATATATATATATATATATATATATATATATATATATATATATATATATATATATATATATATATATATATATATATATATATATTTATAATATTTATAAACACGAGTTTGATGTGTCCATGTTAGATTCTTTAGTACACTTAAATATAAAGTGAGTAACAAGATAAATGCGCCAGCCTGTTTTGCACCACTTTACATTTAAGGCAGGCTTTCGTATATAATATATGTGTACAAACGAATTTGACAGCGATTACACATATAACATATACAAATAATTTCGAACTATTGCTCAATTTTGTTAAAATATAAGCATTTATAGCAACATAGTTGGTTCTTGAGTATACAACAAACAACGCGTAAAAACTGTTTACAATACAAAGAACATACACAACAACAATTTTTAAATTTTATTTTGCAACAAGAACGATCATCTAGGCCAAAAAACTGGTATCAGAGACAAGACTCCGCGTTTATAAAACATAGTATTATATCACAGTTTAAAGAAAATATAATAGTTGTGAAACGAATCCACTTGTGCAGAGCAATGACGGGAGCCTTGCGGGGCAGTGGCAAAGAAAATATACAATACGCGAAAAGAAGCGACACTTAAGCATGTGTGCACGTAAAATCGCTTGCGGCCATGTGTGGGTGTTTGGATGTGCGCGGGGGCCTTGAGAGGCACGCGGGGCGTGGAACGGGCAGTCGCCGACTGCCCTGGCAGAGGGCTAGTACAATTTGTTGGCCGCCAAACCTTTGACATACCATGCCTATGCTTTCATTTGGATTTTATAAAAAAAACATGCTACGAATTTTTGCAATTGTTAGAAATAATAATGAAAATTATATAAGTGTTCGAAAAATATATAAGAGTAAATTAATTTTTAAAGGGTAATAGGTAATACTGATTATTGCGTACTGAAGTACTAAGTGTTGGTTAATTATTTAAGATTACCATTGACTGTCGTGCATATTTGGTTGTGTCGGAAGTTTTAATATTCCCCATTTTTAATAAAAGTTGATTTAAAATTGAACGTATCTTTCACCACCCTAACAAACTTATGTTTAACACGTATGAATTAACTTGAGACTCCGCTGGAATGCGACCCCCTTCCCGACGCCCCGCACCGCGTCCCGCGCTGGCCGTGCGCGCTCAGTACCGATAGCATTTTTGTTACGGATACGCGTCTCGACTCGATATTTTTGATAATTGTTTATTGTTTGGTTTGGACTTTTGTTTGTTTTTGTTATACTTGAACGTTAGTTTATCTGTTTGTTGTTAATTGCGTTATTTTATTGTTAAGTTTGGACGTTGTGTTATGCCGTTTTCTTGTGATGCTTAGGAGTTACTCCGCCTTTTTTATTTTTAAAAAAAGATGGGAGGAAAGACAACACATAGCCAAGCACGGACACTTGCTCTAAAAGTTTTAAAATTTTTCGAAGACGAAAAATCAAATAAAAAGTTTCTTATTCCTGTGGACCACGCTTTAAAGAGGGCTTGTGCAGCAACAGGCATATCAAAGGCAACACTACTAAGAATGAAAAACGAGGCGAAAAAAGTTCCACCACCCTACCATTGTGATTTGAACCCTATCGAATATATATGGAACTTAATAAAACAAAGGGTGGCAGCTAAAAATGTTAACCAGTTTGAAAGGGAAATAGAGGGTTTGACAAGAGACGCAATACAGTCTATAACGGCTTCCGATTGGAAAAAAGAAATTAACCATATCGAAAGATTAGAAAATGAATACTGGGAGAGTGATAGACTTGGAGAAATCCAACAGAGAGAATTAATTATATCCCTCGGAGGGGAGGAATCCAGCTCAGAGAGTGAAAGTGAGGACGATCTAATGGAAGGAATAGAACCGATCGTATACAGTGACAATGAATAATAAATATTATAATAAATCCTTATTAATATTCCTTATTTCTATTCCTTGATTTTACATAGTTTGTGCTGTTTCAGTTATCCAAGATTGATTCACTTTCACCCTAAGGTTGCCCGGGAGAGATTACTTTTTAGCAATAAGGTCGCCTGTTATGCTTTGTATTTTTATTGTGTACGAATCTGTAACACTTTTTATAGTGCAATAAAGTGTATAATAAATAAATTAATATTATAAATGAGAAAGTGTGTATGTTTATTTCTTTGTCCTTCCTTGACGCGTTAACTAAAAATAATATTATATTATAAAAAATAAATATTTAAAATATATAAAAATGGCAACAGTATATCACTTATTACTTCACCCCTTGCCAGAACATTTTATTTTGTTTTTATTAATAATCTCATGCAAATCTCAAAAATTTCAAATAAAAAAATATTACGACGCATTATTTTGCACACCGTACATTGACAATTACGTCATAGGCCCAGGTCTCAAGTTAATTCGTACGAGTTATAAGTTTAAATAATATACAACATGTAACAAAAACCCTGTGGTTCCCGTTAAGTGTGTTATCAAAATCAGTATCCAAGCGTATAGAAATGATTTTTTTTTTTCAAAAAAACACGTTAAATAAATTAATTTCAACGAAAAAAAATTAATTTGCAAATTGTATGTGGTTTTATCTACATACGAGTATCGGTAATGCGGGGTCTTTGAAAATCCTCTTACTCCTCGGCCAATGCAGAGATAATTAAATCACATACAATTTGCAAATTAATTTTTTTTCATAAAATTTTTTTAATGTGCTTTTTTTGAAAAAAAAAATGATTTCTATATGCTTGGATACTGATTCTGATAACTCAGTTAACGGGAACCACAGGGTTTTTGTTCCATGTTGTATACTATATACCTACTATGTATTCTTAGTAGTCTTTCACAAATTCCATTTCGGTTCTATATCAACCCTAGCGTTACACGCTTCGACTCAAGGTCACCGGCGCTTAAGCTCTCACGTACAGAGAGTGTCACCGCTGTGGCAGTGGGCTAAGTTTAAACTATATGTCACTGCCTTTAAACTGTGATTATGTGTTTCTTTAATATTTCCGCAAGATAACAGTAATGCTATATATTACAATTGTTATTACACCAGCACCGACTGAACACGACTCCTAGCACGAACAACAACCCCAAAACCCTTTCCCCCCACCAGAATTACCAGCGGCGTTAAGGTAAGCGTCCGTGAGAGTTTCCGGGAAACGATCGTCTTTCATAAGGCAGTTTTCCTCGTCGCTAGAGTCCTGACAATTGCTGAATCTGTCGCATAGCAGCTTTTCGTCTATGCAACCGGTGTCGTCATTACAACGAAATTGCGTTTTCAAGCATTCATTACCTTTACGTAAGAATAAAAATATTCCATAAAAATGTCAAAAAGTATTCCAAAATACACACTAATTACGCATTAAGATGTAAAAGTAAGCCAACACAGTAATAGAAGTGGAGAGAAGGAAACAGAGAGAATGGATAAAGGCTAAACATGCCCAAGTTATCCGCTGCCTTAAGCAATGAGGGGGTGGGGATAGAAACGCGAAAACTCGTTTAAGCTCCAACTACGAATTCGGTTGAACTATAACTGACCCTCGATGTGTAGATTGATGTAATTGCTAGTCTGCCTGCCGTATTGATCGTTTATGATGCATATGTATCGTCCGCTGTCCGATTTTTGCGCCAGACGGATGAACAGGGATCCGTCGTTTTTCTGTCTGGCGGATCTTGGCAGCGTCATTCCGTCTTTGGTCCATCGGATGCGAAGATTTGGTTGGGTGACGTTGCAGCTGAGATGCACGGCGGCGCCAATGTGCGCCGTCTGCTCGTTATCGTGCGACTCCAACATGGCCCCATCACTCTCTTCTAGGAATTTCATTATCACATGCAGTCAACATAAAAGCGTTTAAGATATATCTGTCAAGTGTTTCATTTGAATGGTCGAAACTTATGGCCCGAGCGGGAATGGAAGATAGGTGGATGTTAGATAAGAAGATTCGCCACAAGAATGAAAAAAAAAAGAAAGAACTGGACATTCGATATACCCTTCCTCTTCTATCCGCTTGCACAGGCAAAAATTGTCAGTTAACTTAACTTTTTATTTGCATTTTATAACCCGGTAAATTATTCTACCTAAAACAAAAAGTTACTCATCGGAAAAATAATACGACAATCAAAGCATATTTATGTTTTCCTTTGAAAAGTTCTAATTTTATTTCTTAATCCTTAATCTCTTTAATTTTTTTTGTCTAACTCTTAATTTAGATTATAATATAGCTAGATTAAAATTCCAATCCATATCGCCCATTCTAGCTCTGACCGAGTGTGTACGCAATGTTTACTCTAATTACAGGTGCCGCAAGGTGCGTCCTGTACATGGTGTTTTAAGCGTTTTTTGTTGATATTTTGTGCTGTTTCGTATCTAAAATTCAGTGTGTACTGTCTAAGTGCAGTTTTTGGTTTAACTTCAAGCATCATTTTATTAAGTGGGATAAGCAGACTTACCGCTGACTATGACCTCGGCAACAGCGGACGCGTTCGCGAACATGTTGCGTGCGAAACACTCGTATTGGCCGGCGTCCTCTACTTCTATTTGGTGGAAGATCAGAGTCGAACCTCGGATTTCAACGCGACTGAAAGTATCATAAAGTATAATTCATTATACATTGTAAGTGTTTTTGTTTGTAGAAATTTTTTGTTGTGTAGCAAAAGTCTTAAGGCAAGGGTTGCAACGAACTTAATGCATTGTGGAAAACTGGCTTTCTATCGACCCTAGGAAAATATTTCCATACTGCAAATTTGGCTTCAAAATGGTTACGTAATGAATAATGATGTATACTGTAGAGTTAAATACTATTGAACGTTTAAAATACGATATGTGAAAAATGTGGTATACAAGACGATGTTGTGACCAGAATTGAGACAGGAATGCTTCGGTGGTTTAGTCACGTAAAAAGAATGAACGAGAAAAGAGTGACAAAGCAAATTTATATGGCAGATGTGAATTGTGAACGGCCGAGTCGGCAAGGGACGTCATAGACGAAAGTTTACCTACCAAATTGGCGATATTTTTAAAATGGGTCACATTAGAAGTACCCTTAACCGACGAGCTTGTGTGTGTATCTACGTATACACACTCGTCGGTTATCCATATATATATATCTATATGGATGTAAAGTAAGCGAGAGGTATGTCAGGATCGTGCCAAAAGGAAGTCCGTAGTCTCTGTCTACCCCTCTGGGTGAAAGGCGTGAGTGTTTATTTATTTATATTTTATTTATTATGAACGTGTAAACTTTTAGTTTTTACTTAAAAATTGTAAACACCTATTGTATATTTTGCAATGGAGCGAGGACATGTTATGACATGCAGGAAGTCGATGGATACAAATAACTCGGGACCATTTTGTGTGGTATACCTTGGGGGAGACCTATGTTTAGCAGTGGACTTGTGAAGGGCTGTAATGATGATGATGATGATGATACTGTGTACGCAGGATGTGATGACTTAGTCAATTGTATGACAGATTTTAATAATATTGTTATTTACAGATTTTAATAACAACAATTTAGATCAAAACTTATTTTAATTATTGAACACAGTTTAGGTTACATATTTTATGCAAAAAACCAAACTTTGAAACAAGCAGTGCGTGAACAATGCGAAGTAAAATAACTCTTAAGAATTGGCGGACCCAAATGTCGCATTTCTGTTAACATTACTCTTATCAAGTAACTTGCAGTCCACCTGGCAGATGTTGGCTGCGGCTGATGAACACTTGCAACCAACTTCAAATAAAACGGCTACAGTTGCGTTCGTAAACTCCAATAAAAAAAAAACGGAACACTCTACAGGCAAAAAGTGAGCCTATTAAGAATGGTAACACCAAAGTTATAGTAATCAATATAGCTACGTTCACTTTCCTGTTCTTGATTTTGCTTCGTTGCCATCTACAACAACATATCATTATGCCCCGGGTTGATTAGGAGAGAATGCTAAAACGCATTCAAGCGTACAGTATTAAGTCCTCTTAATGCATTTCTTTTTTAATTACGATGTTTTACAAATTAGTAAATTAATTGACACAATTCTTTACGTGTTTTTGATCGTATAGTAACGGTGTATGAATAGCAACTAACCTACATACATCGTCCTGTAGGTATCGTAAAGTATGAATAGCAACTAACCTACATACATCGTCCTGTAGGTATCGTAAAGTATGAATAGCAACTAACCTACATACATCGTCCTGTAGGTATCGTAAAGTATGAATAGCAACTAACCTACATACATCGTCCTGTAGGTATCGTAAAGTATGAATAGCAACTAACCTACATACATCGTCCTGTAGGTAAAGGCGACAAACGGAAACCAATCCGGCGATGGACAGCAGCGTCTTCCTTAAGTTAAAAATAATAATTAAAGTGTGCCAACCCACGTGCCAATCGTGGCAACTATGCCAAATATCCCCTCAATCAAGAAATCTATGGGCGTGGCCTATATTCAACAATGGACTTTTACGGCTTTAACGGTAATGGTAACGTACTCTGAACGGACGCATAAACAAACCTGGACGGTTGTCTGTTGACAGGTTTCCAAACGATATACAGGACATATCGTCACCGCTGACCACGCACTCGACGGTTGGCGATTGACCAGGTTGTACGGTTTGAGTAAGAGGTCTCAGGGTTATAGTGGGCGCCGCCATCACTTGTAGGTTGATTGCCGTTGCGTGCTGGACTTCACCGTTATACCGGTTCAATAGAAGACACTCGTATACGCCAGAGTCCGCTTTCGATGCCTGAAGACAAAACAATTTTAATGTTTGTGAGTGTTCAATCAGGTAACATAGGGAAAGTGAAGCGGAAGATGGACATCAACACCTTCGGGGTAACAAGTGAATATAATAAGAAACTGCGGTTGCCAACCTGCCAGCCAAGCATGGCAACTGTAGCAAAATCCTCCCTGAGGCAATCTTTTAGGAAGACATATGTTCAGAAGTGAATTTTTAATAGGCTGAACGAATAAATGAGTTTTTTTATTAAAATAACACAAGCCACATTGTTAGTCTCACTACTGCTGTTAGCGTTAATCCTGGTTCAAAGGTGAGCTCGTACAAAAACGCAAATTGTTAGTTTTTATTTTAAAGTTTTACTATTTTATTTTGTCTTTTATTTTCCGTCCCGCTTGCCAAGCGAAGCAACCTTTTTCTTTTATTTATTAAAAAAAAAGTATCCCCCACACTAAGATTTATCGTGGAGTGGAGGCAGTTTATATATTTAAATTGCTTAAGGACAATTACTAGTTAAGGACAATTATTAGACAACTGTCGTATATTTTAACCAAATATTTTAATTAAAATATATTTTTATTTCATTCCTGAAATTCCGAAAAATAACGTTTTATGTAAATAATATATTTCAATATTAATGAATATGTGATAATATATTTACAAGTTCGTTTGCCTGAAGTGATGACACGAAATGACGATGGCCGAATACACCAAGAATATATTTTATTTTGCAACATTAATGCCAAGGAGAACTTTAAACAAATATTAAATGAGAAAATAGAACAGCGTCAAAATAACAAAATCAATGCTCACTGCACTTCTACTGATCCCAAGAAAACAACGGCCTGGTGATTCATCGTACACAAAATTAATATTAGATTGCTTTAAGGCGATAAACAAAGCTCGAGAACTAGGTTTTTCTTTTAATTTCATGATTTTGATTTTTACTAAATTATAGACTTTTAAGTGCTGTAGATATATTTTTACATTTTTAATTTTTTTTACATTTTCTATGAATATTATCGCTCCAATACATTCACAGCCGGATTTCCTACGATGTCAAAATTGTACCGATGGTAGGCTGTTTAAGGGTAAGAAGGGATTAAATATACACATTAAACGATGCCATAGTAAAAATATTTCGGCTTCACAGCCTACCGTAGAAATTCATGACTCTTCTGATAATATTTTATAATGACACAAATTCTTCACTTTTTTCGAAACAATTATACAATTTGTATAGTAACGTACCAGTGGTTAAAAGAATTCCAAGAGGCGCGAGGATGCAACTTGCTAAAGCGTTATCATTAACCATTCAAAATTGTCTAACGAATTGTGAAGAAAGTTGGCAAAAATTATTTACATTCGCGTATTCCCACTTTCATTTTAGTAAAACAATAAATAAATCAATTACGTCTCAACTAAAAGAAAATTCTTTTCAAAATTTGAATTACCCGATTAATACTCATTTCCCTCGACCTTATCCTAAATTTGATTTAAAAAAAGTAGTTGAATCAAAAGTAATGGACGGCGACTTAAAAAATGCATCCCGTATTTTATTCTCAGATGACATCCTCGCTCCTCGTAATGTCGAAACTCTTGAAGGCCTTCGTCAGAAACACCCTTCGGTCAATCCTTCCCAGAATTTACCGCTGCCTCCCAATACTTCTATGCAACCATTACAAGTTTCCGAAAAAGACACTTTAGACGCAATATTGTCATTTTCGAATGGCTCTGCCGGCGGCATTGACGGGATTACGCCTCAGCATCTCAAAGACCTTGTAAGCGTATCTGCCGGTGACGCCGGTAGGGTACTTCTTAATGAAATAACAAAATTATGTAATTTTATGCTTTCTGGTAATGTCAATCCCAATTTCATTCCCTACTTATATGGGGCAAGATTGTGTGCCTTCAAAAAAAAGGATAACGGTATCCGTCCTATTGCTGTTGGTTCTACATTTCGACGCTTAACTTCAAAATTAGCTTGCAGGCACATAATCTCAAACCTTAAGACAAAATTTCAACCTACTCAACTAGGCTTTGGCATCAAAGGTGGCTGTGAGGCGGCGGTACATTCGGTGCGTACTTTCCTAACTAATTTCGATGCAGATGTTCTTCTGAAGGTTGATCTTAGAAATGCTTTCAACTCTATTGATAGGATAACCCTGCTGAAAGAAGTGGCTAACAATACCCCCGAAATATATCATTACGTTTGGCAATGTTACAGTCAAAATTCAAACTTGTTTTATCAAAACCATATTATTGAGTCTGCTGTCGGTGTTCAGCAGAGTGATCCATTAGGTCCAGCTCTTTTCAGTTTGAGAATTCAACCTATTATTTCAAATTTAAAATCCAAGCTGAATGTCTGGTATCTGGACGACGGTACACTGGGAGGTAAAGCAGATGACGTCCTCAATGATCTTACTCATATTTTTCAAAATTTTAAAAATATTGGTCTTGAACCAAATACAAATAAATGTGAAATATTTATTTCTAATAATTTATCTAATTCTAAAAGAGATACCTTAATTCAAAATTTCGATCAGATTTCTCCAGGAATAAAAACTGTCAATTCGGAATCGCTTTACCTGCTTGGTGCTCCGTTGTTTTTCGATAGTATTAAACCTGTTTTAAAAACAAAATTTGATCAATTTTTAAATCACGTTGATAAATTATATATTTTAAATCCCCATATTGCCCTTACCATTTTAAAATATTGTGTCCTTGTACCTAAATTTACATACTTGTTACGCTCAAGTCCAGTCTGGAAATGTTCGGATATTTTAAAAGATATTGATAATAATCTTAAAATTGCTTTAGAAAACATTCTAAATTTGAGATTAAATACAATAGCCTGGAATCAAGCCACTTTACCTATCAAATTTGGTGGAATTGGTATAAGAAATATTTCTAGCGTCGCATTGCCTGCTTTCCTTGCTTCCGTGCATAGTGTCAATGACCTTTGTAACACAATTTTAAATAATAAAGTAGACCTATGCTTTGCTGCGGAGGCAAAACAAATATGGCTAACGCTCTGTCCCGGCGAAAATATCCCACTGGAAGTTAACCAACAAAAACAGTGGGATATTCCGTTGGTACGGAGTGTCCACAAAAAATTATTTCAAAATTTCCATATTCAACAAGATCAGGCTCGTCTTCTAGCTGTTTCGACTAAGGAATCTAGCCACTGGTTACATGCTCTACCATCAAGTAATCTCGGCACATTGCTTGATGGGGAAAGCTTGCGCATCGCCGTAGGAATCCGGCTAGGAGTGGCTATTTGTCAACCTCACCAGTGCCCCTGTGGTAGCAGCGTCGATGAGTTTGGGCTCCACGGACTTTCATGCAAAAAAAGTGCAGGTAGGTTTTTCCGTCACGGTTCTTTGAACGAAATCATCCGAAGGGCTCTTGTCTCTATAAATATCCCCTCGGTTTTAGAGCCTTGCGGGATATTTAGAGACGATGGCAGGAGACCCGACGGTATGACTTTGGTCCCTTGGGAGAGAGGTAAAGCCCTAGTGTGGGATGCTACTTGCGTTGACACTTTGGCGGCCTCTCATCTCAAGGGTACCTGTTTTAGAGCCGGGGCGGCATCAGAGGCAGCCAAATCTAGTAAATGGCGCAAATATGAGTCTTTGAGAAATGACTACATATTTGTGCCATTTGCTGTAGAGACTATTGGTCCGTGGGGTTCACGTGCAATGAAGTTTCTAAAGGAACTGTATCCACGACTGGTCGTCGCTGCTGGTGATAAGAGGGCTGGTTCTTTCCTCGCTCAAAGGCTAAGTATAGCTATTCAGCGAGGAAACGCAGCCAGCGTTCTTGGCACTATACCACGGGGAGCAGGTCTTTTTGACGATTTAAATTTTTAGTTTTAGGTTTTCTATATTATAGTTTCTTCTTTTATATTGTATATATAATTAGTTTTATCGTAAATATTATAATTTTAATTATTATTTTAGTTATTTAAGTTTTATATCATGTAAATTATAAATAATTACTAGTAGGCCATACAAATACTTGTTCCGTGCGGGATCCGAACCCACGGCCCTAGTGCTAACGGCACTTTCATTACTACTGAAAAAGCCACTATGCCAGGGAGCCGTCAGGGCTTGAAATAAACTATGGCAAAATGTTTCCTATGAGACAATCTCTTGGTGAGGCTGCAACGCACGAGCGAACTTTGTATTTGTAAAACTTTAATTCCATTCGCTCACTTGTCACCTTGTGTGTAAAATTGTGAATAAAAAACTTACATTTCTGATAATAAGCTCAGAGCCTCTGTCGTCTACGTTGTAACCCATTGGTCTCCTGTTAGCCTTGCGCCATCTCACTTCGAACTCGGCGGATGCATTACAATTGTGGATATAATAGAATTATAAAAACTCAGAGAACTACAAAAATTGAGTATCAATTACAAAAACCATTAAACAAAAAACTAACCGCGGTACCGTGCTAATAACGCTGGCTGCGTTTCCTCGCTGAGTCTATTCTTAGTATTTGAGCGAGATAAGAACCAGCCCTCTTATCACCAGCAGCGACGACCAGTCGCGTATAGAGTTCCTGTAGGAACTTCACCGCATAGGGACCACACTGACCGATAGTCTAATATGCATACATATATATGTTATATTAAATTACATACCTAATCCTGGCGTCCCTGCCTTCAATCGCGATACTGTTTGTGGGTCTGTTGTCATAATCATACCCATGGTCTATGTTAATCTCGTCTTCGCCGCTGCCCTCTGAAACAATACCAGAATTCAAACATTATAACTTGAAAAACTAATTTTACGGACTTATCACCGTTTTTAATTTAAAATCTTTTGTTTTCATATGACAACGAGCACACAGTCCACCTGATGGCAAGTGGATACACAACGACAAATGACAGGCTGGCACACCTGAGCTCTAAGATGGAATGTCTTGTTTACAGTAAAAAAGCTCTCCGGTTCTCCACACTCATCATTCGAAACGCAACAGCTCTGAAATGTTATTTTACGATGTTATTCTGTGAGAGCGTGTTCCTTCCCCGGTCGAGCCGACCCATTCGTGCTACAACTATAATATAGCTGCAACATGGCTCCACCACGTAAAATTAGTTTCATTTAGAGTGTAGTGCAATGAAAAATCATAAAATAGTTTAATGTGTAATGTCTAGTGACCCACTCTGACTTTCGCCTGGGTAAGAAGCGTTAATAAGATTTAAGATACTCAAAGATTACCTTCTTGATGATAATGATTTAATTAACCGGACAAACAGACATACAAACATTTAAAAAAAATGACTATTCATGTCTTAATAGCATGCAAATAATCCCCTCTCCCCGAACTCCATTAAAGGTTCAATTTTATTTTTAATTATTCCTTTTTAATACAGTCTGTTTTCTTTATAAAACGAATACCGAAAATTTTGACTGCGTTCTTATATTAAGCCCACATAAACAACATAGAGTTCGTTTCACACAAACGCTGTAGTTACACGCACACTTAGTTGACTCTGCGACTACCTGCGCGTCGCACGTGTTGCAGTCTTAGACCATTCAACCCATCGATCACTAATATTTTATTAGTGATCGATGATTCAACCCAAATGTAGAATTTTGAAAAATGGGTTGAATGGTCTAAGGTTTCAGTGAGTGAACCAAACGATATTGTTTGTGCGTGAGTCATGGCGGACATGTTTCCTGTAGTTAAGCGTACTCAGCGCCTGTTGTGATCTACAGGAAAACAAATTATATACAACTAGCTTGCCAGGCAGACGTTGTTCTGCCCTTTTTGACGACCTCAATCCTCAAATTCGCAAAAAAAATTGTGGGTCACTCATGGGCATAAAAACCAACCTATCTCTCAAGTTGGACCAAACTACACACCGTGTGCTAATTTTGTTAAAATCGGTTGAGTAGGAGTCTATCGCGAACAAACAACGTGACACGTAATTTATATATATTAAGATTTGTTTAAATCATCTTTTGTTACAAGGAGTAGCTAAAGTGGATAGGCAAAAATGGCCGTCATGTGTCAGTCAAGAATTAAGCAAGATCGAAACAAAAATGTACGAAGTTGACTATTATGTAGAAAATATGTTAGGAGCAGTTTATTATTCACGGGTCTGCAGAAAGTACATTAGAAGGAAGTGATGACGATGGTTTTCAAGAATTATACTATTTTTTATTTATATTTTTTTTTTACAATTTACAAGAATTTTAATATAATTATCATTTTATTTATAAGTTCTTGTGCATAATATACTTATACTAAATCCAATATTGTTTTATTGTTGTTTAATTATGAAATTATTTATACATAAAAATAATTTAATTTCCTTTACATTAAATTTTAGAAGTATTCAATATGAATGGGCCTTTACAATTTCAAAACAAGGACAAAGGTGTTGGACATACCCCTAACAACGACCCATCTCACTCTGTCAATATCAGAAATGTGCGAGACATACTCAGTACTCGTTAGTTTTTAAAAAAAATACAGACTATAGGAGTCTGTGTGGATTGTGTTCTGTTTTAAATGGTTAAGAGAGCCTACATACTTACAGACTGCGAGCCATTCTGTTATTCTTCTTCACCAGTCTTTATACAATACGGCCGACGTATCTTGGCGAGTCTGAATATAGGCTCTGCGAAGTTTAGCGCATGAACACTCGTGAAGAAAACTGTTATTGTCATTTTTTTATATATACCAATGTACAAATAAAATTTCCCTAATACAGTGACCAAAAATATCAAAACACTTTGGAGACATTATAAATTAAAGATTCAATTTTGATACCTCACCTTTCGATAGGGGCAGATTTTATCACAAACACATACAATATTATTTATATTTAATACTTTTTATTTATTTACACTTATTATTATTTAATCACTGTCGCTGAGGGGGGAAATTCCTAACATAAAGTCGTCGGCCCCTTGTGTACCATGTGAGGTACTTGGCATAGGTTCATCTTCGTAATCGTCGCTCTCACTTTCAGACTCACTTTCTGAATCTGAAGCTGTATTAATGATGAATAATTGATCCGTCATTTCGTCAATAATATGGTCGCTCTTCCTATAGTCATGTTCGACCTCTTGCACTTTTCTGCATAAAGCACTCCATTCATTCTGACCCATTAAATTTACTTTTTCTTGTATGAGCTCCATTGTCCGGGTTACGTTCCAGTCGACGTTTTTAGCGGCTACGTGCCCTTTAATGGCAGCCCACACCATCTCGATGGGGTTTAAATCGGGATGATATGGGGGTAAACGAAGGACATCGTGGTTGTTTTGTTTAAACATTTCATCTATTACGTATTTTTTATTCACGTCTTTGTTTTTTTTTATTAGATCGTAAAGTTGTGGTTTACGCATGTCCTTTTCATATGGTATACCCTTTTCTAATAACCACGATTCCATTTTTGCCTTCTTGTCATTAGATGTAGGGGCAGGATCCATTAATTTGTTGTGGTACGGAGCATTATCGATAACCACCACCGAAATATTGCCTTCAGTTGCGATCCGCTGTACTGTGCGTTGGGACACACCAGTTGCGTTAGCAACTCTTAAATAAACTTTATCGACATCTTTTACGCCTTCTTCTTTTTCTTTTTTCATATATTGCGTTAAATCGTAAATAATTTTTCTCGCCTGGCGATTTAACACACTGTTATGTTTTGGTGGCATGTTTGGCGAATAATATAAGTGCTAACTGACACTTGCAAATAAAACAAATAAAACAAACAAAACAAATTTAACACTATTAATAAAAACAAACAACAATAACAACGAAAACTTTTGTAACCGACTGTGCTCAAGACAGAGATAGCGACACGAACACGACACCAATGCTAACGTGTGACTGAGAAATATTACCGTGTACCGAGCATTGCCGAATAAGCACGAAGCTTTACGAAGTAACCAGAAAGGGATGTCCAACACGCGTGCCTGAGGGTGTTGTTTAATCGATTTTTATTCAAATCGATTAAAATTAAGACATAAAAATATATTTATTTGCAATTTATAAGGAGGTTCTAAATTTTCTCAAATAGTCGTTACTCAAGAAGACGTTAATAGATAATTGATATTTAAGTACATTATGTCTTTCAGCTGAGAAAATAATATGTTTTTAGTTTTTTTTTTTTATTTAAGTCGAAATCTTGTTTATTATCAACAAAATTCACTATATTTGTAAATCTATTTCGTTTAATATCTTATATAAACAAAAATCAATAACTTCTAAATAAAACTAATCGATTGCGATATTTTATGACTAAAGGGTCGATTGTGTTTACTTATGGTCAATCTCTAGCCTAGACCACCGCCCCCCGTACGTCGCCTCATGCCACCATTTTGTTCCTTAAAAAAGCTATTGCGCAACCTTCTGCGCGAAGGTCGGACTCGCCAAGATACGTCGGCCGTATTGTACGTCTACCTATGTAAAGGTTTATTTTTTCTTTAATAGTTTAGATATGTATCCCGATATAGACGGAGATCGTTGATGTAGGAAGGCCTTGTGCTTTTATCTTTTCCTACCTGGCCTTAATCATTTGATACGCTTGGTGCAGGTATTTTAAGTATGACGTAAGCGAGACGATTATACTGCCAGCTAGTGGAATCGATAAGATATATCTTGCATTTCCAATAGTGGTCTCATACAATACTCATGGCACAATTCCATCTTATTGTTATCTAACAACGGATCTCTGGATATTTGGCTTAAGTCGCAGATATTCACAGTCGGCGGTGATTTATAATGAAGTGAGAAATAATATATAGCCGGAGAGTAGGGTTCTTCTTAGGAATATTAAGAAAAGGGCTAATATCTCTAAAATTTAGCACATCAACATAAAATCAAAGGGGAGATACAAAAAGCTCACCGTTGTCACCAAATCCGCCGTCGCCTCTTTCTACACGTACTACAAACTGTTCGTCTATGGTGCCGGCGGCAGATGTCGCTGTGCAAACGTACTCGCCGTCGTCGCGTTCTGACGCTGAATTGATTCGGAGAACAGAGATTCCTGGGGTTGGCGCTGTCACTTCCCGAAGTTCTGGACCCTCTGGATGACAAATTAAGAGTATTATTATTTTAATACCTCTTACGGCACCTACATTCAGATTAATAGTAATAAAACTCAAATAAAAGCTTTAAAAATTTATTCTTACACGGATAATATTCAAAAAGTATGTTTTGCTTTTTCTCTTGTCGCATGTGTAATTCTTTAGTATAAGTAGAAGAGCCGCGCTGTATTAAGAATAGTGGGATAACATTTCGCAAGTGAGTTTACAGCTAATATTTAAAAAATGAAACTATTTGATATTATAGGTGTTTTAAAATTTGTGGCTAACCTTATTATCATCTTATTTAACATGTTATATTACTGAGTAAACACTTTGTAAGCGTTATATTACTAAGTTTTAATAAACAATAAAATTCAATAGGTTTGTCGTGTTCCTTGTCCATAATACTTAATGATGTTCTTTCCTACCCACATCTGTTTATAAGTTCTGTTAACAAACAAAATCACTCACAACATGATTATCAAATGTTACTGTCGTTATTGATTCACAAACTTAAGGCAAGAGTACTTGTAAATAATCCATATTGAATAAAAAATTATTCTATTCTATTCTATTCTGCGAGTCACAGCAGGCACTTACCATCAGGTGGGATGTGTGCTCGTTAATCACTCTTATTGTATATAAAACAAAATTATTTCTTTGTTAAAAATTGATTGGAACTCACTTTTGATGGACACCGTCGGCTCCGGGTATCCGCGGGCACGACACTCCACTTTTACGGGATCACCGTGGACCACTTGCACGTAGTTGCTTGGAGTGATGATGTTCTCCGGCGGTGATCGGACTTTAAGCACCGCGCTCGAACTGGACGATCCTGCATCGTTGGACGCTGAACAAATGTATTCGCCCTCGTCGTTCACCTCGATTTTCTCGAAACTGTTATGAATATATATATAATTATTATAATTTTTGCGATGTAAAAACAGTTCACTACATGTTTATACTTTCAACTTGATTAACTAACTCTAGATAATATATGGAATTGCTTGTTTTTAATATTTAAAAATAAAAGCGGCCAAGAGCGTGTCGGGCCACGCTCAGTGTAGGGTTCCGTAGTTTCCCGTCCGTCACAGTAAGTGTTCCCACTTATGAGTTTGTACAAAAACTGTTGTTTCCATCCAAGTTCAAAATAATTTTCCTAGAAAGTCCTTATAAAGTTCTACTTTCCAGATTTTTTTCATATTTTCTAAACTCTACTTCAAAAGTTAGAGGGGGGAGGGGACACATTGTTTTTGATTTTGGAGCGATTATTTTCGAAATTATTGACATTATCAAAAAATGATTTTAGTAAACCCCTATTCATTTTTAAATACCTTTCCAACAATATATAGTATAAGTGAATAGTGACACTCGAGCAAGTTTTGGCGCTATATTGACGTCCCTTGATGTACCAGTTTGCGGATTAGAAATGATCGCATTGTTTGTTTGGAGTTAGACATTGGAGTATCTTGTGGCGTCTTAGGGTTTATCGCGTAGTGACGGTGTAAAAATATCCACTACCCCATACCGTCCGTGGGTGTGGTAAGAGACACCCGAGGCATGCTGAAACAGGATATGGGCAGAAGAATTTAACCTGAGTAAAAGTTCCTGTTATATTAACGCTTTTTATATGATAAGCTGCGTCCCATAGACATCTACATCTATCCTCGATTACAAATCAAAATGTAGACGCGTTGCCACCCGTGAGGACTTAGATGAAATGCCTCGTTTCCAGAAAAAAGGTCTCCGGTTCTTTACACTCACCATACGAAACACAGCAGCATTAAGCTATTATTTTGCACTGATATTCTGTGACGGCGTGGTCCTTCCCCGGTCGAGTCGACCCATTCGTGCTACAACTATACAACTAATATAACTGCAACATGGTTCTACCACGTATAATGATGATTCATGATAAAAACTCAAATAATAACAAAAACTCTGGTTGCCAAGCTGCCTGCCAGGCGTGACATCCACAGCTAAATACAGGGGGTGAGGCAATTTAAGGGGGAAGCCTATGTGCATCAGTGGACCAATAAAGGCTGTGATGGATGCAACCTTAAATGAGTCGAGGAAGCGCGGTTCTTGAACGTGCCCATCCAAAGGTTTTGTTCTTAACTACGTGTGTGACAGTACACATAGTGATACCTTGGTAAGTGATTGCTCCATTGTCGTACATGTTCGTTCAGCTTGTGTTCAATGTTCGGAGTTGAACGGATGGCTTATTCAATATGTAACGTAATTAACGCACACACTCAGACACCCCAATTAGTATATTATGTCGTAATACATACAGTGAATGTTTAGTTAAACACTCTTAAAAGTCTTATTGCCTTAAGTTACGGTTCATTTCAGTTTGTTTTGACTGTACAGATTTAGTGTGACTGTAAATTATGTATGTAGTTTTAATTATTTTTGGGATAAAAAATTACCTATATTAAAAATGATAGGAATCGCTTCAGTAAACGATTCTCAACAAACTACTTTCTCAAAGTGCGTTAATTATGTTACATGTTGTATAAGTAGTCGTAAGTACCAAAGCATATGTTGTTATTGTTGTTCTTGATACACCGTAAGATTTTACGATGTTTATAGGAACCACTGACGATATTATTTATGAAACGAAAAACAAAACATATGTGCTGACCTAGAAGTAGTGATATTATTCACTATCAATATTTAAATATTGTTATCACATCTAAATTGAGATTTTGTAAGTTACGCCTTTTGACACTCGGCTCATATCTGAGGTCATTGTCAGTTTTTCTCAATCGATTTGGCACGTACTAGGGTAAAACACCCAGTAGTCAGCCTTTTAGTGAGGACTAAAATTTGATTCAATTGTATTTTAAATATTGAACACTATGAACAAAAACAATCATTATTTTTAGAAAAGTTATTTATTAAATTTACTAAAGAAATTAGCAAAAAAATATATTTATAATTGAATTATATAAAAAATTTGTAGTAAACAAATTATGGCACTTTTCACCAGTAGTCAGCCTCATTTCTCCACAAGTCAGCCATGTCTTACCCTGTAGTCAGCCTCTCACTTATTCTTGCATATTTGACATAAAAATTCTTTATTATATATATAATTTTCATATACCTATTTCCCCAGCGAATTCAGTACAGTTCAAATGATACCATGCAAGGGAATTGACACATCCAATATTTTTAAGTGATTAATTTCTGTATCGCTAGTCAATTCCTCTTCACAGTTGTTGCATCTTATTCTGTTTATTGTACACGTATTTTTCTTCCTATTTTACTATTTTTCGTAGTCATAGCTTGTATTAATTGCTCTTCTTTGTATTGGTGGATTGGTCTTTTTGACATTATGGAATTCTAAAACAAATGATATTCACGCTAAAATAACCGTGCATAAATTCAACCCAAACTAAAAGGCTTTAAGGTACTATTTTATGCAACAAGACTAACGGCTGAGTACTGGATTTGTAGACCCATTGGTCGGCCCCGATATGCAATTACATTCGTACGCGGCCGACTACTGGTAAAATACACTTTTCGTCTCATAAGAGTTAAACCGAAAGTAATGGGCAAAATTGGGACTATTCGCTTCGGTAATCTCAACCACATATAAGAAAATCATGAAAAAACCAGTAGTCAGCCACTTATGGCTGAGTACTGGATCTACCCTAAAAATTCGAAACCCGGTAGTCGGCCACCTAAATTACAACATATCCAACAAATGAAATGCATTTAATAGTTAACTTTATGACAAAATAATCATTTTAGTGAAAAAACAGTACAACAATATACCATAAATTACGGCAAATACACACAAAAACTTACCGAATACTCGAGCGCGTTTCCTTAAGAAAAAAATTGCAAAAGCGGTACGAAATTGCCATACAAACCTGCCGTTCGCCTTGAGCGAAGAAGTAAATTTGTATATGATATCAATATTTGCAATGTTTTTTCCCTCATATTTTTAAAACAGTATTTCAGCCACATACTTTATGGCTTAACATTCTTTTTTATATGAAGAATAAAGGTGAAAAATGAGCACACAGTACACCTGATGGTAAGCTATGCCCATAGACATTTACATCTATCTTCGATTAACAATGAAAATACATATGTGTTGTCTTAGGACTAAAATGGAATGCCTCGTTGCCACTAAAACCTCGTTTCCAAAAAAAATTGTCTCCGGTTCTCTACAACATATAAATCACAGCAGCATTCAACTGCTATTTTACGCTGTTTATATTACTTAAAAAAATCAATATAAAGTTAAAATCTTGGGCATCGATTGCTATAAAAACTTTAGGCATCAAAAAGTAAAAGTAAATCCGGCGCTGGCTTAGTCATGACAATTTGAAATCTACAGGTTGTTACATTTTATTATTATCTATATTACGACTACTTGTAGACTGTATAACTATATCATATGCTAGCTGTTCCCCGCGACTTTGCCCGCGGGTAATTTAGGGTTTCAGTTTTTTGCGTGGAATCCTAATTCTTATTCTAAAATGAAAGTAGCCTAAGTTACTCCTTACAACATCAGCTATCTGCTAGTGGAAGTCCCGTCAAAGGTCCTACCATTTCGGAGATTAGCCTGAATAAACACAGACAAAAATTATATACCGTATATACTTTCGTATGAATTAAATAAAAAGCTGTAATTTTGACATTACAAACAGACACTTCAATTTTATTTATTTGTATAGATCTATAGATATAGTTTTGTTTGCACAACGGTATTTGTTAAGCTTAGAAAATTTTCAGTTAAGCAGCTTTGAACCTACAACTTTGGTCAACTTGCCTCGCTAAATAATTTGAACTGAGACCTAGACTAGTTATCTAGGTCTCAGTCAACTGTTATTTTAATAAATAATACATAGTTTGTAATATTTTTATTTTACTAATTATATTTCTTAACCTAGAAACCTAGTTGGATTGACGAGATAAAACATACAGGAAGTCCGTGGATGTACATACGATGGAAAAGAAAGGTACTTGTGTCAGCCACTCTGACAAGCACCGTATTACGCACTACCCCCCATTAGATGGAGTGACGACCTGATATAACATGCAGGCGGCTCAGGATCTAGATACTTGTGCGTCCCATGCTAAGTTGGACAGAAGGCTTCTACAGTTCCATTAGGCCTGAGAATCAAAATGCTGTAACCTTGAGAGTTATCCCTGGTTGAAGAGACGGGCAGTATCGGGAGCTCCTGGGGCCTCCACTTATTTTAAACATATTATTATGTAGAGATAGTACATTATACGTTGTTGACTGCCTCGTATTGTACAGTTCTCGTAAGCACGAGCATCCGGGGCGGATGCCTAGTTATATAAATAATTGTTTCGTATTTATTTTTGCAAAACGGCTCCACGATTTCAAATGAGGTAGTATCTGTCGTCATTCTGTGCTTTGGTCTGGTGGTCTGAAATTTGCGCTAGTATTCGTTGACATTGCTGTATGCTTTCTAGAAATACGTCCGAAAATCCTAAAATTACCAACATTTATAATGGATAAATATTAAAACAACGTTTTAGGTATCGATCTTTTTATTGTCATAAATATTAACCGTTATTTATATGTTTCGCTAGCTTTTATAAATAATTCTTTAGAATAGACAGCAGGAAGTCCTTATAAGCACTGACTCTGGCGAAAACATCCGGAGCTCCAACAGCGCAGGGCAGGCCCCACGACACTACACCGATTTGATAACCCGATTCCTTTGAAACCAAAGCACTTCCAGAATCACCCTAAAATAATTAAAAGACCATATTATATATTATAAACAGATTAAGAAAAAGCTATAACAGATATAATATACCAATATTAAGTGATGAAAATAGCACATTAATTCACGTTCATTTTTCAAAACTATGATTGGTCTATTTTTTTCCAATATATAAGAATGACAAACGAACACTCAGTCCACCAGATGGTTAGTAGAACCTACGGTCCATAAAGATCTACATTTATCCTCGATTAAGAATAAAAATGTAAATGAGTTGTCACCCCAGAAGACTAAGATGGAATGCTTGGATTCAAGTAGAAAGGGTTTTTTTTAGAAAAAGGTAGACAAACAGGCACACAGTCTACTTGATAGTAAGTAGTTGCTGTGGCCCGCTAATTCTCGATTATGAATCAAATTGCATATGCGTTGTCACCCCTGAGGACTAAGATGGAATGCTTCGTATCCACTAAAAAGGATCTCCAGTTGTCTACACTCACAATACGAAATATAGCATTGATCTGCTATTTTACGCTGGTATTCTGTGAGAGCGTGGACCTCGGTCAAGCCGACCCATTCGTTCCACAACCATAATACAGTTGAAGCGTGGCTCTACCACGTTGAAGTTATCTTTCTATCTCTTTCTGTGATCTCTTACGACAGATAAGAATCGTCGACCAAGAGTAATTATAGGAAACTTTTATGGCCTCCGATAGATGGCGATGTGATCATTTCGTATTCGTATACAGCAAAAACAGCTAGATGTCTTATCTTTGGATCGGTCGATCGTCATTAATCCAGTCAGGTGTAGCAGGGCGACGACGACAAGTCATCTTCACTAATTGAGAATTAAAAGAACTGGCCGTAACCATACGCTTTTCTTTCCCCCTCTATTTTATTTCTAACTTGTGTAATAAAATAGAGGGGGGGTGTACACCTGATGAAGTCATAAGAAGTGATGCAGTCCCAAATTGTAACCCGGGTTGGCTTTATCAGTTTATTAGTGGATCATCATTGGACGTTCTGCTCTAAAGCCGTCATTGTGTATCAGTGACACTAACCTACGTGCAATG
Organism: Parnassius smintheus behrii; assembly: GCA_036936625.1. Classification (NCBI taxonomy): domain Eukaryota; kingdom Metazoa; phylum Arthropoda; class Insecta; order Lepidoptera; family Papilionidae; genus Parnassius; species Parnassius smintheus. The sequence goes on along the minus strand of JAUPFT010000029.1, from coordinate 22,579,082 downwards.
AACGCAGTAAAGTAAAACAGGCAATAAATAAATAAAGTATTGTATTGAGAAGATAATCGAGCGAGAAGTGCTCCCCGCGCTGCTTCAACGCGTGCCGTGTTTGCGATTGACTTACTTCAAACGTCATGTGGTATAACGACTATATTATGGGTATGTTCCAAAATAGTTCCCAGTGTACTGTCCAATGCAAATGACGTCATGAATCGACGCTATACTGGTGATTCGTTCCAAAACATAGGACAGTGTATGACGTCATACATTTACGACATTTTGGAAAAGTGTTGGCGCTTATTTTGTCATTTTGTGCTCCAGAAATCATTATATCCTCTTAACGGAGATACCAGAAATCATTCTATTATTTTTTGTATTTGAATAACTAAAAACAAATTCTGGCACGCTTCATTCAGCGCACACTCAATTAAAAATTGTTTTATTATGGCCGGATATCCGACACAATATGGCGGCGGCACGCCAGTACAATATAGTGTCAATTGATGACGTCATTTGTATTCGGCGGTATACTGAAAACGTTTCGGAACATACCCTATATAACACGTAGGTATGTAGGTTTCCTTACGTGTTTGATTTTTATTACCAATTGCAATAAACAGTTATAGTATTCCGGCATCAGTAATCGGAACTTAGTTGCTCATTAGTAGGCCGGTGGTCTCAAAGTGTATAACCTCAAAACACAAACTCAGTAAGAACCTAAAATCTAAAGGGTAATATCAGCACTGGATTTCAAAAGACGATGATACGAGTGATAAAATTATATAGATTACTGTAGAGCCAAGTAGTGGCGGTGTAAAACTATTCACTACACGATATCATCCCGTGGGTGCCGTAAGAGGCGACCAAGGGAAACTAAACCAGGAGATGGGCAGCAGCATCTTCATGTTAAAAAACTGAATGAAACTGAACGAACTGCGGTTGCCAACCTGCTTGCCAAGCGTGGCAACTATAGTTAAAATCTTATAAGGCAATTAATGGGGCAGGCCTATGATCAGCAGTGGATTGGGATTATTAATAGTTTTAATAGTCTGTAATGTTAAAATGTTAAACTAGCATATAACTTGCTTTTGTGTGTTATAAGCTTATAAGTTTGAGTACGCAAAAAACAAAACGCAAAACTGCAGATATTTCATATAGATACAAATACATATATGAATAAACAACACATTTGAATATTAATATTTTAGGTCACAAGTTTTTAACGAGCAACTCGGGTTTGATCCCCGCCGGCAATGAAATTGTTACTTGCAATTTTAAGTGCTGATTTACCGCGTGCTAGGCGATAAAGGAAAACAACGTGAGGAAACCTGCATGTCTGAGAAAGAAAAAAATATTTTGAAGACATATGAAGGTCGCCTACCCGCATTGTGGCAGCGCTACGGACACTTCCTTGCCCTAAAACCACTCTCAGAAATAAGAGGAGGCCTGGGTCCAGCAGCGGGACCTATATAGGCTGTAACTTTAAGTTTTTAGCAGTTTATCTCCGTCATATTTTCTGCTGACTCTATAATATCATTTGTCGAACAAACTGACAACTAGTTAAAGTTAAATCTGTGGTAGAAGTTGACATGCCTGCATACATATACTCATATCCAGTCCAAAACATCACCCTACTATCTACTTACTACCTAATTATTACGCAGTCAGGTAATAAAATAGTAATAATTATTAGTGGCTTACATTACACATGCCATGTCCAATAGAGTGGAAAGTGCATAACTCTATTTCCGACACCAGCGGCGATATCACTTTGTAACCATATTTTTCGAACGCCTCCCGTAAGCCGTCAGCGCAAGCTTCTGAAGATATAGTTTCTACGTACAACAGTTGCAAGTCGTCAGGTATTGGAAAAAAATTCTGTCAAAAAAGATAAAAAATAATTCAGAAGAGAATCCACCAAAGAGAAAAGAAGAGAAAGCCCCAAAGTAGCTTTTTTTCCGTAAAATAGGAGTGACAAACGAACAGTCTACATGATCGTAGGTGAATGATGTGGTCAACAGACAACTACATCCATCCTCCTAGGGTCCTAGACCCTTAGGCCTAGGAGGATAGGTGTATGGATTGCCTCGCTCCTATTTTACGCTGGTATTCTGTGAGAGTGTGATCCTTTTCACCGGTCGAACCGACCCAATCGTGTACCGCCCTAATATAGTTGTAGTGTGGCTCTGTATACTACACTGCACGCTTGCAAGTATTGTAAATGGCGATTATGTGATATGCCAATAAGTCCTATGGATTCCGATAGATGGCGGTATAATTTATTAACGCCAGATGTAAATTACACAGACTGGAGACAGATGGCAGCGTCAAAGGTGCACAATGTTTGTAACTGCGATCGTCAAATCGCCTGCCAATCGTGAGGAGGCGAAAACTCCCAACAACGAGAGAAGCCCACGTCCAGCTGTAGGCCGACGGGCTAACGAAGAAGAAGGCGAATCTAAGCCTTTTGATATAAATTCGCAAACCACTGATTACGAAAGTAAACTAAGTAGACTCTGACCTTGGTTAAACCAACTTTAGTTAATCTAACGTTTGCCCAGTTTTGTCCCTAGCTGCGGGATACATTTCCCATTGGTGTAAATTTATTTAACCTTATTACGCAGATAATGTACAGTCAATAACTAACCACAACGTTATCTTCAATTCGGATCCCTACCCTTCCCCAACCAGTGACGAAACTGTTAAGACCTCCATCCACATAGTCGAAGCTCAGTGGTATAGTCAAAATTCTATCATTCAGCTCCAACTCTTCAGTTAAGAACAGCACCCCGATGTCGTTTTTAATTGTGACCCAATCCCAATTAGGATGGTTGATGTAGTGCTTGAACCTGGTTATAGTTTTATCAGAGGCCCACTGGTTCGATCCGACGACAGCATAGAATGAACTGAAACAACAAATTGGAAAGCCTATGTGTGATGTTATTTGATAATAATAAAATGTAATAAAGAATAACCGTCTTCAAAAACTAAAAAGATAATTTCCATATTATCTTTGGACGTCCATGATACACACACATCCGTGTATATCTCCGTGCTAATATACAGTGCATAAAGAATGAAAGTTCTCAGTTCAAAAGTCTTATATGGGTTTACACTCGATATACGAATCACAGCAGAAGAATATGGATTTTTTTTTTGGTATTTTATAGTCGTTGTTTACTTTTATCAAATATTAAGCCCGTAACATTGCTTAAAAGAATAATTTAAAGTAAAAAGTAGAATATCGTTTAAGTACTTTTTTCCACCTTAGTGGTGGATTTTTTTATATGGGTGGTCCGATTAATATTTGAATAAAAATCAACCGACATTGAAGAATAAAATAGGATAATTTAAATCGATTCAGTTGTTTCCAAAAAATTCGTGAATATACATAACTAGGTGGTAGGAGTTCTTTAGATGTAAGTAAGGAGTCCTTCTGGGTAGGTACCCTCGTGCTATTTCTGCTCTCAAATAGCAGTGCACTTTTGTGTTTCGGTCCGAAGGGTTACAGATAGCCCGCATAATTACTGACCTGTATCTTAGGCTACAGAGGTGACGACGAATCTGTAACTTTCATTGTTAGAAATTGGTTGCAGGTATCCATATGTCTCAGTAGCCACTTACCATTAGCTGAACTGTAATTTCGTTTGAGACTTTAAAAACACATAAAGTATGTACGCGTCGAATAAAGAAACTCCTTCGTTTTTTAAGTCGATTAAAAAGTTTTTAGTGGTAATAATTTACTAACGGTATCAGCACTCCTTCTACAATCATCGGATCAATACAATGCGCAGCCGTCAGTATATGCTTGCTGGTGACAATGGAGCCCCCGCAAAATAGACCCTTGATCGATTGTCCCCAGACAAGAGCGGCCATGTGCGGGGCGTACGCTTCAAGAGCGTCCACGCCTCCTTATGATACGTGATTCTGGATCGGAATCGTAGTGCTTCTTGAATGGGTGTCCTGAAATTATATCATGCTTATAACTAAAATATGATATAGTGGTTGCGGCGTACAAGAATCTATCAACTATTTCATCCATGGGTGATGTATGAAGTAATCCTGTGTCGATCGCGATTGACCGAATCTTTTTGATTCGATTGCAACCTGTATACGAGTGATCGAATCATGGATCTCTAAAAGATTCGATCTTATTTGATCCGATTTCAAGGTGACAAGACAAACAAAATTCTACTTTTTTGCATATTTTACATATTTATTTTGCATATTTTTAGGTACATATAATCGATCGAATCGTGGAATCAATCACACAACGACGTAATAAACAAAATGTCTTCTGTCTCCTTCGTTTACATACAATTCAACCAATAAACAAATCGTAGTATGAATTATTACTATTATAGCACCCGTTTAGCATTTTTCATCCGGTCATACAAAGTATACAAACGAGCTGCGACCCAAATGATCGAAACGATCGAATCTTTTTAACCCGATCTCCATACGAGTGGGTCGTAATCGACCAGGGTTACGAGAAATGATCGATCGACACAGGTCCAGTATGAAGCGAAGTTTAATGCTTATGGATGGATGACCGATAGATGGCATTGTAAGCATCTGTTTCTGGGTATAAACTTAGCTACTAAATCTTCTTTTCTCATTATCAGCCCGTAACAGTATTAGGAAATGACGTAATCGAACGCTAAGCTAGTGAGCTATTTACGGCTCTTCATGGCATATGTATTAGACTGAAACTGAAACCCGTAAAAAATATGCAAATATATAATTATTCTAAATTTATTTACAAACTTGCCGTGTAAGCGACTTCGTTCGCGTTAAAATAGTAATGTTGTTATGATAAGTGATGATTTATCAGTACTTTTACTGTTGCGAAGATACTAAAATGCTGGATAAAAACATTCAGTTAATCAGACAAACTAACAAACGAAAAAATAGTCGGACAAACAAATGTACCAAGTAACAAATTGAACGCTCGTGTTTCATGTTATAAAAAAATAAAAAAATAGCCGCAATAACATAATCCACAATATGCTCCCGAATTTATTTAGCCAAAAATTGCTTCCCCATACAACAGATAAAAAAGAGATTGTCCTAAATAAACAAGCTCCATCATCAATAATTTGAAAGGTGTGTCGTGATAATGGCGGGATAAATTTACTGCCCTAAATTTTACTGTAAAGAAGGAATCTGAATTCGATCCAAGCCGACACTAGTAAAAATTTACTTACAATTTTAAGTGCTTTACTACATGCTCGGCAGTGAAGGAAATCATCGTAAAGAAACCTGCATCTTTGTGAAATAAATTTATATATTTTAACTTTATTATAACCTTAATAAAAAGGACTTCAAAGGGTGGACTTGATACCGTTTGGCAATCACAGTACGCGAGCGACGCCGGTTCGATCCCCGCCAACACGATTTACAACGTGCTCGATGGTAAAGAAAAACATCGTGAAGAAACCTGCATGTCTTAGAAAGAAAATGTTTCGATAACATGTGAAGTCCGTCAATACGCATTAACAATTCAGGCCTAGAAATGGGATGGTACATGGACACATGAGTAAAGAAATATTAAGCTGTATTTTAATTTAAATACATATGCGCCATTATAAGCTGTATTTGTATTTAAATACATACATACCGTTAACATAAACAAGGAATATGCCTATAGCCAGTATTTGTCTAGACACCATTTTTATAGATACTTCAATTGTGCGTGTGTGTGCAATATTAAAACTATTATAAGTCATTTTACCAACATTCAGCTTTAAATACTGTATCTAATATCCGTCAATCAACAATATCTAGGGATCTAGTGATTAAGATAAATTTAGCAGTTCATGAAACTTTAATTTTCATGGTTTTGTTTATATTTTTTAATAATTATTGTCTTTTTTGAATGTTGTCAAACATAGTACTTTCAACTTTAAGTAATGTAAAATTACGGCGTATACAAGTCCCACAGCTGGACACAGACCTCTCATTACCGAGAAGGTTTTAATATAAGGCAACAAAAAGTCCGCCGCGGTGAGTTAACGCTTTTGTTTTTTTTTTTAATTTTACAGACATGCAGGTTTCCTCACGATGGTTTCCTTCACCGCGTGGTAAATTAAAACTTAATATTACAATCGACACTTTAGTGCTGGGAGGGATCGAACCCGGGTTGCTCGCATACCGTGAAATTTACAAAATAAACTTATTTAGCGCTAAATACTGTGTCTAAAATATTTTATTAAAGTATCTTTACTCATATATTCATATAAAGATTCTTAATTCCGGCTTCGGAAACACGTATTACCGGCAGCGGGAGTCAAATACAAGATATTATCGTCGTAATAAAATAAAATAAAATAAAATAAAATAAAGGGAAACGCCCGGCCTGAGATTCTAGGGCGCAATTGACAATGTTTCATGTTTTGTCAATATAACACAGAATAAATGGAAATAATATGATAACTGCACACTTTTATGAAAATGAAATAATTATTAAAAATATTTATTTTAGCGTGGATTTAGATTTTTCATAGAAATAAATTAATCAAAAAAGTTTTGTGTTTTTTTTTAAATAAAATTAAGTTTTATTTCTTATTTTGGTTTAGAAAAAGTTATTTTTAAGTAAATGTTAGACGATAAATGCGTTTGCGTAATTCTTTTGAGGACAATCTCAATTTTTTTTCTAACGGGTGACCATGAAGAATTAATGCCATTAAATACTATGAAAAAAAAAATTTAAATTACGAATGCAAAAAGCGCGAAAAAAGGGTTTTCATTCTAAATTCGTTTTATTTTATTTAGCAATTTTGAAGTCTTTTTATGATATTTATCAGATTTGTAATCACGTTTGAACAAATTTATAATGTGGGTAGGAATGATTGCTCGCATGATTGCATTTATATTTTCGTACCGCCATATTTCTTTTTTTCCAACCATCGTTCGCGACACAGGCAAAATCCGCGGTGAGTAAATTAAAATATTAAAGCTTCGTTATTTGTGCTATTTTTTTGTAAATTTACCTCTATTTTGCATATGAAAGTGCTGTTTGCAATCAACATGGATTTTCGTTGTTTACATAGGTTTACAATAGAAAAATGGAGCAAGAGAAATTTGCCACGAACACTGAGGTGTTATATCCGGTGTTGTTTATACCGAAGAAGTGTACCACGCTAGAATCCACCTGTGAAGCGACTGACGATGTCTTTATAAAACTGAGCATCACATCAGCGGACGTTGAAGGTAATGAAATGTGCTTGTACTCAGGTTTTTGTAATGTGAAACTCATAGACAGTTACGATGTTAATGTACATGAAGTTGATTCTAATTCCATGGCTGATTCCAATGATAGTGATCAAATACAAATAGTAGCAGAAACAAGCAATCAAAATTCTTATCCTCAGGACACTCAGTCCCAAGTGTGGATAGATCCAATGCGAAGTCCGTATGTGTATAACAATTACGACGAGACAGAATCAAAAGAGAAATTCTCAGTATATCGTCATCAAACTGGCTCCGGCCATGAAACCGTTGAACAGCATAATACCTATATAATACAAAATGTATACAACTATTCAGAGCCCAAACATTATTCATCGGCTGCAGAGAGATTTGAACATAAAAAGTTTAGAAAAGTGCAAACAAATGATACATATCAACAGAAAAACTCTGAACCGAACAATGCGTATGAAGATGATGAATTTGAGTGTGGAGTGTTTCTATCGCAGCTATCTGAAGAGATAATTAATGAAAATGAAACAAGAGCCCGAGAAGAATTCCGTTACGTAGACTTGCAGAGTGAGAATGATGCACTAAAACAGCTGATGTCGTCGGATATACAATCACTGTCCAAGCAGCATAAAACTATACTGTACTTAGGTCATGACTCTCAATCTGGACAAACCATCCAGAAAATTGCAGGGAACGATCCATCTTTGGAGTGTGTTGGAAGCAATGACATTGATCATGAATTGGTTGTTGGTAAGTCATAATACAACTATATTTATTCTTTTATATATTTCATATATTTGTTTTTTTTATATAGGATAGGATGACAAACGAGCACACAGTCCACCTGATGGTAAGTGGTTGCTGTGGCCCATAGACATATACATCTTTCCTCGATTACGAATCAAAATGCAGATACGTTGTCAACCGTGAGGACTTAGGTGGAATGCCTCGTTTCCATTAAAAAGGGTCTCCGGTTCTCTACACTCACCATACGAAACACAGCAGCATTAAGCTACTATTTGACGCTGGTATTCTGTAAGAGCGTGGTCCTTCCCCGGTCGAGCCGACTCATTCGTGCTACAACTATACTACTAATATAATTGCACGTAATAAATTGGCTGTATATATGAAATTGTTTAACTTAAACACTATGTTTAAAATTGGAATATATTTATATGCGCATTTAGCTATATTATAAACTAAATCTTAATATTTGTTTATCATTTTTTTAGTTTATAAGCTTATATTTATAAGCTAAAAAATTACTAAACAAAATTTAGAAACAAACAAAATTCAAAATTTTTAATTTTGTTTGTTTTTTCAATCAAGCGTGGCAATTGATAAATTAAGTTGCATGCGCTAAAATAAACACGTTGCTGAACATAACTTATGACTGGCAGGACTACGTCTGCCGGGTTCGGCTAGTTATGAGTATATTATAAAATTGTCGGTAAGTCATAGTCGTTATGGATTTCGTAAAGTTTTAAGTTAGTAAAAATTACAGAAGAAAATAAGTAGGTGACAGAACTCCTTTTCTACCTAGAAACCCGTTTGTGTAGGTACCCCCTGCTTACTTCTTTGCAGAGTTTGCACTGCTGTGTTCAGGTCTGAAGGGAGTAGAGAGCCAGTATCATTATAATTTCAGGCTGTGAGGCATTTTAGTACTCAAGTTGACAACGCATCTGGAGCCTAATTTGTTTAAAGTTGGACACGTGTCCATGGGCTAGTAACCACTTACCATTAGGTAGGCTGTGGGTAACTTAACTTATATAAAAAAAACTAGAACTAATGATTTCTTAAATTTACGCAAACACTACACATTGAGTAAAACTATTATTTACGGATTTTATCGCGTTTAATTACATTAATTTATTTTTTATTATTATCCCGACGTTTCGGGTGCTTTACAGCGCCCATGGTCACGGGGGGGGGGGACATGGGCGCTGTAAATAATAGTTTTATTCAAACTACAACTATATTACAAAATTTTTACATAATATAATTTTAATAATATGTACTTATTTTAGAATAATATGTTATTACAAAAATAACAAGAATTATTATTTATGTAAGAACGTATTAATCAAAAATAATTGCTTTTATAAAACTGCAAATAAAAACCTTCAGGGTTATAATATACCAAATGCACGATTTTGATATTACGTTATTGTTTTTTTAAGTAAATACTTAAATAGTTTTAAAAAATGGTACATAATACCAAATATGCACACAAAAACGATTATACTACTGACATTTGGTGGCAGAATTATACACTTAAGCGTTTCTTTAAAAAAATCTTTAAAAGGTTCTTTAATATAATCGTTTGCTGTGTTTTTGCTGGTTCTTCCCAGGACAGATATTTTCCATACCAGAGGTAAAAAAAAGATTACTTTCAATATGTATTATATGTAAGAATCTTTTTAATAAAATACCTCTGATCTCTTCTATTCTATTTTATTTGTTAGCTTTTAGAATAAAGTCAAAATAAATATATGTAGGTTTTTTTTATTTTTTTTATAAATTTGATGTCAAGATAAAGTTACATACAGCCTATATAACGTCCCACTGGTGATCATTTTAAGGGCCTCCTCTTAATCAAAAATCTCGTCGCGCAGCTCCAAGGCGTGTCTGTGGTCTTTACATGTATTTGAAATATTTTTATTCCTTTTTTTATAAGATAGGGGTGACAAACGAGCACACAGTCCACCTGATGGTAAGTGCATGCTGTGGCCCATAGACATCTACATTTAACCTCGATTAAGAATCAAAATGCAGGTGCGTTGACACATTTGAGGACTAAGATGGAATGCCCCGTTTGTCTATTATTCTTTAAAAAAACCTGTGTTTTAAGAATACTGCTAATAATATTATTAGTCGTGGGATTTATATTTTATATGTTATTTCCAAATACTATTCTCCTGGTGAACCCACCTGAGAACCCCTCAGTTTAGATTTTTGCAAAAGTGTTAACTCTTGATGTAGTAGCCAAGTGAGTCTTCAACAGCTGAGCAACAACAATTGTCTTAATTATTTTTAATTTAAGAATCAATGCTTTTTTTAGAAAACACCAACAACAAAAACACCAACCAGAAGAAATATCAATGTGACAAATGCAAGCAAATATTCGATCAAATATCTACTTTCAAGCAGCACATGGGGGGAAACCATAGAACCATTAAAGCGAAACGCGTCTCTGTTTCTGAAAGCAAAATTAAATACATTTGCACAGAATGTGGCAAGATCTTGAAAAACCAGGAGAAGCTTAGGCTACACTGCCTTGGCCACGGCAATCCAGAACTAGAATGTAATAAGTGCCACAAAGTGTTCGCCTCAAAATTCACTTTACGCACCCACCGTAAAATACACTTAAGGAAACACTCGTGCGATTATTGCACGAAGACGTTCACGAAAATTGACAACTTGATCATTCACGTCGCCAATTTACATTATATCTTCATGTGCCGGGCTTGTGATTACACAACTAAGAAATACCAAGATCTGCAAGAGCACCAGAAATGTCATTTGAGTCCACGGGAAAGTACCGAGACGGACTCTAGCATATCTTTCGATAATGGCATCACACACACTAACGTTGTCACCAAAACGAACACGCCATGCCCAAAAGTACAAGTAATAAATCCTGTGAACGAAAACTACGTCACCCAAGAGAAAATAAGAGAGGCCAATTCAATTATAGCTAAAGTGATGTCTAATAAAGTTTTACTACTTCATGGAAAGAAACACGAAAGATACAAAAAGGTTAGTTTTGTTTGTTTGTCTTATTAATGTTTTATTTAAATATCTTATCTATTTAATAAGATTTACATTGTTTTTAAAATAATCTTTCATCGTTTTAGGGTACGATTACTTTATAATAATTAAAACATTACAAAAGATAGGTCAATAACACACTAAATATATTGAGTGTCTTTCATACAATTATCAAATAACAATTATGATACCTGACTAACAAAAAGCCAAGGGTGATGGCATCGTAAGTGTCCAATGAACTTGTCTCGAACTGTTGTCGTAAATATCGACTCAGAAAAATACATAAAAAACTAAGGCCTCCAATTGATAGTTATCTCTATTTATAGCTTTCTCTTATTTCTGAGAAGCATTTGGAGTTTCGGAGTTTACCACCACACATCGCGACAAAACTCTAGATACCATCCGTATTATCTGTATGATTTGCGGTAAACCACTATACGATCTACTAGAAGTTTTTTTCTCGCAAAACTTCCATGTGGAATACGGCTACCACCAGCGATTTTTCCGGAGGGTTCTTCAAGAAAAGAGCGTACTCTTTTTCAAAAGTCCGGAAACGTGCCTGCAAATCCCCTACTATTTGTTCATGGCAGTTGCTCATGGGCGGCGGTAGTCACTTGCCTTCAGGTGAGCCGCACGGTCGTTTGCTCCTCTTACACATAAAGAATTTTCAGTGTCTAATAACGTACTCAATGATTTGGACTCGGAGGAAGCATCAGTTATTTGGCAAACCACACATATATATAGGTTGACGGCTCCGTGGCGCAGTGGTTTAGCAATGAGTTACAGCGCTAAGGGCCGCGGGTTCGAATCCCGCACGGAACAAGTAATTGTTACGGGTCTGGATGTTTGTCCCTGTATATATTTGTAAACTCCACTCCACGATACAGGAGAAAATCCCAGAAATATATATATATATATATATATATATATATATATATATATATATATATATATATATATATATATATAAAATAAATATAAGGTATTTTAGAGGAAGAAAAATAAGGTAATTCCCAATTCGACTGTATGTTTTTGTACGTTTTGTATACATAATGTTCGTCACTAATTAATACTTTAGGTGCGGTCCCAAATAAATCAGGTGTAAGAAAAAATTTACCTCAGTCTATTCTTCCACCTACCTAGACTACCAAATCTACTCCTGCGTAGTCTATTTGAAAAGCGGTATGAATAATTCAGACGACATTCTAGAAGTTATCTTGAGCTTCTGATTTTTTTATAGAAGAGGGGTCAAAAGAGGATGCGGCTCACCTGGTAGTACCGCCGCCCTCGAACAACTGTAACACCACGGGAATTGCAGATGCGTTGTCGGAATTCTATATATTTATATATTTTACATATTCCTCCTTCACGTAAAAGGGGCTAAAATTAGTCTATCAAAAATAAGTAAAAGCGGTTAAGAAAACTAAAAAGAATGAATTAATTTCACGTACTGAAGTCGAGGCTTTAACTCTATTATCTTAGTACTGACTGTAGAATATTATCTAATTATTTTAACCGACTTCAAAAAGCGAGGAGGTACTCAATTCGACAGTATTTTTTAATGCGTGTGCTATCTCAGAACTGTTTCCGAACTGGTTTTTGAACCGATTTTGAAGAATATTTTTTTTTTTGAAAGATCGTGCTTCTCATGTGGTTCCATATAAATTGGATCATGATCTGACCAGTAGTTTTTGAGTTAAAATAATGCGTATTTAAATGACTTCGACTAAATTGTTGATGTTCCCAATTCCCATTTTATTTATATTGATGTCGGTTGGATAAAATTTTTAATTTTACCGCTTGTATTCTTTTTAGCTCTTTGAAGACGCGGTTTCCAGTTTTTATTAAAGTTTAATTTTAAATTTATCAGTCATGCACGTTTTCTTACGATTTTCAATTCCGCCGTCGACCGCGCTGTAAATCGGCATTTGAAAACGCTATTAACAATTTTAGTGTTGGTCGGGATCAAAGTACGATATTTGGCGTACTATAAAATATTAAAATTGACCGCCCACGCTTGCTACGAAATCGATACAATAGCAAGCATCGATATTAAACTTACAAAATTCGGCTATTTCATAAATTAAAGACGTTAAAAATTAAAAAGCTAATATACAAGTAAAAAAAAATTATATGTCTTACCTACCTAGTTTGAAGAGCACCTCTCGCTCTCCCTGAATTGCGTGGCACTATATCGTCACCACTAATCCCAGCACCATTACTCCTCCCACCACTACATTAGGAAAGACACACCACACGTCTTTTGCCTCTACACGAGGCATCGTCAGTTGAAGTAGACTCTGAGGTGGCTGACCACTAAGGCTCAATTTACACTGCTGCGGAACGGAATGGATGCGAATTTTTGTAAGGAAATTGTACATAGTAAATTGAGTCTTATGTTAATTGTGTAACGCGCAAACTGGATATGAGGTAGAAAAGAAATCGCGTGACTTTCGGGGAATTCTGTAGACAAAGTTTGTGGAAATGGCTCGTATCTAGTTTGCGCGTTACACAATTAACATAAGACTCATTTTACTATGTACAATTTCGTTACGAAAATTCGCTTCCATTCCGTTGCGCAGCAGTGTAAATTGAGCCTAAGTATTTGGTAAATGTATTCTCTGACTGGTGACAAGAAGCAGTCTCGTATAGGTCCTATTAATGTTTCCATCCATCCTTTCATCCCTTACAGCCTATAAAAGTCGACTGCAGAACATAGGTCTCTCTCATAGTTTGTCAACCTTGGCAAGCGGGTTGGCATCCATAGTTTTTAATTGGAGTTGTTATCAGGAACACGCTGCTGCCTGTCTCCTGGTTCGTGCTCCCTCTGCCGCCTCTTACGACACCCTCGGGAAGATATGGAGTAGCGGACATTCAAACACGCCCACTACACGGTCTGTTATGATCATAAGAATTATTAGCTTAATGATTTATAACGTTATAGCGCTGAGATCCGCGGGTTCGAATCCCGCACGGAACGAAAGTATTTTTATGGCCTACAAGTTATTGTTCCGAGTCTGGATGTTTGTCCTTGTGCAATTTATGTATGTAAACTACCTCCACGATATAGGCGAAGGGGTAGGTGTAGGTAACGTTTAAAAAAATATGGTTGGTAAATCTAAGTTGATAACGACGACAAACCTAAGAAAATGTGAAGCGACTTCAGCGTTATATTAATTATTTTTTCTTGATTGTATTCCGTAGTAGTTACTAAAACACCCTGTGTAAAAATAATTAATGTCCAACTTCATAAGCTAATAAGTAGAAATTGTTTCATTCTTTTAGTTCCTTGAAATCGGTGTAAACGTGAAACATGCAAAAAATGTAAAACGTTTTAATAAAAGTTTAATTTTACAATGTCGATATTACGTTTTTAGATATAGAGCAGGCTGCTTTATATTTAAAAACATATCGACTCTCTAACATGGTCATATGATATAGTTATATTTTAGTGGTGGCTACTTTATGGTACCATACTTGTAGTTTAGCTAATTAATTCTCATATTCTTAAGTGATAAAGCCACGCTGCAGCCATATTATGGTTGTAGCATGAATGGGTCGGCTTGATCGTAGTGTGATCATGCTCTGTGCTTATCAGCTGTTGTGCTTCGTATGGTGAGTGTTGTCAATCGAAGACACTTTGTCACGGGAAGCGAGGCATTCCATCTTAGTCGTCAAGGATTCTTAATCGGGGATAGATGTAGGTGTCCATGGGTCATAGCATCCACTTACCATGGGGTGGACGGTGTGCTCGTTTGTTCCTCTTATTTTGAAAAAAATATTGCAGAAGTTTTGTCTAGTAGCTCCGTTGGCTTCTATTGTATGGTCAGTGTTCGAATTTACCTTTTCGAATACTATTGAAAAAGTTGCAGATATATTTTTATCTCAAAGTTCTCATTTCAAATGTCTTCAAAAATTTCTTTAATTTTTTTTAGGTTTGTGACGTCTGCTTTAAGTCCTTCGGCCGGATAGGAGATTTGAAGAGGCATCTCATAGAACACGTTATCAGAAGCACTCTAGCTAAAAATCCAGTGAACAAATACGGCACCCTCAACATGCAATGCGAGGTATGCCGTTTGGAAACCTTCTCTAAAGTAAATAAATATAAGGCACATTTACGCGAACACGCTAAACTCACTCTGTACCAATGCACGTTGTGCAATAAGTCTTTTAGTGATTCCAGTACCTTCTCTAAGCATAAAAAAGTTCACGGCGTCAAGTACTTTCAGTGCGATCTTTGTCAAAGAAAATTCAATTCGAAGAAAATGATCACACAGCACATGGCGTACCACAACAATTCACCGATTCCTTGTTTTTATTGCGACAAGGAGTTTCATTTCGAATCAATGCTAAATAAACATATTAAATGCGCGCACACCAAAGAATTGGCGGCCAGATTCCGATGTAAATTTTGCCACAAATATTTCAAAACGTTAAAGGAAAAGTGGGAACATGAATGGATCATTCATAATGTTAGAAAAATGATTGTCGACTGTCTTATATGTGGCTCGAAATTTAGAAAATATTCCGAACTGAAAAGACATTGTCATGATACTCACGAGTTAGGAATACCAACCGCCAAAACCTTGCTTGTTGCTAATGAACGAGAGAACCTAGGTGGTGAGAATTGATTTTAAAGGCTGGTCCCATAAATTTGATTTAAACGCTATAGTTGTTTAGTTATAAGATTGTAATTGTTAAATAACTGGTATTAGAACGCACTATGCACCTAATCTTTTGACTAATTAGCCTAACCATTATGCAAAACTTTCAGTTATTCGAGTGATAGAAGCAATTTTTGTCGAAAAAAATGTTATACAAATTGATTTATAAACTTATCTATACTTTCATATATTTATGAAAAAAAAATTTAAACATTGCATTGCAGCCATTACATTAATAAACGTTAATGGATTATATGACAAGTGTTGATATGATAGGTACATAATGATTTTTCATTTTTATCATGCTAATATATTTTTTTCATTTCTTTACACTGTTACAAATCACAATGTTATTCAATCGTGTACTGATCATACATAACCTAAAACGCTCTTTGCGTGTCTCTAAATTTATTTTTATTTAATGTAATGAGGGAATATTGTGTTTTATAAATTATTTTGTCATTTTTCATGGAGAGATTTAAACGTTATTGCATAAACCAGTCCTTTGTTACATACATATTATTATATTAGTTGTAAGTATTAACTAGTTATTAACGGGAAATTAAGTTTTATACTTATACATTTACGTTTTAATCAACGTTACCTACATTAATAACGTGTTTAATTTTGGTGGTGGGCAAGAACTAATTAATTTTTTTCATCGTTGTTTTATAGTTAAAATACAAAGACTTCTGTATATAATACTTAACCTAACTGTTGTGTTTTCTGTTGTCGCATAGGAGTCTTTGCAAAATTAAGTATGTATTTATTTAAGTCAACCGAAGTGGCGACTGGCGAAGCAAGGCTATTAGCCGCTCCCCACCATTTTCGCAAGTATCTTCATCTTTAAATATAGTATCGGTAAAAGTTCTATATATATATATTATTAAAAAAACAATACCATGCATTTTTATTCAAGTGTCAAGTGTGTGTGCAAATGATCTCAATTTTCAGAATTTTTAATGCTGTTTATATCTAAATCAAAAGTTATTTTAATAAAAACTTTTAAAATTTTTCTGATTTTTGAGGATTTTACTGGAATCATTTAAACAATTAAGACGAGAAGCTAACTTATCTTCCAAATTGCTGCCAATGCCATGATCTCCCTGGTCCCTGGAGGGAGGGTCCCTTGCTATGCCATTGAACATCTAGTTAGATAATACATAAATTGATTAAAATCTTGTAACAACAGTTATTTAAGTACCTTTCTGCTATTATTCCTGTCATGTCTATATAATTACATTATGTGTTATTTTAGTAAAGCTCAATTAGTTTTTGATGCTTAGGTTTTTTAAATTTAAGTTAAATTATCTTTTGATCTTATGTTTAGATGTCTGCTTTTTCGTTTTTAATAGTATTCTTAACCAGTTACATAAATCAATTTTTCTTTTTGTTATTGATTTGTGTTTTTTTATTTTAAGGTGTTTGTACATTATACGTATTTATTAGAAATATTTGTTACTAAGTTTTGTTTTCAATAAAACCTTTTAGTAAAATTTATACTTAGTCTGCATTTGTTCTTATCTAAAGGAATGCATTAATAATTATTATAATGATAACAGTGAAATTGGGACTCGAAAATTATGAATAAATTACAAGCAAGAATAGAGTAACAGATCTCACATCTCCTTCTACTGTCCCAGAAATTTCTCTTAACAGCCTACATAATAAGTGTCCATGTTATGAAATAAAGTACCTGGTTGACCGAGCTTTGCTCGGTATTTTTATGTAATATTTTTTGATCTTAGCGACATAATAGAAAAAACGGAACTGGTTATTTGAATAAAAAATCATGAGTGCAATTATTTTAATTTAAATTTTCGTGTTTTTAAAAAATACTAAAAAAGGGGCTCGAAAAAATAGATTTTAGCAAAAAAGAAAGGAACATGAAAAAAAAATTAAAAAAAATCGGTCGGTCTAGGCTCGAACCGGGGTTCTAAGATTCTGTGACCGACCATTATACCAATTAAGCTATTTATAATCACTAACAATCGGTCAAAATTTACCTTCTTATTCTAACGATATTGTAGCAGTTTTTCATTGCCTAAAAACACGGACAAAAAGACATTTTCTAAAAATAAATCCTAGCTAGATCGATTTATTATCCCCGAAACTCCCTGGCCACTAAATTTTATGAAAATCGTTGAAGCCGTTTCCGAGATCCCGATTAGATTCTTTGATTATTTTGATCACCATCACCATCATCATTACATTTCTTCTTACGTTCATTGCTGAATATACGAGGTCTTGCTCGTAGGTCTTCCCTAAGGAATGGCGTAAAGAAAAGTCCCGAGCCATCTGCATCCATCGACTCCTCGACATGCTGCATGTCTTGCGCGGCCGTCATTCCATCTAGTGTGATATTATTTTTAATTTTTTACATAGCATATTAATTATAATTCAAAATGGCGACCATTCCCATTGAAGTAATATGTACTTACGTACTAGAACAGCTATTTCAAACAAAAAATGTGCGCTACTCTGTGTTCGCGCGGGTGGTTTTTTTATCATAGAATAAACATAGGTAGAATTATCAGTAGGTACCTAATAGTAAATTGTATTGTTGAATAGGTAAATTATATCGAGAACAATATTTAAATTTTGTCATTTATTTTGTTTATTGTATTTGCTTCTTTAATATAATATTACATAATATTACATCACAATTACATTTTAATGATATTTTATCTGAATATTTTAAAAGGTATCTAAGTCAAATATAAAAAACATAGATACTAAATGTATGTTTGACAAAACTTATATTAACACAACATTTAAATTACAAATATATTTATTTAAATTAAAATAAAAGACGTTCATAAATGCTGGGCACGCGAGATTAAAAATGGACGAATTTATACCACTTTGACTTTGACGTGGAAGCCTAAAAATAAAATAAAAGAATAATAAGCAGATTTAAACATGAAAAATTTGGCCAAATTATAATAACTTATATATGTTTCTACAAAAAAATGTGTATATATATTCGTTCTATACATAAGTACCCACAGAAATGTCGCATCTGAACATATTAATTTCATAATCTGTACTCCATGACACGAGATGGCGTCTTAGAAATAATTTGTTTTATTATCAATACATAATACTTTTTTATTGATTAAGTATCTTATTAACCGATGAAAAGTAATTCCTTGGTTTTTACTGACATTTCTTGAATTATTTGTGCAATATCTAAGTACACACGACGGCATATTTTTATCAAGAGATTTTTTTCAAATCCACACAACACGTGACAACTCTATAAGCGCCTAGCGAGTGACTGATTGAAGTGCGGTGTATGCACTGCAGTTGGGTGGAACAGAGTAGCTGAATGCAGTGTCGCCTCTAGTACGTAGTACATAATAGCTCAATGACCATTCCCTACCATTTTTAGTACGAACTATTAAGACGGTACCCCGACCAAAACCTGGCAAAAGTGCGTTTTTCAGAGACTATTATCTCATTAGTTACGAGAAATAAGCTACATCTAATTTTTGTTTTTATGTGTTATGAATATATTTAAAATCTACTTTTAAAAAATGACTAAAATTATTGATTACATGCATCTGTTGCTAAAGGAAATGCTCTAATCATTTGAGAATTACACTAATGGATAGATAATTTAAAAATCTATTTTCAACACGTTTTATTTAATTTCTTAAGTTCGCTTATCTCTTTTAATTGAAATAATTCCAAATATCCGGGCGTATTTTTCCGTGATATATTGTAGCGAGAGCGCGTGGATTGTATGGGACCGAACGCTCAAGGTCTCTCGCTAGGGGAACTGTCTTAAGGTGTTAAAGGTGTAAAAGTGTTAAGTCGCTAGCTCATCATGAAGTTATTTATTTAACAATTTATATACAGAGAAATAATGGAGTAAAATAAAATCAAAATGAGGGAAATTATTATAAAGATTTTGCAAGGTAAGGACTCTTTATTTCATAATGAAACTTCTTTCAGTAGACCAGTGGTAATATAGGAGCAAGTAGATGTATTTAATTAAATATATAAAATATTTTTAAAAAATAAAATTTTGTAAGTGTGTCTATGTCTAGGGCCAGCATCCGGTTCCATCATCAAATCGATACACGAATCGAGTAACATTGTAACTGAAAAAGTGAGGTTTACAGGAGAGCGAAAAAACGATTTTGCACCCTTGAAATTTGGGCATTTTGTATGACATTTTTTTTATAAAGCTTGATATTTAATAGTAATATTTTTTCGTGTTCTACATAAAGTTTTTTTTTCCTATTTGACTTAATTAAATTTACTATCGAGTTACGAACAGCAGATTTGATGAAGTAATATTGTAAATTCATATACCATATGCTGTGTTTTTTATTAATAAATCAAAAACTCAGGAGACACGCTTAATACCCATTGGTTGACTAAAAGCACGGATTTCCATATCACACGAGTAGGCAAGCAGTATTCCACAGGCCAATTCACAGCTCTGTCTCGCCAGTAACGCAAAGTCTGGAATTCGCATTTAGAAAAAGCCAAAATTAGGGTCCTTTTAGGTGCTAATTAGGTCCTAAGTTTAAAAATTAGGCGCTGTAAAATCACCGCAGCAAACTGTTGAAATTTGCGTTGCCGGCAAAACGTATCGCTAGCAACGCAGTGACGGCAATAGATTACGATAAATATTAATAGCAGGGAATTAAGCGGTAATTAAGTATGAATCATTTCGTTGTGTATTGTATCATCAACTATTTACTTCTTTGGCTTCTAGGATGTCTAATATAAATAACATATTGTATATTTGTATGTCTTTTGTCTTCCAAAAAATGTGGTGGCCTCAATCGTATTGAAGCAAGCTCTAACGTGGTAGAGCCACGTTGCAACTATATTATGGTTTTAGCATACATGAGTCAACTCGATCGGGGCAGGACCAGTGTATAAAAGCAGCTTAATATTGCTGTGTTAATGGTGAGTGTAGAGAAACGGAGACTCTTATTACTGGAAATGAAGATCTTCATGGTACTCACAGAATACCAGCGTAAAATAGCAGCTTGATGCTGCTGTGTTTCGTATGGAGAGTGTAGAGAACCGGCGACCCGTTTTACTGGAATCCAGCCATTCCATCTTAGTCCTCAGAGGTGACAACGCATCAGCATTTTGATTCCTAATCGAGGTTAAATGTAGATGTCTATGAGCCACAGCATCCAATTACCATCGGGTGGACTGTGTGCTCGTTTCCTACCCATATTTTATAAAAAAAAGTCCAATCTACGAGTATATAGTGCTTAAAAACATAAGATAAAGATAAAGATAAAGATATTTTATTTTGCAAATATGGGTACAGTGAAATACATGGAAATTTAGGTAGTGAGTTCAGCCATATTTTACCAGTAGACATGCAAAATATACAGAAATATAAACTTATCACCTAAACAGCTATAACAAAATAAATAATAGCACAAAAACAAACATAATTTAAATTTTTTAACATTATATAGTCTTAATCTCAAAATGAAAAATTTGGTTAAAAAATAAAATAAAGTAAAATAAAAATATCTAGTTTAAAGAACTCGTATGTTCTTCAAATTTTATATTCGTATCAACTGCTAATACAATATTGAGATTCGGTAAAAGTATTAATACTTCTCCTGGCGTCTAGATGTTCCTTCTATTTTTTTACAGTCCGGTCAATCTAGACATTCGGGGATACATACATTTACAAGCTGATAATCGGTAAAATTGTTCAAAATATAATAATAAATAAAATTTTGAAGTTCCCCACCATTCCAGTGTATGTAATTTTTTTTATTCAATGTCAAAGGTCAGAAAAATGAGTCGCGATTTTCGGTAAGACGGTAAGTTTTATTATAAAAATACTCCACACAAAAGTTGTAGATCATAAAATTATCTACAAAAAACGTTTCAATACTTCCTTTTCCTACAAACCACCGTTTCGGATATATTACGATTCAAAAAGTTGTAAAAGTTGTAAACGTCATAATATGCACACGTTTCCACGCCATCTATGAGGTAGTTCGTGTACTTAGCGCATCTTTTTTAAGATTTAATCTTAAGCGTATATCGTAATACGATTGACCACTACTGAAATGTCAGATTATTAAACCAATTAGTCAAACCTATGGTCAAGCCGGAGTATAGTAGGTTTGGCCAAATACAATTTTTTAATAAAGGTGTTCGCGCCACTTTGCACTATCGCTTAACGCTTATAAGGGATTCGTTAATTATTATCCAATAAGATTACTGCAATTAAGGGGATTTGCAGTATCACGAATAAATTAAAAATTCCATTCACCGCTCGCACCGCGCTCATATACAGTCCACTATTCTATTTAAATTAATAGCCGCACCGCATAACATTATTTAGTACATTTGAACCAGCAGTTTGGTGGTTGAAGGCCAAACGCCAAATCTACCAAAAGGAAAATATAACTTAGAGTCATTACCATGTTCTTATTCAAAAATAAAAATTATCAACAATTAAAATATCGAATTATTTGAATGAAGTCACGTGAGCGCTAGAGAAACGACGGTTGTAAGACGTTGTTGATAAATAAAATGTTCAAGGAAATAGTACAGTAAAAATAGAATTTAACTTTGCACTAAATTTCAAATCCAATTTTATTTTTTATAGGGTTATGATCACTTACACATCATAAAATCACAAAATTCTGACAGATTCAGGTGGCGCTTCAAGTGCCATCTTGAAAAAACGTTTTCAGGTGACATCTCGGAAACTATGCACTTTAAGACAAAAAGTTATAGAAACCATTATTGTAGAAAATAAAATTACGCACCTTTTGTTTCCAGTAAACTTTCTTGTAAAACTTACCGTTTACGATTTATGGCCCATTTAATGAACCGGTTTTTCTATCGCGGCCAGTAACTCTTGAAATATTGGATTAATTGGATTAATAAATAAAATGCATAAATCTATTTTTAAAGATCAGTTTATTTTATAAAACTTTTGTTTGAAACTTTTTTTTCTAATGTCCACACTTTTTGAGTTATAGGACGTTTAATGTTTTTTTTTCTTTTTACAATAACAATCCAACGCGTTTACGTAAGAAACCCACATTTCACAAATCTCACGACTTCTCACCAGGGGGGGGGGGGGGGCGGACATAAAATTTAAAAAATACCTCACGTAATTTATGGACGCCCCCTTACCTACCTCCGGGTAATAAGGCCCAGCTATTATTACTATTATTACCCGGAGGTAGGTACCATATTTAGATTTTTGTCGAAAGCTGTTAATAGTGATCAAACATCATATAATTTGAACATGGCGGAATTTAAAATAACCGTTCCTTTTTTATTTGATCACCTCAATAGTATATAGAAGAATTGTCAAAAATAATCCCACCACCACCACCCTCCTCCCTCCACATCGTAAGGGGTTATTTTGAAAAATTGTAAAATGCGTATTAATTTACTTTTTTAAATCAGAGAGTATTTTCGGTAACTTTCGAGTCATCCTCCCGTAAAATAAAAAGTTTCACACAAACTGTATCACACTGTTTGATCCTTTTATGGGTTGGATTTTCCAAAATCTCTTCTTAGTGGATGCTTACGTCATAAAAGGTAAATACTTACTAAGAAAGGCAGCTACTATCTAAATTTTAGATTTCTACTTTTAGCAGTATGGGCTCTCACTCAGGACATCTTCTTTTGTATAGATATATATTATTATATTGAAGTATTCCAAACATATACTATTATTGTAATAAATACAAAACTTCTCATTGGTCTCTAAAGCTCTAACGGCTTTAAACAATTTAATAAAATGAATTTTTTTTTAGAATATTGTATATAAGTAAATATTTTTCAGCATATTCTTGTAGGCGTTTTATTTTTCGAGTACGTGTGTTCTCTAAATGTTATATACAATAGAAGAAACAATGAGAATACAGAAAAGAAAGAAGCTTTAAACCAAATTATCAAAACCTTAAAGTACTTGATCGACGCAAGACGCAATGGCAGAAAATTCGATGAAAGCTTTTTAATGAAATCAAAACTTTTGTACGATAGTTTGATGAAGGATATTTCCAAGTCTGAACTGCGGCAGCAGATACCATAGCTGCCAGAACACGCAAGTCAGTACCACCAGGCAATGTCGTCACCAAATAAAGATCAAACGGTAAAGTCTGTTAACGGTGGATTTTCATCACAGATGTCATCCGTGCTTCTAGACCCTCCATTCGTGCAAAAGAATGGTAGGAATGATTACCTTGTTATGCAACCTCATGCCCTCGACTCGTATGTTACAGTGATACCAAATGATATTTATTATAATCACGAGAAAACATGTGTAAACTGGTTAGAAGAATGCAACGCACAAGGCATAAGAGCGAAGCTTCTACAAAAACTTCGGTCTCCTAACATGTGATCATCTAAATTTTATTTTAGACTGGTAGCAATGTAGATGAAAAGAAAATAAGAGAAGTAAACTTGTTTTTTCATCATTATTTTTAACGTTGTTTTGATTACAAATAATTGAAAATTGTTAAAATTTTATACGTGGTAGAGGCATGCTGCAGTTAAATTAGTAGTGTGGTTGTAGCACGAATGGGTCGCCTCGACCGGGGAAGGATCACGCTCTCACAAAATACCAGCGTAAAATAGTAGCTTAATGCTGCTTGTTTCGTATGGTGAGTGTAGACACTACACACACGACAACGGTTCTCTAGAACGTTCTCTAGAACCGGAGATCCTTTTTACAACGCATCTGTATTTTGATTTGTAATCGAGGATAGATGTAGATGTCTATGGGCCGCAGCAACCACTTACCATCAGGTGGATTGCGTGCTCGTTGTCACCCTATCATACAAAATAAAAAAAATTGTATGTAATCCGTAGACAGAGAATCCTATAGACTCCGCCATAGCGTTTCGCACAAAGGGACAAAAGTAAATACGTCACTATATTTAGGGTTACAAGTGTGAGGAAAAATTTACCCCACAACTAGCTATAAAATTAGAAATTAGTACGTGAAGTAAGCCTGAAATGGAACACTGCTATTAACGATTATCATTGATATGTATTGTAGTTGATGGAGAGCTAAGTGGACTGTATTTGACTAATTATTTATTATAATTTACTGTGGTGAAGAAAGAAGAAACTAAAAAATTGTGATATCTATCTGACTAATAAACTTAAAGAAACTATTGTGTAATGAATGAGAGCTTAGTGGGCTGTATTTATGTAGGTTGTGTTTTAATATTGAAGAAAGAAGATACTGAACTAACTGTTGCCAGCCCTCTGTCACTCTTGCTACCTGCGTGAAATAATTACCTACAATCGCTAGGCACCCAGGGTAACATCGGGTCAGTCGGGGCTAGCGCGTTGTAGGCGATCGAAAGTTTGTTTTGAGTTTTTTAACGTAACATAAACACTCACGCCTGTCACCCAGAGGGGTAGGCAGAGACTACGGACTTCCATTTGGCACGATCCTTACATACCTCTTTCGCCTCCTTTACATCCATATATCTACGCATACATGCTCGTCGGTTAAGGGTACTTCTAACGTGGCCCATTTTCAAAATATCGCCAATTTGGTCGATAAACTTTTTTTTAACGGTGTTTACGTAATTAGTTTTTTTTTGTAAATACTTGTTGAAATAGTCTTTGTTTAGTGTTATTTATATTATTTTACCTATTTGATAATTTTTAATGGAAAAACGTCGCTCCTACTATAATTGTTGCGTGGATGGATGCCAAATGCCCAAAAAAAGGTTTCAGATATATCATTCTTTAAAATTACCGAAGGATTTCAGAAACAAGTTATTAAAGGTGAATTTATTTCTTTTTTTTTTTGTTAGATAGGTACTGATAGTAAAAAAGAATTAAGTAATAACACAGTCTATAAATCTATACAGTCGTCCGACTAAGACGTCTAGACGGGGCAATCGTGCGGGGTGTGTGGGGTGAGACGCGGGAAGGACGAGCCCGATCTGCTTATGCCAATCGTATTAGTAGCTCGGGACACGACTTCCAGGGTTAGCGCGCGCTTGCTTTTATTATTTTTAAATGTTATCATCCATTTTTATATCCAAGATGGCGGATTTTTTTTAATAATATGATATGGGTATCAATTTCGGGGTTTCTTGGGGTGCTTATTACGAAACTGGCATTCATTTTCATATCCAAGATGGCGGACATTTTTTTAATGATACGATATGGGTATCAATTTCGGTGTTTCTTGGGGTGCTTATTACGAAACTGGCATCCATTTTCATATCCAAGATGGCGGACATTTTTTTAATGATACGATATGGGTATCAATTTCGGTGTCTCTTGGGGTGCTTATTACGAAACTGGCATCCATTTTCATATCCAAGATGGCGGACATTTTTTTAATGATACGATATGGGTATCAATTTCGGTGTTTCTTGGGGTGCTTATTACGAAACTGGCATCCATTTTCATATCCAAGATGGCTAACATTTTTTTAATAATATGATATGGGTATCAATTTCGAGGTTTCTTGGGGTGATGATAACGAAAATGGAATTTATTTTTAAATCCAAGATGGTGGACATCATTTTTTTAATGTTAGGGATGTCAATTTTGATGAGGAGTCGAAACTGAGGTATGGCCACATATCGAGAGTAGAGCACTCCCTCTTGTTGTGAGGCGTGCAATTAGCGTTTTGAGTACTTTCAGGAAAAATGTAAGAACAAATTAACTTTTGTCCACTACAGCGTAGCTACATGCACTTTTCTAATTCTTTATATAGAAGATCCGTACTCTCAAATGACATGAATTTCATTTCTGTACGGTCTGGGGCACGGGTTCATACAATTTTTGGCCATCCCCTTTAAACTGCAACGTTCGCGAGAGCGTAAATGAATACAGAAATACATCAGTCGCTGACCTGAGTGCAGGGAGCTAGGAAATTCATGCACTAACTGTTCAAACACGACAAAGCTACGTAGTCGTTTAAAATGTAAACGTGCAAATTACGCCTGAAACTTGCAGCGATTTCACAAGAACATTTAACGAACTTCGTACCTAATCAGAAATGTCTAACGCATCGATTGACAAATGTTAGCAAAGTTAACAAAGGTAAAGTTACAGTGCATACAGCCTATATTTGTTTTATAGTCTTAGTGCCACACAAGCCTCTCATATCTGAGAGGGTCTTAGGACAAGGAAATATCTGAAGCGCTGGCCCAATGCGGGTTCGCGGAGTTTGGACATGTCGTTATAATATTTTAACTTCTTAGAAATGCAACCTGCATCCTTAAGATGTTTTCATGCACTTAAGGTTTTTATTAACGCTTTCATTGGCGCCGATGGGAATCGAAACTGAGTTGCTTGCGTTCGGTAAAATTTACAGCAAGTACTCCTGCTGCCACGGTTCAAGTAAAAAGTAAAGTTACCGGCTTTACTTTTTAAGCCGGTAACTTTACTTTTTAACTTTACATCATCATTCATCATCATTACAGCCCTTCACAAGTCCACTGCTGAACATAGGCCTCCCCCAAGTAATGCCACAAAGCACGGTCCTGAGCCACCTGCATCCATAGACTTCCTGCATTAACTTTCCATACTTGAATAATTTTTTTTCTATTAGAATATAATATCATGCCGAAATTGATTTGTTTTATTATAAACATAGATGTAAGTAAGCGTCTTATTTTAGTAAAACTGATAAACTTACAATACAATAAACAGTTTTAATTATTTTTAAATTTAATAAGTTCTTAGCACGTCTCCATTGACTTCAAAGCTGCAAGGTGGTTTGAGTGAATTACAGCACTTTATGTAATTATTGTTATAAAATTGATCATGATTAATAGTGGTTGTGCGACTGTTAATCGTGAGATCCTGGGTTCGAATCCCGGGTTAGGACAAGAATCAATTATTGAGTTTTTCGGTCAAAAATTTCTCAGTAGCTGTTCGGAGTCAGGAAGTTGGCGGTGTCTCACCCCCGTGCCCGTGGCTCGACCTCAGCACTAGGGTTTGGGAATTCCCGACAATTTTTAAGTCCCGGGATACGAGACAGTCTACTATCAAAGTCCCGGGAATTCCCGGTATTTCGACTTTTAAGAAAAAAAATGTTTAAGGGAAGTGAGCCTTTTTTTAAGAATTTTAATTAAGTAAATTTCTGGTGATAAAAAGGCAATTTTTTAAAAATAAAAATTGTTAATGTTATTAAGAAAAATATAACTTATCTTAATAACTTTAACGTTATTTCAGTCTTGATAATTGCTTTGTTCATTTCTTTTAATCAAACACATATTCACTTTTAAGCAGTTAAATCTTATAGTTATAAATATAAATCAGTCTTTCAAATAATCAACTAACACATTAATGTGACTTCTTTACTGTTTAAATGAAATAGGCTTTTAAAAAAATCAGAGCGTCAACAGCTTTGTTCAACAAATTGTTTCCGATTTTTGTAATAATGCCACCGAACAAGGAGAACACACATCCTCGTTATCAACAGATGTCGGTTTAACTGTGTTTAAGGCCTTATACAGTAGTTCCAAACTTTCTGTACGTTTTCCGGTTGCTTCAAACCGCTGAAACTCCTTTTGTAATTTTACTAACAGATGGCGCTAGGCTCCTTCAATTATTTGAAAATAAAAATGATAACATAACATTTTCGACAATCTTGTCTCGTCTCGAGTCCCGGGATTTTTGGGCCGAGCCGATAGCTAAAATTACGAAAAGTCCCGGGACTTTGAGACACGAGCGTCCCGGGACCCAAACCCTACTCAGCACGTAAAGCCGTTCTGAGGTTGAGCTCCTGCGCCTGATCTCTCATCGGTCGTGTCGGTTTACCGTCCCTTTGGATTATGAGAGTGAGGGAATAGAGAGTGCACCTGTGCTTGTGCATACACTTGGGCACTATAATCTCGTCCAGCGGCGATGGCTAGTCTCACACATGGTCACGGGGGGACTGAGATGTTTGACGTCTCAATGTCATAGTTAGCCTGGTACCTTTAGTTTTTAATATTAATCATATAATAATAGGAGATCGGACCGAAAATTATATTCAAACATCTCAGGCCCCACCCCCCTGTGGCCATGGGACCCGAAACGTGAGGAATTAAAAATAAGACAAAATAAGTAAATTAAACGCGATAGAATCCGTAAATATTTTCATTCAAAGTAACTGTGAATAAGAATCTTTTTCTGGCTTGAACAGCGTCAAGGTTGCAGATGTTTACGGACTGCGACAGCCACTTACTGCAAGTTCATTTGCCCCGTCGATATTATTTAAAAAAAAATTGCATACTGTAGCTTACGGACTACGAGTACAAGCTGCTAAGTGATAGCTATATGTTCCGCTTCCTCTTCACTAATAATTATTACAGCCCTTCACAATTCCACCACCGAACATCTCCAAAGAATGCCACAAATCACTGTCCTGAGCCATATTCAGATATCGCCGGCATGTGTTGTCAGATCGTCCTGCACCCTGCTAACCGGTACGAGGATACTACGCTAGGATTCTTACCCATCGTATCTATATAGACGGTCCATTGCTAATTTAGCTTATTGTTTTGTCGCATATCGTAAACGGATTTGGCGTAGATTGAACAAAAATGAAATTAAGAGCTGAAGGTACCTCGAGTTAATTATGACATCAGGATGCTGAACATCTCAGTCAACCTTGACCTTGGCTACTGCAAAGCGTTCGAAATTAAGGAAGTGATAGATAGTTAAAATGCAATACGATTAAATTCGTACTTTCGTTTTATTCAATTCTGTGACATCAAAAAACGCTGTTGGGTTTTATTACCAGTTCATTCGCGGGCCGGAATTTCTCAATTCAAAGGTAAAACAAAAGTTATTTACTTTAAACATGTTCATTTTTTTTAAATATTAACATCTATTCGATGTGCTTAAATAACTTCTAATTCGACAATTACAAGGTTCGTGTATATAATAATGTATTTTATTATACGGACAGGAGCGCCACTGGTATGAGATGTCTGATGCTGCGATATAGAGATGAGTCGCCTTTTCGCATCCTGTTACAGCAACATGTTGCGTCGAAAACACTAATGTAACCTGTACGACAAATCGACCGACCGATTTTACCGACTTCAAAAAGGAAGAGGTATTTAATTAACTCTAACTCAAAACTCTACTCTGGGTGAACCGACTTTAATGTTTATTTTTATTCTGAAAACTGGTGCTTCTCTTGTGGTTTCATATAAATTTAATCTAGATCTGAGCGTAAGTTTTTGGGTTATCTTTAAGAATAAAAATGTGAATAAAAATGACTTCCATTTTCAATTTTACCATTTGTTTAGTAACACGATTCTACTGCATCGATAAGTGAAAATGTTCGCCAGTTAAATATTTTCAAATGTCCAAAAAAATGTTACATCATACTGCAATAGTTTATTTTAACTCTCATTACGCACAAATAAATTATAATTTTTGATTGCTTTAATTTTTAATTACTAAATAGTTAGCAAGCTAGTAACTACTATTTAAAACAATAATTAGATCTTAAATAACGAATTAATATTCCCCGATTATTAGGAACCTGTTGCAGAAGAAACAATTTTGTTGCAACAGGTTTAATAAAAGAAAAGTAACTGGCTGCATCATTGTGTTAAAGCTTTTATACATACGAGTACTTGGTAGAGCCACGCTGCGGCTATTATGGTTGTAGCACGAATGGGTCGGCTCGACCGGGGAAGAACCACACGATCACAGAATACCATCGTGATATAGCAGCTTAATGTTTTTCGTATGGTGAGTGCATTGAACTAAGGACCCCTTTTACTGGAAACGAGGCATTTCATTTTAGTCTTCAGGGGTGACAACGCAATGCATTTTAATTCTTGACCGAGAATAGATGTAGATGTCTATGGGCCACAGCATACACTTACCATGAGGTGGACTGTGTGCTTGTTCTATGAAAAAAGCAAACATAACGCCCCTCTCTTCAGCCTACAAGCGTCACGATTAATGTTAATTCTCCCTCTACAACGGTAGATAGCATCTAGCGGTTCATTTTATTTCGTTACTCTCCCGTTTTTCCTACCGGAAATTTTTATTTCACGTCATCTGCTTTTGTGATTTTTCTCCTTTTAATATTTCTTTGAATTTGTCTTTGACAACGTTTACAGCTCGTTTGGTTCTAACAGCACGGGGTCGCCCCGATCTTTTGTAGTGTTCAACAGAGGGATTTTTGGTGTATCTGCCGATAAAGCGATACAAAAGCTTACGACTTTAGCTTTTATGACATTTTTAGCAAAGCAGTCGCTGCAATTCTGTTTTAATAAACGCCATATTCCTTATTGTGACTTAATAATCACGGTAAAAATAATTTGTGAAATAGAGGCTGTTAGAACTTCATTAATACTACAAAGAATGATGATATAAATATCAAACAGCATTTATAAATTTTTTTGTTTAGTTTTGAGTTTGTATTATTTAAAAACGATATTGAAATATTAAGTAGGTCGGCATGCAATCTATAGCGTTTGTCATTCCTTTTTTGTTCGCTTATGTTTCTTTTTTGTTACGTAACTATTTTATTTAGCGAACAGCTTCTACCAGTCAATGTTTTTGTACAACAAAAGTTCAAAAATCAATTTGCAGTTGTAAACAGTAACAAAGGTAAATCGATAGAAGGTTTTTTTTTTCAATTTGAATTTTAAACAAAATTATAGTGATACTAGTTATGACTTCATAATCGTAATATCTACGTAACATATATGTAGATATATCGTGTATTACATTACAGTGACAAGCAACCTTGTGGGCTACGGTTCGTCTAATTGTTAGTAGCCTCCGCATCCGCACCCAATACACTTATAATTAACTTCAAACAAAGGACAAGTTACATACTCGTATATGCATCGTCCCATTAAGTTAGAAAATGCCACTATGAATTGAGAATTTTACTATGTTAATTGTAAGTGTTCACAGTCAGTAGAAGCGAATATTTTCTTATAAAATTTAAGTGACAAACAGACGTACAATCCACTTGACGGTAACGTGCATATACATATACAGGTTGCTTGACTACAGAAGCGTCGTCGCCTCTGAGAACTAAGATTTATTTATTTATTTAACAGTTTATGTACACACATACTTTGATAGGAAAATGGTAAAACAAAATTATGTACAAAGGCACTGCTTATTCCATAAAGAAATTTCTTCCAGCAGGCCTATTGAAGGATAGTTGAAGGAAATAGAAACAGTCAGAGTATGCACTTTATTAACATATACAATAAAATACAAATTTACAAACCTTCATATATATTATACACATACGTACATACAAACACATACATACATACACATACATATATATACATATACATACACATATATATACATAAATATAAAATACAAATATAATATATAATAAGAAAACAGATCATATAATTTAATATATTATATTTTTAATATTACATATATGAATATCTACACATCACGAATTAATCATTATGGTGTGAATGATAATGCTCTTTAACAAGTCTTTTAAACATAGACACCGACTTAGCGTCATGAATCCTAAAGGGAAGTGAATTCCACAATCGTACTGCATTGACAGTAAAAGAATGAGAATAGAGCATTGTATTGAAAGACGGAAATCTTAACAGTGTTCTAGTATTTGATCTACATGGAACATCTGGAGGATGAACAAAAGTAAAGCGATTTTTTAGATATAGCGGAATATCAGGGTTGTGTAGAATATTGAAAAGAAGACAGAGGATTCGAATGTTCCGGCGAAGGCGGATGGGGAGCTATTTAAGCTGCTTGCGATAAACAGAGACGTGATCGAACTTCTTTAAGCCAAAAATGTATCGAATACATAAATTTTGCAAGGGCTCAAGTTTATTAATTTGCTCCTCGGTAGCATCCAAATAGCAGACATCAGCGTAATCTAAAATTGGCAATATAAGAATCTGGACTATAGATATCTTAGTAGACAAAGGTAGAAAAGTTTGAAGGCGTTTTAGAGAATGAAAGGCTTGAAATATTTTCCTGCTTACATCCGTAACATGTGCGCCCCAAGTCAAATTGCAGTCGAAAATAACACCTAGGTTCTTGGCAGTATCTGAGTAGGGAATAGTGGCACCATCGATTCGTAGAGTTTGGAGAGAGGAGAAATCAAGCGTGCCACGCGCATGTCTTTTACCTATTATCAAGGCTTGGGATTTAGTTGGGTTTAATGTGAGACCAAATGATCTCGACCATTTGGCAATCTTATTTAAGTCGTCATTCATAGCTTCAATCGCCATGTTGGCTTCGGATGCCACAAAATTACGATATAACTGCAAATCGTTAGCATAGAGGTGGTAATTAGCTGATATGACCTTGGTGATACAATTAATAAAAATGGCGAAAAGCAGAGGAGAGAGGACTCCACCTTGAGGTACACCCGCAGTTACATTACACCATTGGGAGTGTATTTCACCTGAACGAACACATTGTGACCGATCATGAAAATGTTATGTCGCACAGCTGTAAATATAAGAGTATATTTCTGTAGCATGACAGCGCTATCTAGCGGCAGAAAAAAGATCCAGACGGAGGCGGTGCTTTAACTGTTTCTTATTAAATTTAAAGTTTACAAAAATTATATCTGCAAATGGTCATCGTTGCTGAGGA
Source organism: Parnassius smintheus behrii (assembly GCA_036936625.1). NCBI lineage: Eukaryota > Metazoa > Arthropoda > Insecta > Lepidoptera > Papilionidae > Parnassius > Parnassius smintheus. The sequence goes on along the minus strand of JAUPFT010000029.1, from coordinate 22,545,879 downwards.
CATGAGGGCTGGCTTTAACTCTCCTTTACAATGGTTGTGAGGAAACGCAGTCAGTGTTTTGTTACTGAAACTTCGTGGAGTAGCAATGTTGCGTGATAACTGATAATATTTTCTAATAAATACTGCTGCAGTTTTTTTTTAATATAATTGTTATATGTAGAGATACGTAATAGTGTGCAGTGGTGGTGTAAAACAATCCACTACCCATATCATTCCGTCGGTGTCGTAGGGGGCGAAGGAGGGAAACAAATCAGGAAATGGTTAGTGGCGTTATCAAAAAACTGCGGCTGGCAACCCGCTTGACACACGTGGCACCTGTGGCAAACATTCAACATACGAGGCATTCTGTGGCGGCCTCAGTTCAGCAGTCGACTTTAATAGGCTGTAACGGTAGGAGTATTATGATACTTAACTACTTACTTGCTTAAATAAATTAAATAATTGTTTAACTAATAAAACATTATCACCAAAACTATTTCCATTTACCTACATAGAGTATCAAATGTATCCATCATTTTCATTATTGAAATTATAAGATAAAATCGTGTTTAGCTTTCAAAATAAATATACCGTCTCGATTATACGATTAGAATTTGAAAAATATTTCAAGTAAATTTTATTTAGAATTTTCTTACTAATTAATATATTCTCACATTCTTTTTTGCGAAGAAAATTGAATCTGCTTTGTCCAATAACAGCTTTAATTGAACTGAACCTAAATCAAACTCTATTCTCAACCAGACCTTTATAAACCGATTAAAGCTTTGAATTTTCTTAATCTATTTACTGCGGTTGCAACACAAATGTAATTTTTTTTTATAGGATAGGGTGACAAACGAGCACACAGTCCACCTGATGGTAAGTGGTTGCTGTGGCCCATAGACATCTACATCTATCCTCGATTACGAATCAAAATGCAGATGCGTTGTCACCCGTGAGGACTAAGATGGAATGCCTCGTTTCCAGTAAAAAGGGTCTCCGGTTCTCTACACTCACCATACGAAATACAGCAGCATTAAGCTACTATTTCACGCTGGTATTCTGTGAGAGCGTGGTCCTTCCCCGGTCGAGCCGACCCATTCGTGCTACAACTATACTACTGATATAACTGCAGCATGGCTCTACCACGTATGATTATTGACTATTATTACTATATTATAGTATATTTTTATTTTTATTACTATATTTTGTTGTAAATTTATTTTAAAATATTGCTTAACATTGTTATATGTTGTAGAACTTCGCTGCAGTCATATTATATTTGTAACACGATTAAGTCGGCTCTACTGAGGAAGGATCTCACTCTCACAATATACCAACGTAAAGCAGCTATTATAGCATTTTTATTACAAAATATTCATCCAGCAGCTTAGGATGACTTAATACGTGGTGCTCTAGTACGTAATAGAGCGACGTTGCAGGTGTAGCACGAATGTGTCGGCTCGACCGGCGAAGGATCACGCTCTTGCAGAATACCAGCGTAAAATAGGTTTCCTATGGCTACACATTTGCAATTTTATTATTTATCGAGGATAGATGTAAATGTATATAGGCCATTCACTTGCCGACTCGAAGGATGGTGGACTGTGTGCTCGTTTGTTACCCTTATAAACTGATGTTAAGCTTTCCTTAAGCTTTGCCACTCTATAAAGCTAAAACTAGAAGGAGGACATAGATAAAAAAACCAAGTCGTATACTATAACTAATATATTAAGAAAAAAATAGCGAACAAGCCTTGGCAATAATTATGAACACTTCGAAAAACTACTTTAAAAAACTAACTATACTACACCATACTAATATCGACTATAATATTTACTATAGTATCAACTGTCAAAATGGTGTCGAAGTGGCTTTTTCACCCTTTATTATTCGATTGATCGATGAAGAGCTATCAAATCAGAAAGGCATCTATGTATATAAGGCTGCAGTTTTAAAGTTAGAGATATAGCAACCCGAATTAAAAAAGTTCGCGGTGTTTCAAGCCTGTGGTCCTACGCCAGATCTGACTCTGGTCGTATCGGATTACCGCTCCGGTCAGTCTACTGGAGTAAGGGAATGGCGAGTGTACGCACTCCTGCACAATTGTACTGTTCTGCGCAGATGGATCGTCTCCGTTGAGAATAAGCGCTGTGGTCAATATTCGCTCAGGAAGACATTATTATTACAATTGCTTCAGCCATTCTAAGTTTAGGCTAGGCAGACACCAGACCAAAATTTTAAAATTGGTTATTCCGACTTATTGGCATGCATATAAACTTCTCAGATCTAAAATGGGCAGTTATTTTGATATTACCAACGATGCTTTGACCAATAAAACATCTTTGGAAATTACCTACATCACGTGTAATAGACATCTCAATTTTATTTTAGTGATGAGCAAAGCAAGACCAAGAAAGTCTCGGTATCGGCCTCGGTCTTGCTTGTCCGATCGTGTTCTTGGTCTTGGTCTTGATCTTGGCCTTGTAAAACACTTGTTGTCTTGGTCTTGGTTTCGCTCATTCGGTCAGTGACTTACTACTTACGTCGTTTTGAAAATAAATTCATGGCTTTTATAGGTATAAATTACAAATGTTCAACAATTAATGTATACAATTAATTAATTAATTTCTATTTAATACAAATCAAAATATTACAAATTATAAACCGAAAGAAAATTAGTGTATCAATCTTGTTTCTGTCTGTTTATTGCATTACTTTTAAATTGTCTTTTTTGCAGTCGGGTTTTTGATTTTTAATTTATACGTGGCGTGTAAAATTAATGGAGCAAACTGGAAATATTATACACACAAAATGTTTTGTTTCGATAAAACATATTATATTGAAGTTATGACAAATATTCTCATATATATTATTTACAGCGGAAGTTATAATTTTTAGTTTAGTCTTGTACTTTGGTTTTGGGTTTGTATTTTTTTCTTTAATTTGGTCTTGTTCTTATTTATTCGGTCTTGGTCTTACGAAATCGCAAGTCCAAGATCAAGACTGCAAGAACAAGACTATTTTACTTGTACGTATGATTTTTAGATTACTATCAAAACGGGCTCGATAAGGAGCGCAATATCGAAGTTTTTTCGTTCAATAAAAGAGGATATCCCTTTTTACAAGCAATGTTAAATTTTACAAATTAAAATGTTTCTACTTGACCTACTCTAATGGCCATGCTTTCACAGAATACCAGTTTATTGCTGCTGTGTTTCGTATGGCTGGTGTAGAAAACTGGAAACCTGTTTTAGTTGAAACGTGGTACTCCATCTTAGTCTTCAAGTGTGACAACGCATCTGTTAATCGATTATAGATGTAGATGCCTGTGGGCCACAGTAACCACTCACCATCAGGTGGACTGTGTGCCTATTTGTCATCCTTGTCCTTCAAAAATGTCTCCATGTACGTCATATTGAAAACGATACATTAAAAAAATTACTACTGCAGTAAAAAAGAGATAAAGTTTTAACTTACCATCAAAAATGTCATTATTTTATCTTTGAGTCATTATAGTTATAGCCTTAGGCGACAATGGTTCATCAATTAAAAGCATATTTTTAGAAATTTTTATAGTAATTAATTAACAGTTTCTTTGGTTGTCGTAGCGTAAAGTGACAGCGACCCTCAAATTATATAAAATAATTTTATATATTTTAATAGTAATTAGATACCAAACATTCACTTCAGTTTACGTAATTTATAATCTCACAGTTAAAATTTTTGTTTTGTATTATTATAATATTCACGGACTTTAAAATTTAAGATTTATATTTTTATATCCCCCATTATAAATTTTCAGTATTAATTTAAACTTAGTTTCTGCTATCGCTGCTTTTAAAGTTTAAATTATAATTTTTTACGGGCACAATCTGGCATTTACTTTTGTGTCACGAACTCATGTCTAATTCTGATTTAGTGAAATTAATTTTAAAAATACACTTTACTTATTATAAGTTTTTAATAAAGCAAGTCCCCAGTACTAAGTTCAAAATACAAATGTAGAAAGGGCGATATTCTTTAAACACTGTCTCTTCTTGTTTTCTATTTTTATCGGTTATAATATTATAGTGATTTGAGTATCGAAGTTGTTTGTATAAATTAAGCACTTGCATACTTACTCCTTGTGTATGTTGTACAAGCATTGAGCAAATAGATAGGTGTAACGTACCAAAGCTAATAATTATTCAATCAATATTGTTTTGATTGAGTGTAGAAAATAAAAGACAATACAAAGAAGTAACAGTCGATCTTTAAAACCCCATTCTTTTCTTAACAAGTCGTACCAAAGCGTATATACGTTTTCAGAACTCACAGTTTACTCTCCCACTGTAAAGAGATTTGCTCATCTGTATTTAGATTTTTGATAGATGATAAATTTAGTTATCTATTGGTACTTTCGTACTATTAGGCAGACTGTGTGCTTGCGTGGAAACCTTATTCTGTAAAAGTAAACTTTATTCAATGTCCATTATTTCGTCACACGTGTGATTTGAAATAAAGTCAATAGTGTTCAGCAGCAGTTTAGATCGATCCTTATGTTTGAAGTGGTTTGATTAACCGTACTTTTTCTTTTTTATTGTTACAGAGTGTGAGTGGAGTATTACGTGAACGAAAACACTTTCAAGGAGAGACTCCAGCTGTACTTTATTAAGAATCAACGATCGAGTAAGTATAACTTTACTTCTAACGTTGTCGTTTTTAGTAACAACATAAAATACATTGCATCGTCATCATCATTATTGCAGTTGAACATTCAACATCCTTCATCTCTTACTCAACTCTATCAAGTGGGGGCAACACTACACCTCGTTCCTCGGTACGAGGCTGCCAGTCGAGATCCTTTCTCACCCATCGGTTGCAAGTCCTTCGAGATATATTGCTACTTGCCACTTCAGATTGATTCGTTAAATTTAAATATTGTATTAAAAAATAAAATAAAATGATGTGTCTTACTTGGTTTGAATAACATCTCCAGCACTCCCTCAATTTCGTGCGACCTTGAGCGTCATCATACGGCCAGCAGTGAAGAACCACGTCACAAATCCATAAGCTATCACTGACTTTCGGGTTTAAAGGTACACCAGACGAGAGATGTGAAGTAATTTCCCGAACGCTGCCCAGCCGAGTTGAATGCGTCGATTTACCTCTCGGTGGAAGTTAGACTTACCTAGTCAAACTATTTGGCCCAATTGTACTCAACAACTTTGAGCATAGTGCTCCCAGCAACTACCGGCATAAGTGTAACTTGAACGTTACACATGACTTTTGTTTTTTCAATGTTCATCTTAAGACCTATAAGTTGTAAGACAAGACCCTATTGAGGTCATTGAGCATAGTGCTTACGTCCTCCAGCGATTCTGCCATATGGACTATATCATCGGCAAATCGAAAGTGAGTGATGTACTTGCCATTGATGTTAATACCGTATCCTTTCCATTTCAGTAGCTTGAAAACATCTTCCAATGCAGCGGTGAAGAATTTCGGGATATAACGTCACCCAGTCTTACATCTCTCTGAACTTGAATAGGTTTCTTACTCCTGTACTCGGATAGCCATCGTAGCCTACGTACCGACTTTCAGCTGAAAGCCCAAATTTCGCGCAAATATTGTACCAAAGCCTTTTCGGAAGCCGACTTGTACGGGAGCTGGAAGTCGTCGAGTCTGCGTGCGATTCGTAATGGCTCACGAAACAGCACGTAGACGCGACTCAAGAGGGAAATCGTTCTGTAGTTCTTCAATAGAGCTTTGTTTTATTGAAGAACAAGACCACCGCACTTCTGCTCCATGTCTCCGGAGTAGTTCCACCACGGAGAATGGAATTAAAGAGCTTCTGAAGGAATTTCACGGCTTTTATCGTATTTAAATTAAACTCATTATTCCGTCTTATTACAAATACTAATTTATACACAGTTATAAATATAGTACGTAAGGATAATATGGTCATCCAGTTAATATGGTCACTTTCTTATAACGCAAAAACTTGCTTGAATGTGGTTTTGTGATACGATAGCTCATCACCGGCCACTCAAATAATTAGGGTTCATAAGGACGGTGCGTTATAGACACCATTTTAACAAATGACATTATAGTAAATATTTTAGTCGATTTAAGTATGGTGTAGTGTAGTTAGTTTTTCTTCGTTGCTTTCTAGAAGTGTTCCTATGTATTACCAAAGCTTGTTTTCTATTTTTGGCTTAATATATTAGTTATAGTACATAACTTTGAGTTTTTGTCTCTGTCGTTCTTCCAGTTTTGGTTTTTAAGGACGGCAAAGCTTGAGACGACCACATTACCCTCACGTACCTCACTAGTTTATACGTAGTCCCAGCTTTTAACTAGAGTTTGTTTGAATAAAGAAATCCAGCAGAAAATAGGCCACCTAAATTTTTAAGTATCCAGGATACTTGGAATTTGACAGCACATGATAAATTTCAATAGACTGTAGTGTCAGAGCTAAGTACTTTCGAAAGAAAATGTATACGCCTAACGATATCTTCGTAATGTGTAAAATAGCACCTATATGTGTTTCGTACAGTGATTGTGAAAACCGAAGACCCCTTTTACTAGAAATGTGGCATTCCATCTGTTGGCGACGCGCCTATAAGAATGTTTCAGTTTATTAAATCAACCGATGACGCATAGTTATAAAAAGCAAATTATCGAGCCACGACGCTCTGATAAGAAAATGCTTAGTTAAATCTTAAAGAAATGTCGAATTAATGATAAGAAGGTCTTGGGTTCGACTCCCAGGCCGGACTAGTTTGTTTGTTTTCCTAGGTAATATCGCCTAATAAATTCGTAAGGAATTTATAATATAAATTATGTTACCGGATTTGTTCCCCGGTCGAAATCATCTTTCTAATGATGTAAATTCATAATAATATTAAAGTGAAGTTAAATATCGGATTGGTTCCCCGGTCGAGATAATCACTCTGTGCATAGACAGAATTAAAGGAAATTAATTGCATAAGTATTGTCTTGTATAAGTATGATACGTTTGTACGAAAACAAATGCCTATTTGTTATGATTGATTAATGAAAACATTCACTTGTATTGTTATCTGATAAGAAGCATGATAACAAATAAGAGTCTTATCAGAAATAGTTTCCTACTGTTTGAAAACTATGTAGAAGCACTTGTCTATTTAATATTGTTAAAATTAAGTGTATTTCAGACTTTCATTTTTTCTGATAGTCGAGAGCCGTGCAAAGTTAGTTGTTCAAATAGTGTGAGTTCACGGAAGCACGCTGACCACGCCCTTAGGAGGCCGAATATGTAAAAATTTAAAATGTTTGAAATTTCAGCAATTTATGTAAAAATGACTTGTAAACTATTTCAGGTTGATTGTACGTGCTAAAAAGGTGAATTCTGTGTTATTTTTATGTGAAAATTCTTGTGCATAAGTGAAATAATGATAGTTTTGTATAAGAAATTTAAAAGTGTTTTAAATAGTGAAATGAATAGAGAAAATGTAAATTAAACTATTGTATTAGTTAACTTATGTATAAATTCAAGTAGGAAACATTGTTTTAACTTTCTGTGTTAAATATTTAAGAAGTTTGCATTTTGGATTTGTGAGTAAAATAGGTGGTTTTCGTTTAATAAATAAAAGGTTTTTTGTAATATGAAGATATAATGCATATCATGGTGAAGATATTGTTTTGTACTACCTATATTGACAAATTGTATTTGTATATGACTTGAGTAAATAAAGATATTAAGTGAAACGTGAGAGAGTAATAGTACAAATTCATGTTGTTAAGTTGCGCAGGCACGCGAATGACGCGGCTCACTTTCGCGTTTAGCTCTGGGGGTAGCTTAGTAAACGGGTTTTATTGCAATTCGTTCGGGAATCAAACCAGCAGTCAATAAGAAGAAGAAAGAAAAAGTGTAGGGAAGTGATAGGGAAAAGTGATTACTCTCTCACGGAACGGTTTGAAGATAATTGCTGTTTCATTCCCAAGATCCCTTAAGTTATACAGTCCACATCGAAGAATTAAGGCGTCGGGACCGGGACGACTTCGGAAGACCCGTAATCCCCGTCTGAACCTACTTGCTGAAAAGGAAAGAGGTTATCGCCCTAGTGTGTTACTCCGTTGCGGAGATCACATACGTTGTTCCCGAACCCAACGTAGGCGCGATAGGAGGCTGGATCGAGAGAAGCCTCGATTCCTTCCTTCTGTTTCTTAGTATTAGTCCCGCCTGTAGGTCCTTTTCAATTGGACCTTCGGAGCCGGATTAAAGACCACCCGTACCCCGCCAGCTGGATCAAGGAACCAGCTGTGGACTGCTGGTTGTGGAAAAAGAAGACCTTCGGAAGCCGAGTGAAGATCAGCAGCCGAAGGAAGCCGGAGGTTTGAGCTGAAGCAATAGGACCAAAGGCCAGAAGACCAGGACGTCAGCGCTGAAGGACGGGACCTGGAACTACCGGAAGAAAGAAAACCGGGATTGCAGCTTGGAGCGTGTGCTCGCATGGGGCACGTATCGCAGCCGGGCGCAGGTGTCTTGTGAAGGCACTCATCGTGGCCAAGCAGGGCTTGGCATTTTCCTGTCGGGCAAACGTGCTCGACATTTCCTGTCAGACGATCGTGTCTGGCATTTCCTGTCGGACGACCGTGTCCGGCATTTCCCGTCGGGTCATCAGGGTGCAAGAAGCATCCACCGCTGCTGCTGCCGGGCGAGGGTGCGCGTGGGCACCTGACTGCATCGCGGCCGGAGGAGGGCGCTTGGACGAGGCGTCACTGGCAACTGGGCGGCGAGCACAGTATACATCCCGACCACCTAACGGTGCCAAACGGTTGGGCTCTGGCATAACACCTTCGGGTGGAGCAGTTCTCTCGAGCGAGACTGCGCTTGCACTACCGCTCGACTGTTTCGTCATATTCCTTGGCGGGACAGTTCCTGAACCTTTCCTCCATTCCATTCCTGCACGACTCCATCCCTGGACGGCTCACCTCGGTAGGCCCCGTTCAGGATTGATAGGGCTGTTAGGGCTGTTAGGGTGGTAGTAGGGTTGGGAGATAAAGGGGGGGGAGGGGTAGTGGTGTTAGGTTGGGGTGTAGAAGGGTTGTAGGTGAGGGGTTGTAGGGACCGTAGGGACAGTTAGGGACCGTAGGCCAACAATCACCTTCCTGCAAGATGAAGAAAGCACAAGACCAGACAGGGAGAAGCGAAGGGAGCAGGACAAGGACAGGGCTCTCAAGAAAGGCTAAAGAAGCGGAATCATCTGGAGCGACCACAGCTACTGCGTCAAATGGAGCAACTCCTTCAAGTGGAGCCACCACCGACACGTCCACATGCACGTGGGACACGGGGACGTCCGTGGCAACGACAAGCAACAGGACGGACACCAGTGGTACGCAAGCCAGCACCGCACAACAATCCGTTATATCCAGGAGTGAAACGGTGGTCGAAAAAGTAGGTCAAAGGACCGAAGAAGCGGCATCGTCAAGGACAGTAATCGGGCACACTAGTGATAAAGGGTCACAAAGAGGTAGTAGGTCATCGCGATCGGCGAGGCTGAAAGCCGAATTAGAGGCGCGGATTAAATTCGAACGCTCAGAGCTCGAACGAGCACAGGCAGCTGCTGCCTTAGCCAAGTCTCAATTGGAGTTGGCACGACTCAACCGAGAAGAGGAGATCGACTCGAGTGAGGATGATGAAGAGCGGAATACTCAGGTAGAACCTTTCGTAAGGAGTTGGGTTCAGCAAACCATAATGAGCGCGCCGGTTAGTGTAGCACAACCCGATGTTACTGATAAGGAAGCGTGCAAAGGATCGCGCCGCAAAGGGGCGGAGATCGAGCGCAACCAAGGAAATGCACAGAAAACACACGCGAGTGAGGTGTCAGAATTGACCGAAGCGATTGTGAGTGCAATAAAAATAGCTGGTAAAGATAAGTCTTCCCAGCTTCATTTCCTCCAGGAATTACCGGTGTTCGATGGAGACCCGGGTGAATGGATTATTTTCAAAACGGTGTTTGATGACACGAGAAGCCAATTTTCAGGGGTGCAGAATGTCGCACGCCTTAGGAGGGCATTAAAGGGCACCGCTAAGGAAGCGGTTAAGTCGTTGTTGTTTACTTTGTGTGAACCGGAAGAAATAATGAACGCTCTCGAAAGAAGATTCGGTAGGGTTGAGATGCTCATTCTATCCGAAATCGAGAATGTAAAGCGTATGCCAAGATTGGCAGAAGATTGCCGGAATATAGGATCTTTTGCAAGTCGTATTACGAACATGGTTGCCACGATACAAGCGTTGAATCAACCACAGTATTTGTACTCACCGGAGTTAGTGAGCCGCATAGTGGAGAAGCTCGGAACTATGATTAAATTTAAATGGTTTGAATATCGAGCTCAGTATCCTTTGGAGCCAGAGTTACAGAAGATGGCCAAGTTTTTAAATTTATTGAGTGAACAATTTGGAGCGTCCTTAACCAATGAAAATGCGCCTGAAAAAAGGAAGCGTCCTGAATTCAGGAAGCAAACTGTACACACCGCAAAGGGAGGTGTACGCAGATGTGCCGTGAGCGAGCGCTGTATGCGCCGAAGTAAATCGAGCGAGCGTTTAGAACGCCGAAATAGTAAAGGGCACAACCGACAAGTGGTTATGACAACCCAGGATAAGCCTGTAAGTCGGGTAACACATAAGTGTGTTATATGCAACAAGGAGCACTCTATATTGAGTTGTTACAAGTTTAAGGACATGAATATTCACGAGAAATGGGAAGCGGTCAAAAAAGCGAAAGTATGTTTCCAATGTTTGTCACCTAACCATAGGAGGTTAGAGTGCAAAGCGAAAAAATGTGGTGTAGAGGGATGTAGAATGTCACATCATCGAATGCTACACCGATACCCCAAGGAAAAAACCTCGCCACAAGGGGACGAGGGGGGTAAAGAGGCTCAGATTACAACTGTTAGTACAGTAAATGCACTGGCATGTGCATATTTAAAGATCATACCGGTCGAGTTGCATGGGCCTAGAGGAAAGGTCAAAACAACAGCTCTTCTGGATGAGGGATCGACCATGACACTCATAGAGGAGTGGATGGCTCAGAAATTAGCGCCTCGCGGACGTAAAGAGGGATTACGTATCGAAGCCGTGGGAGGAAAGCGAATTAACGACGATAGTTCGTATCGCTTAAACGTTAAAATAAAAGGCATTTACTCGAGCGACTTGGAAGAGATAAGTGTACAAACAATTAAGTCACTTAACCTTTCTCCGCAGTCAGTAAGCCGAGAATTATTACAACGGTGTTCTCATTTGACACCGATTAAGGATGAGTTGATGTATGAGAGGTCGAAACCTACCATATTAATTGGTCAGGACAATTGGCATCTCATAGTTACTCGTGAATTAATTTCAGGAGGTAAGAACCTACCTGTAGCATCGCTCACCAAACTGGGATGGGTTTTGCATGGTCACATATCGGGTGGCATTAAACCGATCAAGGTTGTTAACCACATTTCCGCCAAGAAGGAGGAAGATATGGATAAATTGATCAAGGATTACTTTAGTTTGGAATCTCTGGGAGTATCGGCTAGAAAGCCCGTGAACGACCCAGAAGAACGAGCATTAAGTATTTTGAACAAAACGGTACGTCGTATACCTAATAATAGGTACGAGACTGCTTTGTTATGGCGCACAGACAATGAGTGCTTGCCGTCGAATAGAGCGCAGGTTGAAAGTCGCCTGTTTAATATTGAGAAAAAGCTAAACAAAAATAGCGAGTTGAAGAAGGAATACGAGAAGCAAATTGAAAATCTCATCGTTAACGGTTACGCAGAGAAAGCGAACCATATTTCCATTTCCCCACGTACGTGGTACCTTCCTCACTTCGCAGTGACTCACCCACAAAAGAAGAAAATAAGGATAGTTTTCGACGCCGCCGCAAAGACGGGCGGACGTTGTCTCAATGATGCATTGTTAACCGGACCGGACTTATTGAAGTCGTTGTTCGGAGTTCTGCTACGATTCAGAGAAGGAAGCGTGGCAGTAATGGCAGACATTAAAGAAATGTTCCTGCAAGTGAAAATCCGGGATGAAGACAGGGATAGCCTTCGATTCTTATGGCGGCACAATCGTGACGCGCCACCGGAAGAGTATAGAATGACGTCACTCATATTTGGAGCGCCATCATCACCATGCATCGCTATATATGTAAAGAATAGGAATGCGCAGGACAACGCGCATATCTATCCAGAAGCAGCTTCCGCTACGGAAAGCAATTTTTATATGGATGACTATCTACAGGCATTTCCCGACGTGACGACGGCCGAAAGGATAGTAAACGATATGTATGAATTACATAAGCATGCTTCTTTCCAACTGAGGGGATGGGCTAGCAACCGACCCGAAGTTTTAAGTAAAATGGAAAATAAATATAAGAGCGACAGTGCTTCGCTTGGAGATAAAGAGCACACAGAGCGCACGTTAGGTTTGATTTGGAATATCAAACGGGATATAATAAGTTTCTCCACAAGTCTTCGTAGCACACCGGAAGAGGTGATGGAGGGTTTGCGACCGCCTACGAAGAGGGAGATAACTAGCGCTGTGATGTCAGTTTTCGATCCTTTGGGACTCGCATCACCCATAACGATTCAAGGGAAGTCGTTGATCCAGCAAGTATGGAGGACAGGCATCTCTTGGGATGAAGAAGTTTCACACGAATTACACGTGTTATTTTGTAAATGGATATCGGAAGTGAAGAAATTAGGTCACTTAGAAGTACCTAGACCCGTTGCTGAAGGCACCGGCAAGGGAGAGTTACACACTTTCACGGATGCTAGTGAAAAAGCATACGCTGCCGCGGTGTATTACGTCACCACGGACGAGCAAGGAAGAAGGCGGATTACGCTGATCGCCGCAAAGGCAAGAATAGCGCCATTGAAACCAATTTCGATTCCAAGGCTTGAATTGCAAGCAGCTCTTATGGGCAGCAGACTGGCTGCTTCGGTTAGTGAAGAGAGCAAGTACGAGATGTCCGAGAGAGTGTTTTGGACAGACTCACGTACAGTGTTAGCGTGGATTAAGTCAGATCCTCGCGCTTTTAAACCATTCGTTGCTCATCGATTGGCTGAGATCGAAGATCACAGTAAGCCATGTGAATGGCGATGGGTTCCAACGTCACAAAATGTGGCAGATGACGCCACGAGAAATTTCCCTTCCACCTTCGATGTAAGTCATCGCTGGTTTCAAGGACCTGAATTCCTCAGGAAAAGTCCTGATTTATGGCCCAAACAAGTGGACACCATAAAAAACTTAGAAACAGGTGAAGAAAAATCGCCAAAGGGCGTAAATACGTTAAGAAAGCCAGAACCGTTAAGTCTACCCGACTACGGACGATTTAGCAGCTTTAAGAAATTCCTTGGGGCAACTACACGCACCTTACAAGCGGTAGAAAAATTCAAGAGTTTAAGAAAGTCGGTTAAAGGACCCGACGACGCAGCCGAAAAGTCGGTTATGTGTTCCAACAAAGTTTTAGCAAAGTCGGTTAAAGGACCCGATGGCGCGTTGGACATAGCGCTCTTGAAAAAAGCGGAATTCTTAATTTGGAAGTTCGTTCAAGACGAATGTTTTTATTCGGAAATAAAATGCTTGAAAGCAGGCAAAAGCGTTGAAAGAAGTTCACGCTTAAGTAAATTATCTATGGAAATAGGAGAAGATAACTTACTTCGTTTAAATGGACGTTTACCTTTCAAGTCTAATTTGACCGAGGAAAGTAGAAAACCTGTCATATTGGACGGTAAACATGAAATCGTTAAAATGATGATTAGAGAAGTTCATCATCATTTTGGACATGCCAATCACCAGACGGTGATGAATGAGGTGAACCAGAAATTTTATGTCTTGAACTTACGTAATGTAGTACGTAGTGTGTCACATCATTGCCAGTGGTGCAGGACATACAGGTCAAAGCCGCAGAACGTGCCACAAGGAAATATTCCTCTGGAGAGAATAGCTCACAATGATCATCATGAGCCACCTTTTACATGCTCAGCTGTGGATTATTTTGGTCCTATGAGTGTGACTATAGGAAGGCGACACGAAAAACGTTGGGGTGTTTTATTCACGTGTCTGACTACCAGAGCAGTACATCTGGAATTAGCAGCCTCATTGACACCAGCGTCAATGATAATGGCGTTAAGGCGATTTATCGCCAGAAGAGGAAAACCAACCGTTATATACAGCGATAACGGGACAAATTTCAAAGCTGCAAATAAAGAATTGTTGAAAGCATGCGAAGAATGCTATGAGAGCATGAAAAATGAGTCATTTAAGAAGTACATTAAATGGAAATTTATACCTCCGGGAGCACCGCACATGGGTGGCGCCTGGGAGAGGTTAGTAAGGTCGATTAAAATTGCGTTGACCGCTACGCTCAAGGAAAAGAGCCCACGAGAGGAGGTTCTACATACGTTACTCTTAGAAGCAGAGCACACAGTGAATTCCAGGCCTCTGGTAACATTCAGTATGGATAGTCCTGAAGAGGGTTTGACACCCAATCATTTTCTTCTGGGACGCTCATGTGGTGATCGACCACCTGGATTATTTCTAGAGCGGCATCTGACGGGTCAACTCAATTGGAAAGCTGCACAGAGGTTAGCCGACCATTTTTGGACAAGGTGGCTGAAGGAATATATGCCTACCTTAATACCGCGAACAGGTAGTAATGGAAAATTCATGGAACCTAAAGAAGGCGATATTGTTTTGATAATAGATCATTCGTTGCCACGAAATACGTGGCCAAAAGGAAAAATTAGTAGAACGTTACCGGGACCAGACGGTCACACCAGAGTGGTTGACGTCATTACTAGCACAGGTATCTTGAGGAGACCTACATCCAGAATAATAGTCCTGGTACCCGCGACGCCTCCCAAATGATGGTGCTGACGCACGGGGGGGAGATTGTTGGCGACGCGCCTATAAGAATGTTTCAGTTTATTAAATCAACCGATGACGCATAGTTATAAAAAGCAAATTATCGAGCCACGACGCTCTGATAAGAAAATGCTTAGTTAAATCTTAAAGAAATGTCGAATTAATGATAAGAAGGTCTTGGGTTCGACTCCCAGGCCGGACTAGTTTGTTTGTTTTCCTAGGTAATATCGCCTAATAAATTCGTAAGGAATTTATAATATAAATTATGTTACCGGATTTGTTCCCCGGTCGAAATCATCTTTCTAATGATGTAAATTCATAATAATATTAAAGTGAAGTTAAAGATCGGATTGGTTCCCCGGTCGAGATAATCACTCTGTGCATAGACAGAATTAAAGGAAATTAATTGCATAAGTATTGTCTTGTATAAGTATGATACGTTTGTACGAAAACAAATGCCTATTTGTTATGATTGATTAATGAAAACATTCACTTGTATTGTTATCTGATAAGAAGCATGATAACAAATAAGAGTCTTATCAGAAATAGTTTCCTACTGTTTGAAAACTATGTAGAAGCACTTGTCTATTTAATATTGTTAAAATTAAGTGTATTTCAGACTTTCATTTTTTCTGATAGTCGAGAGCCGTGCAAAGTTAGTTGTTCAAATAGTGTGAGTTCACGGAAGCACGCTGACCACGCCCTTAGGAGGCCGAATATGAAAAATTTAAAATGTTTGAAATTTCAGCAATTTATGTAAAAATGACTTGTAAACTATTTCAGGTTGATTGTACGTGCTAAAAAGGTGAATTCTGTGTTATTTTTATGTGAAAATTCTTGTGCATAAGTGAAATAATGATAGTTTTGTATAAGAAATTTAAAAGTGTTTTAAATAGTGAAATGAATAGAGAAAATGTAAATTAAACTATTGTATTAGTTAACTTATGTATAAATTCAAGTAGGAAACATTGTTTTAACTTTCTGTGTTAAATATTTAAGAAGTTTGCATTTTGGATTTGTGAGTAAAATAGGTGGTTTTCGTTTAATAAATAAAAGGTTTTTTGTAATATGAAGATATAATGCATATCATGGTGAAGATATTGTTTTGTACTACCTATATTGACAAATTGTATTTGTATATGACTTGAGTAAATAAAGATATTAAGTGAAACGTGAGAGAGTAATAGTACAAATTCATGTTGTTAAGTTGCGCAGGCACGCGAATGACGCGGCTCACTTTCGCGTTTAGCTCTGGGGGTAGCTTAGTAAACGGGTTTTATTGCAATTCGTTCGGGAATCAAACCAGCAGTCAATAAGAAGAAGAAAGAAAAAGTGTAGGGAAGTGATAGGGAAAAGTGATTACTCTCTCACGGAACGGTTTGAAGATAATTGCTGTTTCATTCCCAAGATCCCTTAAGTTATACAGTCCACATCGAAGAATTAAGGCGTCGGGACCGGGACGACTTCGGAAGACCCGTAATCCCCGTCTGAACCTACTTGCTGAAAAGGAAAGAGGTTATCGCCCTAGTGTGTTACTCCGTTGCGGAGATCACATACGTTGTTCCCGAACCCAACGTAGGCGCGATAGGAGGCTGGATCGAGAGAAGCCTCGATTCCTTCCTTCTGTTTCTTAGTATTAGTCCCGCCTGTAGGTCCTTTTCAATTGGTCCTCGCGAGCCGAATTCCTTTTCACCATCTTAGTCCTCAAGGGTGACAACGCATCTGCATTTCGATTCTTAATAGAGGATAGATGTAGAATGTCTACGGGCTGCAGTAACTACTTACCATCAGGTGGACTGTGTTCGCGTAGTATGATGTCGAAATTTAAGTTTCTCCTTCATCTAGAAGTGATTTAGCCCCTACAACTCAAGAACAATAATAGGTTAATTCATGAAGTTTGGATCCTAAATATTTAATTCGTGACTCAATAAAATTAAATAGGTCTAAAAGTTTATGACTTATAAGGGGCTCGAAACTAGTCCAAAATGGTTCGTAAGATTGTACATAGGTGTGGATATACACACTTCCAACGTGTCGCCGTTTTCTTTTCCAAACTAGGTCAAGCCTAGTTTGGAAAACACACCTGTGTCTAGATTATTTAAAAAAAATACGTGAAACATCCATACTGCAACTATTTTAGTAGTACAGTTGTAGCACGACTGGGTAGGCTCGACTGAGTAAGGACCACGCTCTCACATAATACCAGCGTAAAATAGCTACTTAACGCTGGTGTGTTTCGTATGGTGAGTGTAGGAACCGGAGATCCTTTTTACTGGAAAAGAGGCATTCCATCTTAGTCCTCACGAGTGATAACGCATTTGCATTTTGATTCGTAATTGACGATGGATGTAGATGTCTATGGACCACAGCAACCACTTACCATCGGGTGGACCGTGTGCTTGTTTGTCAAAAATATATAATTAAATGAAACTAATTTTAACTATTTAAATCTCGACGTTTCAGGTGCTTTACAGCAATCAATCATTATTTATTAGTGATGCAACGGAAGTGTCAATCGGAAGCAGAAACGGAAATAGAAACGGATGCGGAAACGGAAATAATACTTATTAAAATTACAAATAAAACTTACGAAAACAGAAGCAGAAACGGATGTTAAAAACCACGCAGAACTTCCGCAGTTGCGGAAACAGAAACGGAGTTCTGTTGCATCACTATTATTTATACACGTTTAATACGTGTAGGTACTTGACTTTACTACAAAAATGAAACCGACCGGTTAGCTATAGGTTTCGCCGGGGTATATATGTAATAAACAAAACTAATAGTACTCTATAAGTGCATATAAACAAAATTGAAGTATCTCTGTGTAAATATTGCAATAAGTGGTTAATACGTCTACTAAACGCAAAGGGTTATTTGCATGGTATTAAATCTAAGTAAAATTTTAAAAACGGTTGTTCATCCATTTACAAAAATGTCTAACGCTCTGTCTACTCGTCTGTGTGTCTGTTTGTTTGTTTGGGCTAATCTCACGTTTAAACTGATTGTGATAAAACAGTACACATAGAGAGCAATACCAGGAGGTAACTAGGTTATTTTATTCGAAAAACATAAAGATTTACATAGAAAAAAGAAAAATTGCCACATGAATAAATCGTATCCAAGCAAAGCAGTGGCGAATAGCCGGTAATAAACATAACTTTAGCGTACACCATAAACAAAAAATACAAAAATAAAGGAGTTATGGATCTTTATAAGTTGTACAATGGAACCAACGAGCTACGATTTTTATAGAAAACGCTACTTCTCAATTACACGATTTACATGATACTGCGCAACCAAACATTTCACCTCAGTCCCTGCTAACGACATCTGGTGAAGATTATTCTCATGACATCCTATATACGTCCTACTGCTGGACACAGGTCATCTCTCTTTTCTGAGCTGGCTAAAGAGCAACCCTCCACCTCCCATGGCCCCACCAACCTTGCGATTATACGGGTCGAATCACGAGAGGTGCACGCAGTACTTGCTCAGGGCTCTTTCCCGCGCGCACTTTCTTGAATCTCTACAAGTTATTTAATCTACTCCTTGTCCTATTTTTCCACTCTCCCCTTCTGGGCTGGACATACAAAGAACGCCTTCGGTTCCGGGTTGTTCTTCACTTGAATGTTTTTTTGCCAAGGCAGTCCTCCTTACGTGCCATCCGTACGAAAACTCGCGCAACCGACCAAAGTTCTCCTGCTCGTCAACGAGTTCCGGGTATTAAACCGGGCCAATCTATCCGCGTACTATTCCATCCATCATCTTACACCTCAAATCGTCATAGATACTCCACACTCACGCACACTCGATTCAGCCGGTTTCATATCATACAGTCTCTTCCTAAAGCATCCATGCCCATTGAGAATCTGTGAGACTTGGTAGTCCGGTACGACCCAATTTGCATTGAGTCGCGCCGCCACGTCCTGGAAAAAGCAGAATATTTCACTGCCATTCATCTCATTCTTCCATAGTTCCTGCCATACATTCATAACTTCAGCCCAAATTTCGCGCTTACGTCTGCTCAACTCCCCATTCTCAGCGTTTTTACGCATCCGGTCAATCCTACCAACACCGGAAGCGCTGCAGTACATATCGTCCTATAGCCCTTCGTCAACAACACGAGCGAGGATCTCTGCGATCTCGTATAATTCCCCACACGATCAACCCAAAAGGTTGCGGTTTGTATAGAACACGGAGGGTCGGGTAGCACATGCCCCAAGAAGATGCCGAAACTCGCGACATCTTCCCAAAATATCTCCCAGCACTCTCTCCCATGTCCTTGGCGTGCTGAATGAAAAGTGGACTTGTCTCTAGCGTAACACCCAATAACTTAATCGACATTACGCTTCTTCTTCTTCTTCCCACGATGATACCAGCTCCAATGTGGATTTGGCCGCTCTTTCTATTTCAACTGCATACGCCAACATTTTCGTACCTAAGGAGAATGGCAGCCTCAACAAATCGTCCAGCAGTAGATTCCACAGGGTCGATCCAAGAACTGATCCCTGCGGCCAGCCTATGATCGAGCGTTTCCATTCTAACACTCACCTACGAATATACGCACTCGTCGGTTGGTGAAATAGTCCACCAACATGCGGTAGATGTTAGTCAGAATCTCCCCTTGTTTGGCTTTCAACAGTAGCATTGGCAACCATGCATTATCAAATGCTCCCGATATGTCAAGGAAGACGGCCTGCACATACTTACGCTGCGACTCGCGAGCAGTGCTAAGCACATCTTGCAGAGCCATTACCGTTGACCGACCCGGTGAAAACCCGTGCTGGTAGTTCGATATTCCCCTCACTCAACTGGGGGCACACATACATTTTGTTGGTCCGACATGAAGGTTTTTCTTCACCGCCATCGTAAGTCAGCACTAGAAAATGGAATCACCAATTTTATTGGTGTTTTATTGGTGCTCGTGTACAGATACCATAGATTTTTTATATACTAAGGGTGGTTGACTGAGTATCAAAATGCAGATGCGTTGTCACCCTTGAGGACTAAGATGGAATTCCTCGTTCCAGTAAAACAGGTCTCTGGTTCTCTACACTCACCATGCGAAACACAGCAGCATTAAGCTACTATTTTACGATGGTATTTTAACACAATACACACACACACACACATACACACACACACACACACACACACACACACACACACACACACGCACGCAAGCACGCACGCACGCACGCACCCATGCACGCACGCACGCACGCACGCACGCACACACACACACACACACACACACACACACACACACACACAAATGAAGCTTAAGGTTTATTGTAATAAACTGAGAGATGACTGTACATTTGTGCCATTTACTGTAGAGACTATTGGTCCGTGTGATCCACTAGCGGTGAAGTTCTTATAGGAACTGTATCCGCAGCTGGCCATCACCACTGGAGATAAGATGGCAGGTTCTTTTCTCGCTCTAAGAATAAGTGCAGCCATTCAACGTGGAAACGCAGCAAGCGGTCTTGGCGCTATACGCTGAGTAGGAATGTATATTATTATAATTTATGTTTTATTTCAATGTTATGTAAATAACTGTTGGCGACGCGCCTATAAGAATATTTCAATTTATTAGTTAACCGATTACGAATAGCTTCTAAAAAGCAAATTATCGAGCAATAATATTCTAATAAGAAAATGCTTAGTTGAAACTTAAAGAAATATCGAATTAATGATATGAAGGTCTTGGGTTCGACTCCCAGGCCGGAATAGTTTATTGTTTTCCTAGTAATATTTTGTTAATAAATTCATATAGGGAATTTTTAAGATATAAATTATGTTACCGGATTTTTTTCCCCGGTTGAAATCATCTTTCCAATGATGTTAATTTAAAGAAATATTAAAATAAAGTTAAAGAACAGGATTTGTTCCCCGGTCGAGATGATCGCTGTGCATAAGTAGAATCAATGGAAATTAATTGCATAAGTATTGTCTTATATGAGTTTGATATGTTTCGTATGAAAACAAATGCCTATTTGCTATATTGATTGATTTATGAAAACATTCACTTATATTGTTTGATAAGAAACATGAAAACTGATAAGAATCTGATTAGAAATAGTTTCCTACAGTTTGAGAATTGTGTAGAATCATTTATTCACCTAGTATTGTTGATATTAGACTTTCCATTTTTACTGATAGACGATAGCCGTGCAAAAGTTAGTTGTTCAAATAGTGTGAGATCATAGACGCACGCTAGCCACGTACTTAGGAGGCCAAATATGTAAAAATTTAAATATTTGCAATTTCAGCAATTTATGTAAAAATGACTTGTAAAACATTTCAGATTGATTGTTCGTGTAAAAGAGGTGAATTCTGTGTTATTTTTATGTGAAAATTCCTGTGAATAAGTGAAATAATGATAGTTTTGTATAAGAAATTTAAAAGTGTTTTAATAGTGAAATGTATAGAGAAAATGTAAATTAAACTGTTGTATTGGTTAAGATATGTATAATTTCAAGTGGAAAACATTGTTTTAACTATATTTAAGAAATTTCAACTTTGAACATGTGAGTAAAATAGGCATATTTTGTTAAATAAATAAAAGGTTTTTTGTGATATGAAAATGTAATGTATATCGTAGTATAGATATTTTTTTGTGCTATATTTATAAGTAAGTTGTATAAATGTATGTCTTATACAAATAAAGTTATTGAGTAAACCGTGAGAGAGTGACAGAACAAATTGATGTAATTGAGTTGCGCAAGCGCACGAATGGCGCGCTTCACTTTCGCGTATAGCTCTGGGGTGGCTCAGTAAATGAGTTTTCTTGCAATTCGTTCGGGAATCCTTCAGGAAAAAGTTTGGGAATCAGACCAGCGGTCAATAATAAGAAGAAAGAAAAAGTGTAGGGAAGTGATAGGGAAAAGTAATTACTCTCTCACGGAACGTTTTGAAGATAATTGCTGTTTTATTCCCAAGGAATTCGTCCCTCGAAATAATACAGTCCACATCGAAGAATTAAGGCGTTGGGACCGGGACGACTTCGGAAGATCCGTTATCCCCGCCTGAACCTATTTTCTGAAAAGGAAGAGGTTATCGCCCTTGTTTGTTTCTCCGTTGCGGAGATCACATACGTTGTTCCCGAACCCAACGTAGGCGTTATAGGAGGCTGATCGAGAGAAGCCTCGATTCCCCCCTTTTGTTTCTTAGTTTAACGTTTACGCACCCTGGTTCCTTTTCAAGTGGTCCTTCGAAGCAGGATCAAGGAACCAGCTGTGGACTGCTGGTTGTGGAAAAAGAAGACCTTCGGAGCTGAGTGAAGATCAGCAACCGAAGGAAGCCGGAGGTTTGAGCTGAAGCAACAGGACCAAAGGCCAGAAGACCAGGTCAGCGCAGTAGGACTGGACCTGGAACTACTTGAAGAAAGAAAACCGGGATTGCGGCTTGGGGCGTGTGTTCACATGGGGCACGTATCGCAGCCAGGCGCAGGTGCCTTGTGAAGGCGCTCATCGTGGCCAAGCAGGGCTTGGCATTTTTCCTGTCGGGCAAGCGTGCTCGGCATTTTCCTGTCGGACGATCGTGTCCGGCATTTCCTGTCGGACGACCGTGTCCGGCATTTCCTGTCGGACGACCGTGTCCGGCATTTCCTGTCGGGACATCAGAGGGTGCAAGAAGAAGAAGCATCCACCGCTGCTGCTGCCAGGCGAGGGTGCTCGTGGTCACCTGACTGCATTGCGGCCGGAAGAGGGCGCTTGGAAGAGGCGTCACCGGCGACTGGGCGACGAAGCGCAGCATACATCCCGACCACCTAACGGTACCAAACGGTCGGGCTCTGGCACAACACCTTCGGGTGGAGCAGTTCTCTCGAGCGAGACTGCGCTTGCACTACCGCTCGACTGTTTCGTCATATTCCTTGGCGGGACAGTTCCTAAACCTTTCCTCCATTCCATTCCTGCACGACTCCATCCCTGGACGGCTCACCTCGGTAGGTCCCGTTCAGGATTGATAGGGCTGATAGGGCTGTTAGGGTGGTGGTAAGGTTGTAGGGTTGGGAGATAAAGGGGGGGAGGGGTAGTGGGGTTAGGTTGGGGTGTAGAAGGGTTGTAGGTAAAGGGTTGTAGGGACCGTAGGGACAGTTAGGGACCGTAGGCCAACAATCACCTTCCTGCAAGATGAAGCGATGAAGACAGGGAGAAGCGAAGGAACCAAGACAAGGACAGGGCCCTCAAGAAAGGCTAAAGAGGTGGAATTATCTGGAGCGACCACAGATACTGCTTCGAGTGGAACAACTCCTTCAAGTGGAGTCACCACCGATACGTCCACATGCACGTGGGGCTCAGAGACGTCCATGGCAACGACAAGCAATAGGACGGACACCAGTGGTACGCAGACCAGCACCGCACAACAATCCGTTATATCCAGGAGTGAAACTGTAGTCGAAAAAGTAGGTCAAAGGACCGAAGAAGCGGCATCGTCAAGGACAGTAATCGGGCACACTAGTGACAAATGGTCACAGATAGGTAGTAGGTCGTCGCGATCTGCGAGGCTGAAAGCCGAATTAGAGGTGCGGATTAAATTCGAACGCTCAGAGCTCGAACGAGCACAGGCAGCTGCTGCCTTAGCCAAGTCTCAATTGGAGTTGGCACGTCTCAACCGAGAAGAGGAGATCGACTCGAGTGAGGATGATGAAGAGCGGAATACTCAGGTGGAACCTTTCGTAAGGAGTTGGGTTCAGCAGACCATAATGAGCGCGCCGGTTAGTGTAACACAACCCGATATTACTGATGAGGGAGCGTGTAATGGATCACGCTGCAAAGGTCGAGCGCAACCTAGGAAATGCACAGAAAACACACGCGAGTGAGGTGTCAGAATTGACCGAAGCGATTGTGAGTGCAATAAAGATAGCGGGAAAAGATAAGTCTTCCCAGCTTTATTTCCTCCAGGAATTACCGGTGTTCGATGGAGACCCGGGTGGATGGATAGTTTTCAAAACGGTGTTTGAAGACACAAGAAGCCAATTTTCAGGGGTGCAGAATGTCGCACGCCTTAGGAGGGCATTAAAGGGCACCGCTAAGGAAGCGGTTAAGTCGTTGTTGTTTACTTTGTGTGAACCTGAAGAAATAATGAACGCTCTCGAAAAAAGATTCGGTAGGGTTGAGATGCCCATTCTAGCCGAAATCGAGAATGTAAAGCGCATGCCAAGATTGGCAGAAGATTGCCGGAATATAGGATCTTTTGCAAGTCGTATTACGAACGTGGTTGCCATAGTACAAGCGTTGAATCAACCATAGTATTTATACTCACCGGAGTTAGTATGCCGTATAGTGGAGAAACTTGGAACTATGATTAAATTTAAATGGTTTGTATATCGAGCTCAGCATCCTTTGGAGCCAGAGTTACAGAAGATGGCCAAGTTTTTAAATTTATTGAGTGAACAATTTGGAACGTCCTTAAGCAATGAAAATGTGCCTGAAAAACGGAAGCATCCTGAATTCAGGAAGCAAACTCTACACACCGCAAAGGGGTCTGTACGCAACCGTTACAAGAGCGTTTAAGGAACGTTTAAGGACAACACAAGAAGTTTAAGGACATGAATAATCGCGACAAATGGGAGGCGGTCAGGCGGTTAAAAAAGCGAAAGTATGTTTTCAATGTTTGTCACCTAACCATATGAGGTTAGAGTGCAAAGGGAAAAAATGTGGTGTAGAGGGATGTAAAATGTCACATCATCGGATGCTACACCGATACCCCAATGAAAATACCTCGCCGCAAGGGGACGAGGGGGGTAAAGATGCTCAAATTACAACTGTTAGTACAGTGAATACATTGGCATGTGCATACTTAAAGATTATACCGGTCGAGTTGTATGGACCTAGAGGAAAGGTCAAGACAACAGCTCTTCTGGATGAGGGTTCGACCATGACACTCATAGAGGAGTGGATGGCTCAGAAGTTAGCGCTTCGCGGACGTAAAGAAGAATTACGTATTGAAGCCGTGGGAGGTAAGCGAATTAACGACGACAGTTCGTATCGCTTAAACGTTAAGATAAAAAGCATTTACTCTAACGACTTAGAAGAGATAAGCGTACAAACAATTAAGTCACTTAACCTTTCTCCGCAGTCAGTGAGCCGAGAATTATTGCAACGGTGTTCTCATTTGATACCGATTAAGGACGAGTTGATGTATGAGAGGTCCAGACCTACAATATTAATTGGCCAGGACAATTGGCATCTCATAGTTACTCGTGAATTAATTTCAGGAGGTAAGAACCTACCTGTAGCATCGCTCACCAGTCTTGGATGGGTTTTACATGGTCACATATCGGGTGGCATCAAACCAATCAAGATTGTTAACCACATTTCCACCAAGAAGGAGGAGGACATGGATAAGTTGATCAAAGATTATTTTAGTTTCGAATCTCTGGGAGTGTCTGCGCGAAAGCCCGCGAACGACCCGGAAGAACGAGCTTTAAATATTTTGAGCAAAACGGTACGTCGTATACCTAATAATAGGTACGAGACTGCTCTGTTATGGCGCACAGACAAATTGTGCATGCCGTCGAATAGAGCGGAGGTTGAAAGTCGCTTGTTTAATATCGAAAACAAACTTGATAAAAATAGCGAGTTGAAAAAGGAATATGAGAAGCAAATTGAAAATCTCATCGTTAACGGTTACGCAGAGAAAGCGAACCATATTTGCATTTCCCCACGCACGTGGTATCTTCCTCACTTCGCAGTGACTCACCCACAAAAAAAGAAAATAAGAATAGTTTTCGACGCCGCCGCAAGGACGGGCTTACGTTGTCTTAATGATGCATTGTTAACCGGACCGTACTTATTGAAGTTGTTGTTTGGAGTTCTGCTACGATTCAGAGAAGGAAGCTTGGCAGTGATGGCAGACATTAAACATATGTTCCTGCAAGTGAAAATCCGGGAAGAAGACAGGGATAGCCTTCGATTCTTATGGCGGCACAATCGTGACGCGCCACCGGAAGAGTATAGAATGACGTCACTCATATTTGGAGCGGCATCATCACCATGCATCGCTATATATGTGAAGAATAGGAATGCGCAGGATAACGCACATATCAATCCAGAAGCAGCTTCCGCTACGGAAAGCAATTTTTATATGGATGACTATCTACAGGCATTTCCCGACGTGACGACGGCCGAAAGGATAGTAAACGATATGTATGAATTACATAAACGTGCTTCTTTCCAACTGAGGGGATGGGCTAGCAACCGACCCGAAGTTTTATGTAAAATGGAAAATAAATATAAGAGCGACAGTGCTTCGCTGGGAGATAAAGAGCACACAGAGCGCACTTTAGGTTTGATCTGGAATATTAAACGGGATATAATAAGTTTCTCCATAAGTCTTCTTAACACACCGGAAGAGGTGATGGAAGGTTTACGACCGCCTACGAAGAGGAGATAACTAGCGCTGTGATGTCAGTCTTCGATCCTTTGGGACTCGCATCACACATAACGATTCAAGGGAAGTCGCTGATCCAGCAAGTATGGAGGACAGGCATCTCTTGGGATGAAGAATTTTCACACGAATTACACGTGTTATTTTGTAAATGGATATCGGAAGTGAAGAAATTAGGTAATTTAGAAGTACCTAGACCCGTTGCTGAAGGCGTTGGCAAGGGAGAGTTACACACTTTCACGGATGCTAGTGAAAAAACATACGCTGCCGCGGTGTATTACGTCACCACGGACGAGATAGGAAAGAGGCGGATTACGCTGATCGCCGCAAAGGCAAGAGTAGCGCCGCTGAAACCAATTTCTATTCCAAGGCTTGAATTGCAAGCAGCTCTTATGGGCAGCAGATTAGCTGCATCAGTTATTGAAGAGAGCAAGTACGAGATATCCGAGAGAGTATTTTGGACGGACTCACGTACAGTGTTAGCGTGGATTAAGTCAGATCCTCGCGCTTTTAAACCATTCGTTGCTCATCGATTGGCTGAGATCGAAGATCACAGTAAACCATGTGAATGGCGATGGGTTCCAACGTCACAAAACGTGGCAGACGACGCCACTAGAAATTTTCCTTCCACCTTCGATGTAAGTCATCGCTGGTTTCAAGGACCTGAATTCCTCAGGAGAAGTCCTGATTTATGGCTCAAACAAGTGGACACCATAAATAGCTTAGAAACAGGTGAATAAAAATCACCAAAAGGCGTAAATGCGCTGAGAAAGCAAGAACCGTTAAGTCTACCCGACTACGGACGATTTAGCAGCTTTAAGAAATTCCTTGGGGCAACTACACGCACCTTACAAGCGGTAGAAAAATTCAAGAGTTTAAGAAAGTCGGTTAAAGGACCCGACAACGCAGCTGAAAAGTCGGTTATGTGTTCCAACGAAATTTTAGCAAAGTCGGTTAAAGGACCCGATAGCGCGTTGGACATAGCGCTCTGGAAAAAAGCTGAATTATTAATTTGGAAGTTCGTTCGAGACGAGTGTTTTCATTTGGAAATAAAATGCTTGAAAGCAGGCAAAAGCGTTGAAAGAAGTTCACGCTTAAGTAAATTATCTATGGAAATAGGAGGAGATAACTTACTCCGTTTAAATGGGCGTTTACCTTTTAAGTCTAATTTGAATGAGGAAAGTAGAAAACCTGTCGTATTAGACGTTAAACACGAAATCGTTAAAATGATGATTAGAGAAGTTCATCATCATTTTGGACACGCCAATCACCAAACGGTGATGAATGAAGTGAACCAAAAATTTTATGTCTTGAACTTGCGTAATGTAGTACGAAGTGTGTCACATCATTGTCAGTGGTGCAGGACATACAGGTCAAAACCGCAGAACGTGCCACAAGGAAATATTCCTCTGGAGAGAATAGCTCACAATGAACCACCTTTTACATGTTCAGCCGTGGATTATTTCGGACCTATGAGTGTGACTATAGGAAGGCGACACGAAAAACGTTGGGGTGTTTTATTCACGCGTCTGACCACCAGAGCAGTACATCTGGAATTAGCAGCCCCATTGACACCAGCGTCAATCATAGTGGCATTGAGGCGATTTATCGCCAGAAAAGGAAAACCAGCCGTTATATACAGCGATAACGGGACGAATTTCAAAGCTGCGCATAAAGAATTATTGAAAGCATGCGAAGAATGCCATGAAAAATGAGTCATTTAAAAAATATATTAAATGGAAATTTATACCTCCGGGAGCACCGCACATGGGTGGCGCCTGGGAGAGGTTAGTAAGATCAATTAAAATTGCGTTGACCGCTACGCTCAAAGAAAGGATCCCGCGAGAGGAGGTTCTGCATACGTTGCTTTTAGAAGCAGAGCATACTGTAAATTCCAGACCTCTGGTAACATTCAGTATGGACAGTCCTGAAGAGGGTTTGACACCAAATCATTTTCTTCTGGGACGCTCATGTGGTGATCGACCACCTGGATTATTTTTAGAGCAACATCTGACGGGTCAACTCAATTGGAAATTTGCACAGAGGATAGCCGACCGTTTTTGGACAAGATGGCTAAAAGAATACATGCCTACTTTAATACCTCGAACAGGCAATAACGGAAAGTTTATGGAGCCTAAAGAAGGTGATATTGTCTTGATAATAGATCATTCGTTGCCACGAAGTACGTGGCCGAAAGGCAAGATTAGTAGGACGCTACCGGGACCAGACGGTCACACCAGAGTGGTTGACGTTATTACTAGCACAGGTATCTTGAGGAGACCTACATCCATTTTCTATTATATTTCAATTTATTAGTTAACCGATTACGAATAGCTTCTAAAAAGCAAATTATCGAGCAATAATATTCTAATAAGAAAATGCTTAGTTGAATCTTAAAGAAATATCGAATTAATGATATGAAGGTCTTGGGTTCGACTCCCAGGCCGGAATAGTTTATTGTTTTCCTAGTAATATTTTCTTAACAAATTCATATAGGGAATTTTTAATATATAAATTATGTTACCGGATTTGTTCCCCGGTTGAAATCATCTTTCCAATGATTTTAATTTAAAGAAATATTAAAATAAAGTTAAAGAACGGGATTTGTTCCCCGGTCGAGATGATCGCTGTGCATAAGTAGAATCAATGGAAATTAATTGCATAAGTATTGTCTTATATGAGTTTGATATGTTTTGTATGAAAACAAATGCCTATTTTCTATGATTGATTTAAGAAAACATTCACTTATATTGTTTGATAAAAAAACATGATAACTGATAAGAATCTGATTAGAAATAGTTTCCTACAGTTTGAGAATTGTGTAGAATCATTTATTCACCTAGTATTGTTGATATTAGACTTTCCATTTTTACTAATAGTCGATAGCCGTGCAAAAGTTAGTTGTTCAAATAGTGTGAGATCATAGATGCACGCTAGCCACGTACTTAGGAGGCCAAATATGTAAAAATTTAAATATTTGCAATTTCAGCAATTTATGTTAAAATGACTTGTAAAACATTTCAGATTGATTGTTCGTGTAAAAGAGGTGAATTCTGTGTTATTATTATGTGAAAATTCCTCTGAATAAGTGAAATAATGATAGTTTTGTATAAGAAATTTAAAAGTGTTTTAATAGTGAAATGTATAGAGAAAATGTAAATTAAACTGTTGTAGTGGTTAAGATACGTATAATTTCAAGTGGAAAACATTGTTTTAACGTTCTATGTTAAATATTTAAGAAATTTCAACTTTGAACATGTGAGTAAAATAGACATATTTTGTTAAATAAATAAAAGGTTTTTTGTGATATGAAAATGTAATGTATATCGTAGTATAGATATTTTTTTGTGCTATATTTATAAGTAAGTTGTATAAATGTATGTCTTATACAAATAAAGTTATTGAGTAAACCGTGAGAGAGTGATAGAACAAATTGATGTAATTGAGTTGCGCAAGCGCACGAATGGCGAGCTACCCCAGAGCTATACGCGAAAGTGAGCACTTTCGCGTATAGCTCTGGGGTAGCTCAGTAAACGAGTTTTCTTGCAATTCGTTCGGGAAAAAGTTCGGGAATCCTTCGGAAAAAGGTTCGGGAATCAGACCAGCAGTCAATAATAAGAAGAAAGAAAAAGTGTAGGGAAGTGATAGGGAAAAGTAATTACTCTCTCACGGAACGTTTTGAAGATAATTGCTGTTTTGTTCCCAAGGAATTCGTCCCTCGAAATAATACAGTCCACATCGAAGAATTAAGGCGTTGGGACCGGGACGACTTTGGAAGACCCGTAATCCCCGCTTGAACCTATTTTCTGAAAAGGAAGAGGTTATCGCCCTTGTGTGTTACTCCGTTGCGGAGATCACATACGTTGTTCCCGAACCCAACGTAGGTGTTATAGGAGGCCGGATCGAGAGAAGCCTCGATTCCCCCCTTCTGTTTCTTAGTTTAACGTTTACGCACCCTGGTTCCTATTCAATAACCAATTTAAAAAAATACTTTACATATTAGGGTTTTATTATAATATTAAATTATCTAACTCTTGTTTCAGGACTGCGTATAAGAATAGGAAACTTAGTGTTCAAGCACCTGGCCTGCGTCTTGTACATCTTTCGCGTTTGTGCTGTTGGCGATCCTATCTCCGCATCTTGGTGAGAAATCTTTTGTTTATGTTTATGTAATCAGTTTAATTACACTTACCGTGTGGTGAAGTAAGTGAATTTATCACCCTGTTTTGTCCTTTAGTCGCCTGGTGTTGTAAGACTTGGTAAATTCTGAAATGATTTTATGGCCTTCAATAGATGGTAGTATAATGGAGGTAACTAAGAACAGCGTCAATGATTTCTACTTCATTAGATTAGATTACGATAGCGCTACCTCTCTACGATATGCTTAATATATAAATATAGTCTATCAACTTCCGCGGCTGAATGTCGACCTCCCTGTAGATTGCCTCATTTTTTTATAGAATTAGGGACAGTCGAGCACACGCTCCACCTGATGGTATAAAGTGGATGCTGTGGCCCACAGATCTACATGTATCCTCGATTAAAAACCAAAACGTAGATGCGTTGTAGCCCCTGAGGACTAAGATGGAATACCTGGATTTCATTAAAAAAGATCTCCGGATCTCTACACTCACCATACGAAATACAGCAGTATTATGCTGCTATTTTACACTGATATTCTATGAGAGCGTTTTCCTTGCACGGTCCACCGTACAACCGTAATATTGCTGCAGCGTGGCTCTAGCACGTATGAAATGTGTATCAAATAAAATAATTGTGTAAATGTTGATCTTGATAAATGATTAATTTAAAAAAAAAATGGTGCTCACGCTTGGTATAGCGATCGTAGATTCGCTTGCCAAGAGTGACGCCGAAAGCAAACCCTTTTACAACGGGAGATATATATCCAACAATATACGGAGATAAAGAAAGATGCCCACCTGATGGAATGACGACCTGGTAAGAGATGCAGGAAATCGATGAATGCAGGTCGATAAGAAACGTGCTGTGTGCCATTCCTTGGCCTCCAGCCTTTATTCAGCAGTTAACTTGTGAAGGGTTGATGAAGGGGTGAATGATTACGATAATGGTGAAGATGATGGTGGTACATGCACCTGGATATGACAAAGAAACAAATTGTGTTTTGCAAAAATTCATTGTCAAGTTCTGCAACTCATCTCACTGCAACTCATCAAATCTACGGTATACTTTCATTACCATTACTTGTATGATTCATCATCACAGTCATCACAACCTGCCACAAATCCAATGCTGAATATAGGTCTTCTTCCAAAGAATGTCATAAAGCACGGTTCTGAGTCACCTGCATCCATCAAAACCTGCACGTCTTACCAGGTCGTCACTCCATCTAGTGGGTTGGCCGCCCTACACTTAGTTTATCGGTACGAGGCTGCTACTCGAGAATTTTTCGACCTTGAGATTGTATGGTTTACTAAAAATCAAATAATTTATGCGAAGTTTATGACAGAAAACAAAATCCTTCCAAGAAAATAGTCCCTACATTCTCCCCGATAAAACACTTATATAGTTAAGACGACACATCAAAAACGCTATCGCCGTACTGATCCGAGTGAATACATAATTTCTACAAAAACTTGAAGAAACGCCGTCATAAGGTCTAAAATTGCGTAGCGCCCACGACGATTAAAAGCGCTTAGTAATTGTCAGAATCTTAAAATATTTTTTAAAAAATTATTGATTTAAGTTATCAAAGTAATGAGCAAGTAAATTATAAATATTGATGTTATGAATATATTTGAGTGATTCCCAAGGATATAGATCAAATGATTTCGTTGTAATTTCAACTATAGTGATTATTTAGAGGTGTTTTCGCAAATAATTATGATTGAGTCAAAATTATAAAATTAAAATTATTCAAGATAAGGACATGAATTTACCTACATCAAAATACCACTTTCGTTAGTGGTGTCAAGTCCTATACTATTCGATGGAAGGAGGTGCATTTTTTCACGGTGTCGCCTTAACAAACCGCGCGGTATTATAATTAGCAATTGTTCTTTTCTTATATTACTGAAATAATGGAAAATAATATAACTACTTTTACGGATTTAATCGAGTTTATTTTTTTCAAATGTTTCGAATGCATTACGATAGTTAATTTAATGTGTAGTGTTGCGTAATTATAATTAATTGTTTATAAAAATATTTTAGTGGTCCGTACAATTCAATTGTTTTTATTAAAAAAATACTTAAACTACGTACATTACATAAAAGATAAGTTCTATAGTTGAAAAATTAAAGTACATCCATGATTTGAAAATTATGTAATGTACGATCTTTTGTGGTCCAATTTTCACGCAAATTATCGAACAACTACAATACAAAAAATTTTAAGTACTTCACGTATACTTTGGCTACCTCATTGGTCTAGTGGTAGTGACCGTGACTGCTAAAAATGTTATGCCGGGACGAATCCCGTGTTGGACCAAAACCAGCTAACAGGTTTTTCCGTCAAGCAATTCTCAGTAGCAACCCCTAGTCATACGTGGTAGAGCCACGCTGCAGCTATATAGCTAGTGGTAGTGGTAGTGGTAGTGACCGTGACTGCTAAAAATGTTATGCCGGGACGAATCCCGGGTTGGACCAAAACCAGCTAACAGGTTTTTCCGTCAAGCAATTCTCAGTAGCAACCCCTAGTCATACGTGGTAGAGCCACGCTGCAGCTATATAGTTTAAGTATTTTTTTAATAAAAACAATTGAATTGTACGGACCACTAAAATATTTTTATAAACAATTAATTATAATTACGCAACACTACACATTAAATTAACTATCGTAATGCATTCGAAACATTTGAAAAAAATAAACTCGATTAAATCCGTAAAAGTAGTTATATTATTTTCCATTATTTCAGTAATATAAGAAAAGAACAATTGCTAATTATAATACCGCGCGGTTTGTTAAGGCGACACCGTGAAAAAATGCACCTCCTTCCATCGAATAGTATAGGACTTGACACCACTAACGAAAGTGGTATTTTGATGTAGGTAAATTCATGTCCTTATCTTGAATAATTTTAATTTTATAATTTTGACTCAATCATAATTATTTGCGAAAACACCTCTAAATAATCACTATAGTTGAAATTACAACGAAATCATTTGATCTATATCCTTGGGAATCACTCAAATATATTCATAACATCAATATTTATAATTTACTTGCTCATTACTTTGATAACTTAAATCAATAATTTTTTAAAAAATATTTTAAGATTCTGACAATTACTAAGCGCTTTTAATCGTCGTGGGCGCTACGCAATTTTAGACCTTATGACGGCGTTTCTTCAAGTTTTTGTAGAAATTATGTATTCACTCGGATCAGTACGGCGATAGCGTTTTTGATGTGTCGTCTTAACTATATAAGTGTTTTATCGGGGAGAATGTAGGGACTATTTTCTTGGAAGGATTTTGTTTTCTGTCATAAACTTCGCATAAATTATTTGATTTTTAGTAAACCATACAATCTCAAGGTCGAAAGATTCTCGAGTAGCAGCCTCGTACCGATAAACTAAGTGTAGGGCGGCCAACCCACTAGATGGAGTGACGACCTGGTAAGACGTGCAGGTTTTGATGGATGCAGGTGACTCAGAACCGTGCTTTATGACATTCTTTGGAAGAAGACCTATATTCAGCATTGGATTTGTGGCAGGTTGTGATGACTGTGATGATGAATCATACAAGTAATGGTAATGAAAGTATACCGTAGATTTGATGAGTTGCAGTGAGATGAGTTGCAGAACTTGACAATGAATTTTTGCAAAACACAATTTGTTTCTTTGTCATATCCAGGTGCATGTACCACCATCATCTTCACCATTATCGTAATCATTCACCCCTTCATCAACCCTTCACAAGTTAACTGCTGAATAAAGGCTGGAGGCCAAGGAATGGCACACAGCACGTTTCTTATCAACCTGCATTCATCGATTTCCTGCATCTCTTACCAGGTCGTCATTCCATCAGGTGGGCATCTTTCTTTATCTCCGTATATTGTTGGATATATATCTCCCGTTGTAAAAGGGTTTGCTTTCGGCGTCACTCTTGGCAAGCGAATCTACGATCGCTATACCAAGCGTGAGCACCATTTTTTTTTTAAATTAATCATTTATCAAGATCAACATTTACACAATTATTTTATTTGATACACATTTCATACGTGCTAGAGCCACGCTGCAGCAATATTACGGTTGTACGGTGGACCGTGCAAGGAAAACGCTCTCATAGAATATCAGTGTAAAATAGCAGCATAATACTGCTGTATTTCGTATGGTGAGTGTAGAGATCCGGAGATCTTTTTTAATGAAATCCAGGTATTCCATCTTAGTCCTCAGGGGCTACAACGCATCTACGTTTTGGTTTTTAATCGAGGATACATGTAGATCTGTGGGCCACAGCATCCACTTTATACCATCAGGTGGAGCGTGTGCTCGACTGTCCCTAATTCTATAAAAAAATGAGGCAATCTACAGGGAGGTCGACATTCAGCCGCGGAAGTTGATAGACTATATTTATATATTAAGCATATCGTAGAGAGGTAGCGCTATCGTAATCTAATCTAATGAAGTAGAAATCATTGACGCTGTTCTTAGTTACCTCCATTATACTACCATCTATTGAAGGCCATAAAATCATTTCAGAATTTACCAAGTCTTACAACACCAGGCGACTAAAGGACAAAACAGGGTGATAAATTCACTTACTTCACCACACGGTAAGTGTAATTAAACTGATTACATAAACATAAACAAAAGATTTCTCACCAAGATGCGGAGATAGGATCGCCAACAGCACAAACGCGAAAGATGTACAAGACGCAGGTCAGGTGCTTGAACACTAAGTTTCCTATTCTTATACGCAGTCCTGAAACAAGAGTTAGATAATTTAATATTATAATAAAACCCTAATATGTAAAGTATTTTTTTAAATTGGTTATTGAATAGGAACCTGGGTGCGTAAACGTTAAACTAAGAAACAGAAGGGGGGAATCGAGGCTTCTCTCGATCCGGCCTCCTATAACACCTACGTTGGGTTCGGGAACAACGTATGTGATCTCCGCAACGGAGTAACACACAAGGGCGATAACCTCTTCCTTTTCAGAAAATAGGTTCAAGCGGGGATTACGGGTCTTCCAAAGTCGTCCCGGTCCCAACGCCTTAATTCTTCGATGTGGACTGTATTATTTCGAGGGACGAATTCCTTGGGAACAAAACAGCAATTATCTTCAAAACGTTCCGTGAGAGAGTAATTACTTTTCCCTATCACTTCCCTACACTTTTTCTTTCTTCTTATTATTGACTGCTGGTCTGATTCCCGAACCTTTTTCCGAAGGATTCCCGAACTTTTTCCCGAACGAATTGCAAGAAAACTCGTTTACTGAGCTACCCCAGAGCTATACGCGAAAGTGCTCACTTTCGCGTATAGCTCTGGGGTAGCTCGCCATTCGTGCGCTTGCGCAACTCAATTACATCAATTTGTTCTATCACTCTCTCACGGTTTACTCAATAACTTTATTTGTATAAGACATACATTTATACAACTTACTTATAAATATAGCACAAAAAAATATCTATACTACGATATACATTACATTTTCATATCATAAAAAACCTTTTATTTATTTAACAAAATATGCCTATTTTACTCACATGTTCAAAGTTGAAATTTCTTAAATATTTAACATAGAACGTTAAAACAATGTTTTCCACTTGAAATTATACGTATCTTAACCAATACAACAGTTTAATTTACATTTTCTCTATACATTTCACTATTAAAACACTTTTAAATTTCTTATACAAAACTATCATTATTTCACTTATTCAGAGGAATTTTCACATAAAAATAACACAGAATTCACCTCTTTTACACGAACAATCAATCTGAAATGTTTTACAAGTCATTTTAACATAAATTGCTGAAATTGCAAATATTTAAATTTTTACATATTTGGCCTCCTAAGTACGTGGCTAGCGTGCATCTATGATCTCACACTATTTGAACAACTAACTTTTGCACGGCTATCGACTATTAGTAAAAATGGAAAGTCTAATATCAACAATACTAGGTGAATAAATGATTCTACACAATTCTCAAACTGCAACTAATGATTTTGTGCGTCACACTTTTGTGTCTCGTCTTTACCAGGTAATTAGTAATGAATCTCTTTCTGCTATTCTCATCTTCTTCATTTTTTATCTTTTTTCTTTATCGACTCATATTAGTCTATTGCTGAAGAAGGTCCTCTCCTATTTTCATTTTTTTAATCATTTTCAGCCTTTTAAAAATTAAACATTTTTTATTTAAATATGGGCCTATCCTTTTGAAGGAGCAATTTGCCTTAGTTGTATCAACTTAGCTGATCTTATATCTTTACGTCTGACGTAACCGAGATAGCTATATCCCATAGTTCTCTTACGGTACTAACGGTACTAAATGGGGTGATGGATACTTACGTTAACAACACACAGTCACAGATTTAACAATCCACTATCGAGCGTATGGAATATACATACATTCATTCGTTCTTTACAATCTTTCAAAGCCGCCATGTTACAACGCTTAGGACGCGGATTGGCGACCGCTGATATTTTTATTTTCTAGTTTTTATGAAGACACTGCTACTCGTCCTTAGTTTTTAAAGTATTGTGTGACGCAGCACAACGAGCACGCAGTCCACCTGATGGTACGTGGATGCTGTGGCCCATAGGCATTCACATTTATCCTGAACAAAGGATCAGCAAGTGCGTTGTTACCCCTGAGGACTAAGATGGAAAGCGTCGTGCTACAACTATAATATAGCATATTATATTATATAACATATTAATAACATCAATTTTATTAACAGTTGGAGACCTCTAGCATGTCTCTCAAACCGCTTTGTCGAATTTCAGGTCAAATTCAGCTCTTCAGCAATTCAGCTCATTTTCAGGTTACCAGGTTATCACTCCGTCTAGTGGGGGGTCGCCCTACACTTCGCCTACCGGTACGAGGCTGCCACTCGAGAACCTTCTTTCCCCAACGGTTGTTGGTTCTTTGAGCTATATGGCCGGCCCATTGCTACTTCAGCTTACTAATCCGTTGGGCTGTGTCGGTCAATGTGATTCTACTGTGGTTATCCTCATTTCTAATTTTATCACGCAGAGGAACTTCAAGCATAGCCCTCTCCATAGCTCGCTGAGCGACTTTGAGCGTCCTTATTATACGATATTATAATATTCACTATCATTTATTACCATTATGTACATACTTATAAGTTAATAACATTTATCGAACGAGATCATTTTTTATTACTTCAAGAAAAACACATTTACAAGTTGTTGCACTGCCAAATATCCGTGACAATTTCTTTTGTATTCGCATTCGGACTACGTGCTCGTTTGTCACCCTAATTCTATAAAAAATAATGATCATACCTGCCCATATATCTATTATTATTATAATTATATCGAAATCTTCAAATCTAATCTTAAAAAGATTCTTTTACCTATTCCAGGACAAGCGTCTGGAGAGTGGCTACGAAGCAGTTCCCACCCGTGATATCCACATGAACCAAGTGGGGCTGGAGACGCGGTGGCTGCATATCCTCAACAGAAGGATGCCTCTATAGGAGATGGGCTTCATGGGCTACTACCATAACGTAAGCGACTCTTTCTTCTACATAGTAATCAGTTGTCAAAGGTCTACATCTGGACATAAGCTTCTCCCATTGTAGGGAGAACTTGCCTAAGTCATGCGTAGCAAACGACTTGACGATCATAGAACCAGACGTTTGCGTCTGTTAAGCGAGCCACAAACTACGCAGGTTGATATTTTATCTGAATCTATCAAAACTTAATTATTTGAAAGTATCACACATGCAAATACGAAATTATATAATCACTTGACACCATTCAAAGATACGAGACTTGTCTTTTGGAGCGGATTGTTTATACAGAGTGTAACCTTGTAGTGTATACTTGTAGTGTGCGATTTATTTATTTATTTATTTTTATTATTTATTACACAATTATAACATCATTACAGTTATTAAACCAATGCGATGCTATAACTAACTTTAAATGAAAAGACCGTACTGCCAGAGAATTATTTTATTACTGATTCATTCTTTATGTTTTCCTTCTTCTAGTTTCAGTGGACGATATGAATGACAAGCTCGTAGAAACTGTCCATGCGTTCGGAGCTAAGTGCTGCAAGACCCGGCGCTGAAGAACACAAAAATCTCTCCGATCACACTCTTAATCTCATGGCTGTTAGACGGGAGATAAAGCTGCAGTCTTCGGCAAATTTAACAGCATACAGGCAATTGAACAGACAGATCTCCAAATTCATGCGGCAGGACTGACACAAATTCAATACAGCTCGTATTGAAGAAGCGATTGAGTGGAACCAGGACTCCAAAGTCTTTCTCCCAAGACTTTTGTTGCCAGAGATCTGTCTGCCAGAAAGAGCCAACTGTCAAAGCTGAAGACTGAGTGTGGCAGCATCGTTTCCGGGACACCTGAGATTTTGAGTGAGATTGAGAGGTTCTATGGGCAGCTGTACACATCATCGTTGGAGCCACACGCGAGTGTGATTAACGATCCAAGAGCAAGTATTATCCGGCACTATTCCGATGATATCCCGGAAGTGAGTCTAAGCGAGATTAGAATGGCTTTCCAGCACCTTAATAATGACAAGTCTCAGGGCGAGGATGGAATTACAGCGGAGCTACTGAAAGCGTGTGGAAAACCGGTACTTGAAGTCCTTCAGAAGCTCTTTAATTCCGTCCTCCATGGAGGCATTACTTCCGAGGCGTGGAGCAGAAGTGCGGTGGTCTTGTTCTTCAAGAAAGGCAATATCGCTCTCTTGAAGAACTACAGACCGATTTCCCACCTGAGCCGACCCGGCTGCATGCTGTTTTCGAAAGTCATTACGAATCGTCGCGCACGCAGGTTAGACGATTTCCAGCCTTCCGAACAAGCCGGTTACCGAAAAGACTTTAGTATCATAGACCACATACATGCTCTTCGGCAAATTGTGCAGAAGTCCGAAAATTTCAATCTGCCACTTTGCCTGGCATATATGGACCATGAGAAAGCATTTGATTCCGTCGAAGTTTGGGCGGTGCTGCAGTCCATTCAGCGGTACCAATTGACTTTCGGTATATCAAAGTACTGAAGTGTTTGTACGGTAGGGCTACGATGGCTATCCGAGTACAGAACCAGAGTACGAAACCTATGCAACTGCAAAAATATGTAAGACAGGGTGACGTTATATCCCCGAAACTCTTCACCGCTTCGTTGGAAGACGTCTTCAAGCCTCATGGACTGGAAAGGATACGGTATTAATATCAATGGCGAGTACATCACTCAGCTTCGATTTGCCGACGATATAGTCCTTATGGCATAATCACTGGAGGACTTAAGCATTATGCTCAATAACCTCAATAGAGCCTCCCAACGGATAGGTCTTAAGATGAACATGGACAAAACAAAGATCATATTTAATGTCCATGTCGAAAATATGCCGGTGGTTTTTGGGAGCACTATGCTGTAGTATGCTGTGCGACAATTAG
Source organism: Parnassius smintheus behrii (assembly GCA_036936625.1). NCBI lineage: Eukaryota > Metazoa > Arthropoda > Insecta > Lepidoptera > Papilionidae > Parnassius > Parnassius smintheus. The sequence goes on along the minus strand of JAUPFT010000029.1, from coordinate 22,506,016 downwards.
TCCGACTAGGTAAGTCCAACTTCGACCGAGAGATCAATCGGCGTATTCAACTCGGCTGGGCAGCGTTCGGGAAATTACGACACATCTTCTCGTCAGGTATACCTCAAAACCTGAAAACTAAATTGTACAACCTGTGCGTGTTGTGCCAGTGATGACCTATGGAACCGAGACGTGGTCCTTTAATGCTGGCCATATGAGGACGCTCAAAGTCGCTCAGCGAGCTATGGAGAGGGCTATGCTTGGAGTTTCTCTGCGCGATAGACTAAGAAATGAGCATATCCGCAATAGAACCAGAGTGACCGACGTAGTCCATCGGATTAGTAAGCTGATGTGGCAATGGGTCGGCCATATAGCTCTAAGAACCGACAACCGATGGGGAAAAAATCTTCTCGAGTGGCAGAATCGTACCAATAGGTGAAGTGTAGGGCGACCCCCCATTAGATGGAGTGAAGAGCTGGTAAGACATGCAGGAAGTCGATGGATACAGGTGGCTCAGGACCGTGCTTTGTGGCATAACTTGGGGGAGGCCTATGTTCAGCAGTGGACTTGTGAAGGGCTGTAATGATGATGATGATTCATTACTGGCTGAGCTGAAAGAGATTTTCAAGAATATTGGAAGAAAATTTGCTGAAAAAGTTTGTGAAAGTCGCTGGGAGAGTAGTTTCTAGCCTTTCTGCTGTTCTAGTGTTGTATCTTCAGACTTCTTCAGAATCTTTAGACTCAGTTGCAGCATCAGAAGTTTTGTTGCTCTATATTTTTAACACAGTCTGCGGCGTAATGGTTTAAGTAAAAGTAGTCAAACAAAATTGTTTACTGTATTTTTTCTCATCTATATAACTTGTCTCCGCAGCAGTGCTAACATGTGATGTTTTTTTATATAGAAGTGAGTAAGCAAGCATGCGGCACACCTGACGGTGACTACCACCGCCTATGAACAACTGTGACACCAGGGGAATTGCAGGTGCGTTGCCGGACTTTTAGGAAGAAGTAAGCTCTTTCCTTGAAGGTCGTATCGGCCCGGAAAAATTTCCGGTGTTAAACAATTCCTCAAAAAGATCATGCGGGGAAGAAAACACCTAGTAAAACGCACAATGGTTGACCACTGAACATCCAGATGATGATGATTTCGAGCACTCAGAACATGTTCTGATAAAAGCGATAAAAATACAAAGAAATAAAACATTTATTCACAAAGTCAGTGATCAATCAAAGTCGACGATTCGTGTCACTCTGCGCTGTGGTCAAACGGATTAAGATGACACAGAAGTGGCCCAGAGACGAGAACAGTATTCCATGTGAGGCTGAACTTGCACCTTGTAAAGTTACGAGAAACGTGCCGCCATGAAATACTGTCCCTCTATGCTGAGCGCGTCAAGATTGTTAGAAGCAAACTTTGCCTTCCCTTACAAGTGACGACGAAACGGCACATATTCGATACATCGATGATTCGGACTCCAATGTTGCAACGGCAACAAGGGGAGTGCCTTAAAATTGAAACGATATGACAAAGGGGTTCTTTTTGGCGGTAAACGCGCAAACCTGTGTCCTCTGAGGGTTATCGAGTGCAACAGAGTAGTGCGAGTGAATGAATAATATTTTTTTAACGCAAATGAGTTTTCTTTCGTGGCTGGCTGGATTAACTGGCCTGTTGGTCTAGTGGTTAGTGACCCTGACTGCTATATTACTATTCTATCTATATCTGTCAATATATATATATATATATATATATATATATATATATATATATATATATATATATATATAGATCAGTCACTAACCACTAGACCAACTGGCCTGCTGGTCTAGTGGTTAGTGACCCTGACTGCTAAGCCGGAGGTCGTGGGTTCGATTCCCACCCAGGACAAATGTTTGTGTGATGAGCACGATAACTTGTTCTGTGTCTGGGTGTTATTTATCTATAATATTTATGTATTTAGAAATATATACGTATGTTTATCAGTTGTCTAGTACCCATAACACAAGCTCTGCTTAGCTTGGGACTAGATGGCGTTGTGTGATAGTTGTGGAATATTATTATTATTATTATGGGGTATTATTATTATTATATGATCACATATATTATCACAAAACTATAATATTATAAATATAAATACAATCTATATAAATAATATTATTATTTCGGCTATTATCCACCGCGGCGAGAAATTCTAAGCCATCGGTGAAGTTAGGCATCCAAAGATAGGAACCTTTTTACTATTCGAGCCGTATTTAATAACGCCGATTTTTGAATTAATGCCTTCAGCCATTTGCCCAAATCTAACTTGGACTGATAATCGTCCATATTTTTACCAATAAGTCCATTGACTGATACAACTATTGGTACAATAATAGTAGAATCAACGTCCCACATAGCGACAATCTCATGAGCCAAGTCGATATATTTTATTTTTTTATCATTCTCTGCTTTTACGAGATTCTCGTCATGAGGAACACTGATATCCACTATTATTGCCTTGCGTGTAATTCGGTCTATCACCACAATGTCAGGTTTATTTGCCACTATAAACCTGTCTGTGATAATTGACCGATCCCAGTACAGCGTGACACTTCTAATTTCAAGGACTGGCTTTGGTTCATGCTTATAATATGGATGCCAATATATATCGAGTGGGACCCCCAGCAAGGATTCAGAAACGAGAGTGACCACACTTTTGGAAGACTGTCGCAGTGTTCTCTCCCCGAACGAATTGGTCAAGGCTAAGAAGTTGTTACTCAAGTACGCCGATGTATTCTCGTCAAACGATGCTGACATAGGAAAGACTGGCTTAGTTCAACACAAAATAAACACAGGAGAGGAATTGCCTATCCGTCAGCGGCCAAGAAGATTGCCGGTAGCACGTGAAAAGGAAGTGGAAACCATGATTGAGGGAATGGTGAAGGCTGGTGTTATTGAACCTTCATCTAGTCCATGGTGTTCACCCGTGGTGCTGGTAAAGAAGAAGGATGGCAGCATGCGGTTCTGTGTTGATTACCGCCGTCTGAACGACGTTACAAAGAAGGACAGCTATCCCTTGTCAAGAATTGATGACACGCTGGACATGCTTACAGGAGTAAAATGGTTTAGCACGCTGGATCTAAAAAGTGGCTACTGGCAAGTTGAAATTGACCCTAAGGACAAGGAGAAAACTGCGTTCTCGACGGGAAAGGGTCTGTGGCAATTCAAAGTAATGCCGTTTGGGTTGTGCAATGCTCCAGCAACGTTTGAAAGGCTGATGGAACTTGTACTTACCGGGCTAATTGGCGATGCCTGTCTGGTCTACTTGGACGACATCATCATCGTGGGCCGTACGTTTGAGGAACACCTTGAAAACCTGGGACGCGTGCTCATGAAGATTCAGAGTGCCAATCTCAAGCTGAGTCCGAAGAAATGTTCACTATTCAAACGGCAAGTCAACTTTTTGGGGTATGTAGTGTCGGAAGAAGGTATCCGCACGGATCCAGAGAAAATCGCAGCTGTAAAGGATTGGCCGGTTCCAAAGGACAAGAAGCAGGTTAGAGCATTTTTGGGTTTGTGCTCCTATTACCGGCGATTGGTGAAGAACTTGGCAGATATAGCCAAACCTCTGCATAAGCAAACCGAGGAGAAGCGACATTTCTGCTGGGATGAAAGTTGTAATATCGCATTCCAGGAGCTCAAGGACCGTCTGTGCAAAACACCTATTTTGGGATACCCTGATGCAAGCAAAGAATTTATAGTTGACATAGACGCAAGTGATATAGGACTTGGCGGTGTGTTGTCTCAACGGAATGGTGACCAAGAGGTCGTGATAGCGTACTTCAGCAAGTCGTTGTCAAAACCGGAAAGGAACTATTGTTTCACAAGACGCGAATTGCTAGCTGTGGTAAAGTCGTTGCAGCATTTTAGCAAATATCTTCTGGGGCGAAAATTTCACTTACGAACTGACCATGCTGCACTAAAATGGCTATTGCAGTTTAAAAAATCCAGAAGGACAAGTTGCGAGGTGGATTGAACCACTGCAGGAATACGACTTTGAGATCGAACATCGCAGCGGGAAATCTCATGGCAACGCAGATGCATTATTACGAAGACCTTGTCCTGAAGATTGCAAACATTGTACTAGGCAAGAGAGTAATGAAGTGGTATCCGTGAGAATGCTCAGGGCAGACCACCTCAGCAACGAGTGGAAGGACAGCTTTCAACGTGCACAGCAAGAAGATCCGGACATCAAGCCGATCCTGGAATGGATGAAGGCCAGTGCTCCCAAGCCCAAGTGGAGCGATGTCTCAGCGATGAGTTCGACCACTAAAAGCTATTGGGCCCAGTGGGACAGCTTGCTGCTTCAGGATGGAGTTCTGTGCCGTAAATGGGAAAATGTTCGGGGAGACAGCTGTCATTCACAAATGGTTGTCCCTAAAGCTAAAGTGTCGGATGTTCCACAGCTGTACCATAATGATTATTCAGGAGGCCATCTGGGAGTTAAACGAACTCTACTAAAGATCCGAGAACGGTTTTACTGGGTCCACTGTCGAAACGATGTCGAGGACTGGTGTCGCAAATGTACAAGTTGTGCGGCTGTAAAGGGACCTCAGACTCGTAGTAGAGGTGCATTGAAGTTGTACAATGTTGGTGCACCATGGGAGAGAATAGCCATTGACGTGGCGGGGCCGTTTCCGGAGAGTGAAAGCGGTAACAAGTATTTCATGGTTGTGACGGATTACTTCACTAAGTGGCCAGAAGTCTTCGCCATTCCAAATCAAGAAGCTTCAATAGTTGCTGATAAGCTAGTTCATGAAGTCTTCTGTCGTTTTGGTGTACCTTTAGAGATTCACAGCGATCAAGGAAGGAATTTTGAGTCTCAAATATTCCAGGAAACTTGCCGAGTTATGGGTACTCATAAAACAAGAACGACTTTTTATCACCCGCAATCTGATGGAATGGTAGAACGATTTAATCAGACATTGGAGAGGTACCTAGCAAAAGTTGTAGACAATCGGCAACGAGATTGGGACAAGCGCATACAACCGTTTTTGTTGTCATATTGAAGCGCTGTTCACGAAAGTACAGCAGTGACACCAGTTTTTGCAAACTTTGGAAGAGAATTACGGCTGCCTGCAGACCTGATCACCGGGATACCACCTGATGCTCCACGCAGTATAACCGATTATGCAAATGACTTGCGGAACAAAATGAATGACGTTTATGTGCACGTCAGACAATCGGGCCAGCAAATGTCTGAAAAGATGAAAACCCGGTATGACCGCAAAATGAACAACAAAGGGTTCGACGAAGGTTCACTTGTGTGGTTGCACAATCCAGTCCGCAGTAAAGGGAAATCTCCTAAGCTTCAAGCTAAATGGGACGGCCCGTACCGGATTGTGACCAGGATCAACGATGTGACCTACCGGATACAGAAAGGCGCAAGAGGGACTCCTAAGATCGTCCATGTGGATCGCCTAGCGCGTTATTATGGGGCCGATAATGCTCGGGACGAGCATGTCTTAGGAGGGTGCAGCGCTCATATCGGCGACACTAGCGCCATCTAGTCTCGAACCGAAGAACTAAGCTTCTTGAAGTTTAAAACTCGAACTCTCGGTACCTTGCGCGTGTTTACTTTAACATTCTGGATATTTTGCTAATTTATATAAATAGGCGCTGCAAGATGCGATTGAGGTAGTGTTGAATTGGCGATACGAGCGAAGCTTCGGAGCGGAATAAAGTAAATTAGTGTGTTTAATTGCTAGTGTTTTTAACTTTAATTTGTGTAAAGTAAATTAAAGTGTTAATTTAGGTAATTTTATCGGCAATTTTTATTGTCACGAACCTCAAGCTCGTAACATTAGTTTCGTAGTTGCTCTTTGTTGACTTGCTTCATTTATTGCCTCCGATCAATTTATTGCAATATGAACATTTATTTAACTCCTACTAGGTACTCAGATAGGAATATTATTTATCTAAATAACAAATATAGGACCACTTAGTAAAAATTATTTCGATCAAGTATTTTCTGAATATTAAAATAAAAATAATACTTACTCAAATAATGAAATATAATTTCTTGTAAGTTAACAAATACACTTATGACTATTTTCAATATCAATATTCTCAAATAAATAATCTTTGCTTTTACTAAATTAAAATATAAATAAATTAGTATTTTCGGATGTATAATCTTATCTAATCTTAGAAAAAAAACTAAAACTAATAACTTCTTAAAAGTCACTAAAAATGTTGTTTAATAAATAAACTTAAGATAAATAAAAATGTAGTCAGTACTTGTTGAAAATAAAGAAGACAAACAATTATTGAATGCTATTGGGAAATAAAATTTAGTAAACATTTTAGGTGCTAGACGGGTAGACGGTTTCATTTAAAATCGCACAAAATTCCGACTTTTGAAAATATGGGCTCTGAAGGAACAGATCTTAGAGTAATTACATACATAATTACTCTGAGGGACAGATCTTGCCGGTTGTTGTGTTATTGATGATCGGCAAACTTCGTATAATCGTTGGCGTCATTTGGTCGATTCACTATCGCGGGAACACAAATGCACACACAACGAATGAATCGCGCTCTTATGGAGTGTATAGGTACTGTTTTCACTGGCTCGCTTGACTCGTTCATGTACAGCTAGTCCAAACTCGAGTAAGGGAGAGCCAACTCGAGTTATGCTTTCTCTTCCCGCTCTCTTTCTCTCGTTAAATCGAGTTGACCCATCGCTAGTTTTTATTACAATGTCATCGAAGTAGATTTAAAAAAATTTAAAGGTATCGAGATCTATCCGATACGAAGTATCGAATAAGGAGTCCCGATACCGTTAATTAGATGGGTCTAGACATGTGATATGACAGTCATTAATTTCTCTTGACCGAATCATTCTAGTACATTTCGTCATGCGTACCGGTACATTCGGATCGGTCATTCAAATGGATCATTTCGGATTCCAGTACCCTACACTAAAACAATTCATTCGTATCATTCGGGATCCGGTTGGTTTTCGATTTCGACTCATTTATAATTCAAACCAATCACGAGTAAAAAAGGTTCTGTGAATTGTTTGTGATTGGTTGTACCGGAACATTCAAATAACATATGAATGAACTATAAATAATTTTAGGTATACCAGCCCAAACAAACGAATCATTCATGATTGACATATGAATTGTTTGTGATTGGTTGTACCGGAACATTCAAAAAACATATGAATGAGCTATCAATAATTTTAAGTATACTAGCCCAAACAAACGAATCATTCATGATTGACATATGAATTGTTTGTGATTGGTTGTATCGGAACATTCAAAAACCATATGAATGAACTATCAATAATTTTAAGTATACCAGCCCAAACAAACGAATCATTCATGATTGACATATGAATTGTTTGTGATTGGTTGTACCGGAACATTCAAAAAACATATGAATGAACTATCAGTAATTTTAAGTATACCAGCCCAAACAAACGAATCATTCATGATTGACATATGAATTGTTTGTGATTGGTTGTACCGGAACATTCAAAAAACATATGAATGAACTATCAATAATTTTAAGTATACCAGCCCAAACAAACGAATCATTCATGATTGACATATGAATTGTTTGTGATTGGTTGTACCGGAACATTCAAAAAACATATGAATGAGCTATCAATAATTTTAAGTATACTAGCCCAAACAAACGAATCATTCATGATTGACATATGAATTGTTTGTGATTGGTTGTATCGGAACATTCAAAAACCATATGAATGAACTATCAATAATTTTAAGTATACCAGCCCAAACAAACGAATCATTCATGATTGACATATGAATTGTTTGTGATTGGTTGTACCGGAACATTCAAAAAACATATGAATGAACTATCAATAATTTTAAGTATACCAGCCCAAACAAACGAATCATTCATGATTGACATATGAATTGTTTGTGATTGGTTGTACCGGAACATTCAAAAAACATATGAATGAACTATCAATAATTTTAAGTATACCAGCCCAAACAAACGAATCATTCATGATTGACATATGAATTGTTTGTGATTGGTTGTACCGGAACATTCAAAAAACATATGAATGAACTATCAATAATTTTAAGTATACCAGCCCAAACAAACGAATCATTCATGATTGACATATGTCTTATTGAAACAAATAGACCTTTGTGTGTATGCGTTGTTGTAAAAATTTAAAATGGACAGCTCAACAATTTGCTAAGGTGATACGAATATGTTTATGTTATTAAATGTAAAAAGTAATATCACAGTTTAAAAATCCATATTATTATACTGTGGTAATATTAAGTGCGAAAAGATAAATTGTATACCAACCTAGCGATTGTGAGTGTGAGTGGGCGTGAAATTAAAAAAAGTAGTTTCTTGTATTTCTATTCTAGTTATGACAAAATATGAAACATGATTTTATTAATAATGCGTATATAACACATTGTGTTCTATATAATGGGTCCTTACATCATATGAAATGAGCATTTTGTCGTACTGATCACTTTGATCTGAAATATCTCCTCTTTGGTTATAAATTTCAAAATCAAATTTATCATTTCATTTAGCTGGTACATTTGAGCTATGAAAACAGTCATTCTTTTGTTTTTTCTTCATTATTTTTTTCTTTGGCGTCGGTTATTACCGCACAATGGAAAACACGCAATATTAGTATATTACGATTGGTATATATATATAATCGGAATCTCTGAAACGGCTCCAACGGTTTTCATAAGATTTTGTGTCCAGGGGGTTTCGGGGACAATAAATCGATCTAGCTAGGATTTATTTTTAAAAAATATCATTTTGTCCGTGTTTTCGGGCAATGAACAACTACTAAAATATAAGAAGGTAAATTTTGACGGTGTATCAATGATCATAATAGCTGAAGTAGATATCGGGCAGTCGCGAAATCGTACTCGTAGTACCCTGGTTCGCTTCCTTTTTCCGGTTCGACTTTTTTTCCTTTTTTTTCACTACTTTTGTGAAAAAATATAGTATTAATTTCCAAAACACAAGATTTCCAAAGAAAAAAATACCAAGGAAAGCGCGGTCATCCAGGTACTAACTACTTAACTCAGATGATTTTACTTCATCTGCCGGGCTAGCATGACCAGGGGATAAAAATTTTATCCACCAATTATATCCACTGACAAGGGATAAAATTGTCTTATCCCTACGTCGAAGCTTTATCCACCGTGCGAGCATGAGCCTATGGTGGATATAATATCGACAGTAGATAAACTTATCCCCGCGCATAGATAATATACCATAGTATAAAGCTATAAACTATACTAGCTATAAACTAGTTTTAAGATTAAGTAGATTTACATTAACTTATATTTTCTTTTACCTTTTGTTTATTATACTGCTAATATTATATATGTCATTATATGTCATTTATAATATTTGTTATATTTATTTTAAGCGTATTTCTGCCTTGTTTTTATTTTTTCTATTATTCTAATTCTTTCTTTATTTTCTTTTGTATAATATTTAAGTTAAATATACATTGCTTGTATCAGATCGCAGGTATTACTTCGCTTGTGATAGCATTTATTAAAAAAATATGTGTCTAGAATTAAGCCAATTGCGAAACTGGACAATATAGACCCTTTGGAGGTGGTGTAACCTCTTGAGGAAATTAAAAAAAATTATCCCCGCAATTACTGCCATTATAAGAAAATTACAAAATACATCAAAATTGATGTCTACTCTAAGTCACAAAGATTTAATTTTAATTGAAAATGATGAAGCATGAAGAATAAAAATGTAATGATTTCAAACAAAACAAGGAATAAATAATTTTATAATCATGAGTATTGTGTTTTTTGTATTCCTAATATTACGTATATTAGTCTTTAAACTTGTATTTACCTACACAAGAGGCTAATGGATACTCCACACATTCTATGATGGCCCCAATAATTTAGGTCATGTATTTGCTGATTATTTGTTGTTTGAACAACAGCCATGCCATGGTCTTGAATCGTACCTCTCTAGTAGGTAACTACCATCTGCCAAGAGACTGAAAGATGTAAACTACCTACCTAGAAAAAATATTAAGATAAGTTACATAAGCCACATGTATTGATTACAAATATACGATGTTTTTGGACAAGGTGGTTGTAATAGATGCTTACTTCAATATGCACCGGTAGTCCATCCACAGAATTAATAAGCTTTAAAGCCTCATAGAGTTCTTTACACAAATACAAAACAATCTTTGAGCATCCGAAACCGGCGTAGAAATTCGTTGTCGGAGAATTCCAATAGATTAAGTATTCTGATCACGTATCGATCGCTGGTGTAATTTTCTTTCTTGTTTTTCAATTTCTGACACGAAAATGTAGTTGCAATATGCTCGAGACATCTTTTTCATATTAAAATGGTATGAAGATAAACTTAAACCCACGTCCGCGAAAGAGGATAAAATTGTCCCTTTCAAATGTCAAAAAGGGATAATTTTTTCTCTTTCCCTTGGCCTCATGCTACGGACGGGGAGATATATGTCTACTCGTTATGTCAAACGGGGATATACTATAGAGATAAGACAATTTTATCTCTTGTCAGTGGATATAATCGGGGGATATAATTTTTGTCTCTTGCCCATGCTCGCAGGGTGGATAAAATTAAGCAAGGGATAAAAATTGTATCCTCTCCCCGGGGATATATTGTCCCCCGCTCATGCTAGCCCGGCTGAGCTACTTAAATATAACTAATAGCTATTATTTACATGAATCTCTTAGATCTAAGCTGTTATTTACATTGATTTTCATAAACGAATATATTCATGCAACAAAAAAAAAACGCTTAGGTTGTTATTTTATTAAAAGGTATGATTTATAATGCAAACAAATAATATGTCCTTATATTATTTGTTTACTAAATTTGCGTTTTGTACAGGAGGAACATAAAGTCAATGGAATAAATGAATGGAAAATGGAATAAAAAGCGTTCTACCGTGGCATCAGTGCTGCAGAAACACAAAGCACCGTACGTTTTTGGTTTCAATGTTTTCGTTCTGGAAATTTCGATCTTCAGATCCAGCCCCGTGGATGACCGGAGACCAAGGTGGAAAATAAAGAATTAAAGGCTATTTTGCAAGCGGATCCATCACAAAGCACTTCAGAGATAGCTGCAGGCTTCGGAGTAAGTGATAAAACTGTTTTAATCCACTTGAAGCAAATCGGGAAAGTAAAAAACTTGAACGATGGGTACCTTATGAATTGAGTGAATAGAACTTGCAAACAGGCGTCGACTGCCATGTAAGTTTGCTCATACGGCACAAAAATGAAGGGACTTTAAATCGAATCATTACTTGTGATTAAAAGTGGATACTGTACAATAATAATATTTGTGTATATATATAATATATATAATGTATAAAGTAAAATATCAAATTTATATAAAAATAAAATTATAATCAATATAAAATTATTATATAAAATGGGTAATAAAATATATTTAATAGATCATTCATGAATAACCTAAATTAAGAATAATTCATTATTTTGTAGTAAAGTTAAAACGTAGTTTTTATTTTTATTTTCTAAATATTTAAAATCAGAGGTAACAAATTAACTTAATTAAATATATAGTCTCCCGTTAATGTGAGAAAATTACAAAGGCGGAAAAGTGGCAACATTTTACCCAAATCGCAATTTTATTTAATTATTTGAGCGTTTTATGTTTATATGAAAACATGAACTAAAACTTTTGTGTGGAAAGTGATTCCGCTTGATTTATTATGTTTTTGTGACCTTGAATCGCATTCTTTGACTACGAATTGACCCATTTTTTGTCGCGAATCGTCCGGCTCAACTCTGTCAGCGTCACATTGAGCACTGAACTACGTAGTACTATTATTTATTCTGTGACTGAACTGACGTTAGCTAGGCATGTGGCTGTGACTAGGTATATGTGCAGTGGCAACGCTTTGGCGCGGTAGTTACTAATCTAGTGTAATATATAAATCAATGGTTTAAAGACTGTGACTCCTGAACGCATTCACAAGCGACGTTACTGTCATATTTGACAATATTTATGCAAAATGGAGCTCCACCACACTTCTAGGCGAATGTCCGATAGTGGCAGGATAACCGCTTGTTAGGATGTTGGTAAGGTCGTCGTGGACGACACGTGGCCTGCTCCTAGCCCGGAACTCACGCCTTGCCATATTTTCTTAATATCGCAAGATAATATATTATCACTCTTTATGAACTGGAAGTAAGAATTCAGCAAGTGATAACGAATATACCTCAACACTTGCCACAAAAGTCCATAGCAAATATTCCAAGATGTTTGCAAAAACTGGTATTTTGACTTCTTTTACCTAATTCTAACAGAGGTACCGTAATTCAAAATTTCAATCAGATTTCTCCAGGAATAAAAACTGTCAATACGGAATCGCTTTACCTGCTCGGTGCTCCGTTGTTTTTTGATAGTATTAAACCTGTTTTAAAAACAAAATTTGATCAATTTTTAAATCACGTTGATAAATTATATATTTTAAATCCCCATATTGCCCTTACTATTTTAAAATATTGTCTCCTTGTACCTAAATTCACATACTTATTACGCTCAAGTTCAGTCTGGAAATGTTCGGATATTTTAAAAGATATTGATAGTAGTCTTAAAATTGCTTTGGAAAATGTTCTAAATTTAAGATTAAATACAATACCATGGAATCAAGCCGGCGAAAATGTCCCACTGGAAGTTAACCAACAAAAACAGTGGGATATTCCGTTGGTACGGAGTGTCCAGAAAAATTTGTTTCAAAATTTACACAGTCAACAAGATCAAGTTCGCCTTCTAGCTGTTTCGACTAAGGAATCTAGTCACTGGTTACACGCTCTACCGTCAAGTAATCTCGGCACATTGCTTGATGGGGAGAGCTTGCGCATCGCCGTAGGAATCCGGCTAGGAGCGGCAATTTGTCAACCTCACCAGTGCCCCTGTGGTAGCAGCGTCGATGAGTTTGGGCTCCACGGACTTTCATGCAAGAAAAGTGCAGGTAGGTTTTCCCGTCACGGTTCTTTAAACAAAGTCATCCGAAGAGCTCTTGTCTCTATAAATATCCCCTCGGTTTAAGAGCCTTGCGAGATATTTAGAAACGATGGCAAGAGACCGAACGGTATGACTTTGGTCCCTTGGGAGAGAGGTAAAGCCCTAGTGTGGGATGCTACTTGCGTTGACACTTTGGCGGCCTCTCATCTCAAGGGTACCTCTTTTAGAGGCTTTAGTAGATGGCACAAATATGATCTTTGAGAAATGACTACATAATTGTGCCATTTGCTGTAGAGACTATCGGTCCGTGGTGTCCACGTGCAGGGAAGTTCCTAAAAGAACTGTATCCACGGCTGGTCGACGCTGCTGGTGATAAGAGGGCTGATTCTTTCCTCGCTCAAAGGCTTAGTATAGCTATTCAGTGAGGAAACGCAGCCAGCGTTCTTGCAACTATACCACGGGGAGCTGGACTTTGTGACAATTTAAATTTTTTGGACTAAGACGAGCTAGAGGTTTAAGTTGCAAGGTTTTGACTAACGTAGCGTCTACCTTTTTAAAGTGCAATGCCTCCCTCAACTAAAAAAAGACAATTATGGGATAAGTACGTGTGGGATTTGTGGTTTGTGGGATTTGTTGACATTACTTACGTGTTGTAGGGATCGCCAAATCAACTCCTAGTCTTGGCCTCCAAAAAATGATCCTGGCAAAGGGCACTGAAAAGTAAAAAAAAATACAACAGTAAATTTACATTTTAATACACATACCTACAAATAAAATTGAAGAGTTTGTCTGTAATGTCGAATTAACTGCGTTATGAGGGGTTATTTGCAGGTCATTCGTTCATGAATAACCATTTTTTTAAAAAACGTTACCCCTATACAATGATTTTCTTTTGTATCGTGGGGGCAGTTTACAAACATAAATTGCACAAGGACAAACATCCAGACCTGGAACAATTATTTACAGACCATACAAATACTTGTTCCGTGCGGGATTCGAACCCCCGACTCCAGCGCAGCCACTCATTGCTAAACCACTGCACCACGGAGTCGTCAAACAAGCCTATTTTACGCCCTTCTTGGACGATATGGATTATAGCTCCATCTTCCGGTAGCTCTAAGATATTTTTGTTTTTCTTTTTATGAATATTTTTAGCGAATAAAACTACTTTTCTCATTTTTTAATTCCCGACATTTTGTGTTTTGCAGCACCTATGGTCCCGGGGGTTGAGGTGGTTGACTACCCGATATAAAGATTGCTCGGAATAACTTCAGCTGTTTAATTATTACTTTTCGAACGAAGTTACTGTGTCTAAATATGGTTTTGTCTAAATTGTAGTGTTCGCGTCAATATAAGTAATTATTATATTCTAAGTGTTTGATTACTACCTGATGATAAGAGATGATACTATCAAAGATATAATAATACCTAGGTAAATCACACTCTTAATATAAAAGGTAAAATTAAAAATTTTAACAATCAACTTCAATAGACATAAAACGCGAGCATCACCAATGTAGTCCAAGTCAATTAAATACGCATTATTAAGGATAACTCAAAAACTACGCGTATTTATCAAATATATATCGGACTACACGAGAAGAAAAAGAATCATCGAAATCGGTTCACCACGTGGTAGAGCTACGCTGTAGCTATGTTATGGTTGTAGCACGAATGGGTCGGCTCAACAGAGGTAGGACCATGCTCTCACAGAATACCAATCGGTTCACCACGTGGTAGAGCTACGCTGCAGCTGTGTTATGGTTGTAACACGAAAGGGTCGGCTCAACCGGGGTAGGACCATGCTCTCACAGAATACCAGCGTAAAATGGCAGCTTAATATTGCTGTATTTCGTATGGTGAGTGTAGAGAACCGGAGACCATTTTTTACTGGAAACGAAGCATTCCATCTGAGTTTTCAGACGTGACAACGTATCCGAGTTTTGATTCTTAATCGAGGATAAATGTTAGATGTCTATGGGCCGCAGCATATACGTATCATCAGGTGGACTGTGTGCTCGTTTGTCATCCTTATTCTATAACAAAAGAATGTAGTCAAAGTCAATTTAATACAAAATATTAAAGATAACTCAAAAATACCGGCCAGAATTTTATCAAATTTATATCGGACCACACGAGAAGAAAACGAATCATTAAAATCGGTTCACCTAGAAGATAGTTCTGAGGTACCTATTGACTCTTGTCTTGAAGAAAAGTACATTATAATCGGATGGCGAGACAGATGTTGGCAAATTATTTAAATTAAAATTCTTAGTCGCCACTTAAGCTCACAGCCCTCCAACATCTACGCGACGATATTGAGCTATTCCTCTACGCTGGCATCACAAGTACCAACAGTTTTATAAAATGTGCAGTACAGTGAAATCTCTATAACTCGAACCTCGTTAAGTAGAAATCCTCAGTAAGTCGAAAAAAATTCCCGTTCCCTTCCGCTGAACTCCTAAATACGCTGTATCTCGAATTATTTAGACTTTGTAATTCGAACAAAATATTATTTCCCTACGAAGTATTGATAATATATATTTATACTCTATTACCCGAATTTCGAAAAGGAGACTCCATAAGTCGTAGTTAGTAAAATATAATGATGTCTTACTTGGAATTCCCCAAAATAATAGCAATAAAATGCAAAATGAATGTTCGGGTTTGCGGCTTCTAATTTATTGTTTTTGTCTTATAGGCGTGCAATGAATGCTTTTGGTGTTATAATGAAAAGTCTGTTTGGAATACAAAAATTCCAAGCAGCCGGATAGAAACTGACGCAAGATATTGAAGATCCGGTCTTTCATACGCTTCGATTGTAAGACGTGAAAATTATTCGGATTGTTTTTTTTTTCTCTTTTATTGGATCACCAACAGATGACACAGTACTGAGACAAAAATATAACTCGCTATATGCTATATGCTACGTGTTTGTCTTACAGGTAAACACAACTTACATAAATAGCGAAGTAAATTAAAAAAAGGGAAACAGATAATATAATGCCAATATTGTTTAATTACATTAGTTTATAGACATGAAACTATAGATGAGCGATATAAGACTTTTTGTAAGGGATGCTATTTTGCTTTTAAGAACAACTATTTAATACTTTCAAACTTGTTTTGTTATTGAGTAATGTATATACTTTCATGTGCGTTTAATAAAAATCTGAATTGGTCGATGAGTTGATTAGTCGTATACACGGAAATCTAAAGAATAAGGATTTAGATTACTGTGGTCGTGATTACGTGATTACATGGTTGTAATATGGTCATCCAGTTATTTCTTTATTATTTCCAACGTCTACGCAATTGCGTCCGTGTTGCAGTTGGAAATAATATAGTATACATGATATATAATAACAATTTGGTATATAAAACGTTCTAGAAACATAAGATTATTTATTATACAAAAAAGAAAAGTTTTAAATTAATCAAAAATAATTGTGTGTGTGTGTGTGTGTGTGTGCCGTGTGCATGTGTGCGTGTGTGTGTGTGCGCGCGTGCGTGTGTGCTTGTGCGAGTGTGCGTGTGCGTGCGTGCGTGCGTGCATGTATGCGTGCGTGCGTGCGTGTCTGCGTGCGTGCGTGCGTGCTTGCTTGCGTGCGTGCGTGCGTGCGTGCGTGCGTGCGAGCGTGCGTGCGTGCGTGCGTGCGTGCGTGCGTGCGTTCGTGCGTGCGTGCGTGCGTTCGTGCGTGCGTGCGTCCGTTCGTGCGTGCGAGCGTGCGTGCGTGCGTGCATGCGTTCGTGCGTGCGTGCGTGCGTGCGTGCGGGCGTGAGTACGTGCGTGCGTGCGTGCGTGCGTGCGACCGTGCGTGCGTGCGTTTGTGCGTGCGTGCGGGCGTGCGAGCGTGCGTGCGTGCGACCGTGCGTGCGTGCATACGAGCGTGCGTGCGTGCGTGCGTGCGTGCGTGCGTGTGTGCGTGCGTGCGTTTGTGCGTGTGTACGTGCGTGTTTTGCGAGTGTGTGTGCGTGCGCGCACTCGTGTGTGTGTGTGTGTGTGTGTGTGTGTGTGTGTGTGTGTGTAAATACATAGCATATGAGATTTCTGTGCCTCCATAAGTCAGGGTCTTTAGCCAATTTATAATCAATAACTTGGAGTCCTTTGTATTTCTACAGTAAATATTAAGCTGTTTGTTGACAAAATTATGACTTTAACAGTGGTAGAGCCACGAGGCAGCATTGCTGTTGCACGTATGGGACGGCTGCAAACCGGACTGGTACTACAACTTCACAGAATGCCGGCGTGAAGTTGAAGCTCTGCTTCCGCATTTCGTCTGGTGAGTGCAGGTGGCCGGAGGCCAAAATCCCCCTCTCCCATCAATATGGTAGCGGAATTAAATTTCAAACTACCAAAGGAGGAGGAGGAGTACCAGAACCCCTGGAGAATCCCTCGCTGAGCATCCACGATCAAGTTACTCCACTCCTGAGCGTGGGATCTCAGGCTGTCCCGCGTATTCTGGGGGGAGGGTGCAAAATTCCGCTCAAGACTACAACTGCTCGGGGCAAACGGAGCAACAAGACCAAGGCGACCCCTGCCACGCTATCCGTGAATTTCTGCAATATCAGGGGACTTCACTCTACTAATCTAAACGCCGTCCACTACCATCTCGAGACGGCGAGGCCGGCTCTGCTCTTTCTGATCAAGACGCAGGTGTCCTCGCTGATGTTTCGTATCTCTCCTACCCGGGGTACAGACTGGAACACTCCTTTGTGCCTCGGGCTGGAGTTTGCGTTTACGTCAGAGAGGACATCTGTTCTCGACGCCTTGTCTTGAAAGTTTAGATCTGTTCATCCTTTGACTACGCGTAGACAGCGACGACCATCCACGCGTCTACGGGTGCCACTATATGTCCCATAGCGGTAATGCTGAAACAGACCGACTCTTCGACCACGTCGAAATGGCTACAGATTCGTTGCTACAGCAGATTTCCTCCGCAGAGATCGTGATCCTCGGCGACTTTAATGCCCATCACGCCGAATGGCTTGCTTCACATTTAACCGATTACGGAGAGACCTGTTCATGATTTTGCCTTAGCATATGGTCTGACACAACTGATTACTTCGCCTACGCGGATTCCAGATGTGGAAGATCATGCACCTTCCCTGTTGAACCTTCTGCTGACCTCTCACCCGTATAGATATCAGATTTCTGTCAACCCTTCTTTAGGCTCCTCGAACCATTGTCTTGTCAGAGTGTGGTGCCACTCACGCTGAAATCGCAGTTGCATTCTGCAGGCTGCCGCCGTGTTTGGCATTATAGTTCAGCCGATTGGGATGGGATGCGGTCTTTCTTTGCATCCTACCCTTGGGGGTGAGTTTGCTTCTCGCCGGACGATCCCAACGTTACTGCAGATTCTGTCGCTGATGTGATACTTCAGGGTATGGAACTTTTTATTCCTTTCTCTGTGGTGCACATTGGAGGCCAATCTTAGCCATGGTTTGGTCGCTCTTGTAAAATAGCATCATGCTATAAGCAGGAGTGCTACCAAGCCTGGGCTGACGCATTAATACCCTGGGATGTAAACACCAGCGTTCTAAAAAAGAAGTGTAATTCCGCCCCTAGGTCATTCAAAAGAATCATTGCCGAGGCAAAGTCAGAGCACATAGGCAGAATTGGCCAGAAATTAGTTCGCCTTCCTTCTGGAACCCGTGCATTCTGGTCACTCGCCAAGGCTGTCCAGGGGAATTTCTGTTAGCCATCTCTTCCATTTCTGCACAGGGAGGACAACTCACTGGCCCATACCGCAAAGAAGAAAGCCGATCTGCTAGGCTCTTTCTTTGCGTCTCCGACCATCCCGCGGTGTGAGTGCTCCATGCCGGAAGTGCAGTTCACACAGTGTTCGACAAATCGAGTGGGCCTGACGGAATCCTCCCAATCGTGCTGAGGACGTGTGCTCCAGAGTTGGCATCGGTTTTAACGCGTCTTTTCCGGTACTCCTACTCCCTAGGCGTAGTCCCAAAATCACGGAAGACGGCTTTCGTCCACCCGATCCCTAAAAAAGGCGACCGCTCAGACTCGATAAACTACCGGCCTATCGCCATCACCTCCTTGTTCTCCAAAATAATGGAGTCTATTGCTAACTGTCAGCTCATGGGGTACTTTGAGGATCACCAGCTGATTAGTGATCGCCGATACGGTTTTCGTAGTGGTCGGTCAGCTAGTGATCTTCTGGTCTACCTAACTCACAGATGGGCGCAGGCAGTAGAGTCCAAGGGGGAGGCATTGGCCGTTAGTTTGGACATTGCAAAGACCTTCGATCGGGTTTGGCACAAAGCGCTTTTTTGGAAGCTCCTTTCCTATGGGCTTCCCGAGAAATTGTGCAATTGGATCACCAGCTTTCTTGCATCATCACCATCGGAGCATCAAGGTCGTTGTATACGGTGCAAGCTCCGATTACAAGCCTATTAATGCTGGTGTTCCACAAGGCTGCGTGCTATCGCCAACGCTGTTTCTTCTGCATATCAATGATTTGTTGCAAACTCGTAACATTCATTGCTATGCAGACGACAGCACTGGTGATGCTCTTTACACCGGCCGTGCCAATATTTCTCGGGTAAACGTCTCCGAGTATCAGGACAAACTTGTGTCTGAAGTCGAGTCTTTGCTAACAGAGTCTCGGATTAGTGGCGACTAAATCTAGTCCAGTTTAACCCCCAAAAGACACAAGTTTGCGCGTTAACTGCTAAAAAAACCCATTTGTCGTATCTCCTCAGTTTCTTGTGACACTTCAGCTAACTAATCCGTTGGGCTATGTCAGCCACTCTGGTTCCACAATGGATATCCTCATTTCTAAGTTTATCAAGCAGAGAAACCCCGAGCATAGTCCTCTCCATAGCTCGCTGAGCGACTTTGAGCGTTTTCATAGGACCAGCAGTGAAAAACCACTTCTCAGTTACATAGGTCATCACTGGCAACACGCACTGGTTGTACAGTCTCGTTTTCAGGTTCTGATGTATAGCTGACGAGAAGAAGTGTAGTAATTTATAAAAAGCCGAACGCTGCCCAGCCCAGTTGGATCCGTCGATTGACCTCTCGTCCAATGTTGGACTTACCTAGTAGTACTATTACCTAGTATACTCGTAATGACAGCAAATAATACTTAATTTCCATTATACCTGAAAACTAACAATTTGCTGTCAGACAGACAATTTGGTTTTAGGCCTAAGAGATCATGTAATGATAAAAGTAAAGTAAAGTTACAGCCTATATACGTCCCACTGCTGGGCTCAGGCCTCCCCTCATTTCCGAGAGGGTTTAGGGCAAGGAAGTGTCCGCCGCGCTGCCCAAATGCGTGTTGACGAACTTCACATCTCTTCGAAATATTTTTTTTCTTATTCCTTAAACATGCACGTTTCCTCACGATGTTTTCCTTCACCGCCGAGCACGTGGTAAATCAGCACTTAAAATTGCATTTAACAATTTCGTTGGTGCCGGCGGGGATCGAACCCGGGTTACTCGCGTTCTGTTATATTTAGAGCGAGCGTTAACCACTGAGCTACCACGGCTCACTATGTAATGATGCCTTGCACTAATTGACAGATTATGTCATTAGTAATCTTGACAATGGTGTGCACGCACTCTATTGGTATCTTTTTAGACCTTGTCAAAACATTTGATTGAGCGTTTGAGTTTCATCGCTTGTAAGATTGAGTGGGAATTTGGACACCGAACACATGTCCATTGTTGAGCAACGATACAGAACCAAGGCTATATTGTGGTAGCTAAGTTGTTGGAATATATAATATTCGTTTAAACACTAATATATGTAGAGAAGAGCCATCCACCTCTGTCGTGCCATTTAATTACCGTGGATTTTTGAATCTTCCGCGTGATATTATGTCATCGTCAATTATCTTCAAAGTTTACTTTATTATACTGAAGTGACATTACTGTATACCTGATGGGTGGCTACTGTGGTCATCACGGTCTACGGACACCAGCAGCCAACTTACCGCACCTATAGGTATAGTAAAAACACAAACACGGTATTTAAATTTATAATTTGGTGAAATTCAAATTCCGCCCTATAAAACCAAAACCAGGAGTAGGACAGAGACAAAAACACAAAGTCGTATACTATAACTATTATATTAAAAAAATATAGCAAATAAGCTTTGGCAATAGTTAGGAATACTTCAAAAAATCTACTTAAGAAATCTCCCTACACTACACCATTCCAAAATCGACTAAAATATTACTATAATGTCCACTGTCAAAATGTCGATAAAACAGTGCCCTCTTGATCATTATTTGATTGACCGATGAAGAGCTCGCAAAGCCATCTACGCGAACAAGGCTTTAGTTTTTGAATTACAAGAAAGTGACCATATTACCCTTACGTACTATATTATTATTTTAGTAGTAGTATTCGCATCAAATTAATCCTGTCTTTAATTATCATCTACTTGCACTCTGTAAAAAACAAACTACAAACTACGTATACATTCAAATAGTGCCCGTTCTTTATCTGGTAAAAATTATTCAATGCATCGTTACGGCACAAGTCGAATATAAGCACAGCGTGTTTTTTTTAATCGACTGTAACAATTTACTTCGAATTTGACAAGCATTTAGCGAATAGAGTTGTATTTTAATTTTGCTATAGTTTCCATTTAGTTCCCTCCACACTCGCTGGCATAACCCTTGCTTAAAGATGGTCAAGAAAAGTAATATATTGATATGATATATAGTATCGACCACAACAGCACGTGAATGCTTTTGCAGCTGCTTTTGTTGCTTAAAATTTTATTAATGGACAAAATGATTAACAAAAGTTTTAAAATTTATCGAAACTGATACGAAATGGATATTCTAAAATAAATATCGATATATCGCAACTAAATATATCGACGGTATATCGATATTTCCGTATTTTTTACCCAAGCATAGCCTCGCTTATTGTTTGGAGTGACATTGTTAATTAAGCCTCTGTTAAAGTTGATTGGATAGTTGGTAGTCAGCGATTTAAAATTAAAAAATACCGATAGCGTATAAACCTAAGGCCCTATGCATGTGTCACTTCTATTTGCAGTAAAAAAGTTATAGAATATCATTCTCATAAAAGCAATTGTTTTATTTTTAAAAGAAACTGAACAAACGTAATTACAGTTCCATTGTTAAACTTCTCCGATTATATAAGTCCAATTTATTAATTTTATTTCAATTAATCAGATACGCTGTCACTTCTAAGGATTAGGATGAAATACCCCCCAGTCTCACAGCCTACAATCACCACTGGCTTGCTATACC
This sequence comes from Parnassius smintheus behrii, assembly GCA_036936625.1. Taxonomy (NCBI): domain Eukaryota; kingdom Metazoa; phylum Arthropoda; class Insecta; order Lepidoptera; family Papilionidae; genus Parnassius; species Parnassius smintheus. Next base: position 22,483,766 of record JAUPFT010000029.1, on the reverse strand, counting down.
ATTAGGACCGGAAGATCGCAGTGCGAGGGTTGAGATTTGAGGTTTGACAACACCGTGGCACAATGGCTTAGCAATTAGTTGCAGCGCTAAGAGTCGCGGATTCGAATCCCGCACGGAGCAAGCATTTGTATGGCCTACAAATAATTGTTCCGGGTCTGGATGTTTGTCCTTGTGTAATTTATGTATATAAACTGCCTCCACGATACAGCAGAAAAACCTAGTGTGAGCTGCTGCCACAATGCAAGCTCACCGCCGGGACTTGCATAAGAAATAAAGTCATTTATTGAAGAAAATAAATTAATCAAAATAAATATATGAAAATAATATAATAATAAATTGAACATAATACCGGACGTGACAAATAATTTTTTACATACGAATATAAGAAGACACTACAATTTTTTTGAGAAATCGAAGTCGATTATATACTTAAAGAAAAAATGTTATAAAAAAATGAAGAAAAGACTTGAAAAACAAATTATGCAGGAGGCTCCAGTAACATTGTTTTAACATCAAAATCAAGATTGACAAGTTCCAAGAAAGAAGATTCCAGGAACGGAAAACTTCTTAGTCAAAATTCCTTCAAGAGAAGAGTAAAGAAGTTAAGAAAAAATAGGCTTACGTGGAGGTCAAGGCCCAACCACATCGGGGAGCTAACCTTCGAGTGCGAGAGCAGCAGAAAGAAGTCAGGGGTACAGCGAGCGCTTAGCCAAATTTTGTAGCAAGACATCTCGAAAGCTCTGAATGTAAGTTTAATTATATAATAGTGTCGATGTCTATTGTCAAATTATATTTATTACTTATATAATGTTATACACAGAACTGGGGAAAGAAATTTTTTAAATGATTCATTAAAAATAGGAAAAAAATTTGTACTATTAATAGAAAAATTCAAAATGATGTAATGAACCGCAACAATTAATTGGTAAATAACTACCTAATAATGATAATAATAATATTTCTTTTGCAACAATATGGTTGTACAATAGCGTTTAGGTATAATTAATTCTGCATATTCTACCATAGTAATGTGTAAATATTAATGGACAAGTAACTATAACAATATTTATGGAAATTTCAACAACATGAAAATTATTCAATATTTTTAATTAATATGGTAACCTTCTAATTAATTATGTAACAGCGTCAGAGGAAATACCAACGTAAGATTATTATTACAGTTCAATGTCATATACTTGGTATAATCATTAATTTGTCAATCAATATATATTGTAAGTTATAAATGTTACATACAATTAACATTTTTTTTTCTGTTTTATGTCAAATTTATTAATTCCTTATCTCAAATTTTACATAAAGTAATACTTAAAAAAAAACATTTATGACTAAGAACGTCGTTATAGTATAAGTTCTCCTAATAAATAGTAACAATAACATTTAAAGGTACATGACACCAACATATTCTTAAACAGGGTACACATAATAATTAAAATTAAAGGGAAACTGACTAGAAAAAATGTTTCTTAAATGAGTTAAACTTTAACTAAAAAAATATTATCCCATTTTGTACAAAAATTATCAAGGGTGTATGTAAAAGGAGTGAGGAATGAAAGAAAGACATGTTCAAAAATGGGAATACGAATGATTGAGTGATTAAGTTTCGTCAATTTTGGCCGATCACTCAAATATTTGATGATGCTTAAACTAGTAGTATTGAAGCCGTTAGCAGCAAGAATTATGCATGGAAAGAATAGATATAAAAGAAAATAATTGACCCTAATAAATAGGTAATGGAGAGATACGGGAATGTCCACCAGAGAAGTCTTAAATTTGTTACCCTTAATAATGGTACATAGAGGTAGAGCTCATATCCTTCATTGGATAACAGTGTGAACTTAATTTTCCTCCGTGATAATTGTTGGAGTCTTTTTGAAATGACTTAAACGTAGACCTCAAGGTTGTGCGCACAACCCAAGGTACACTTTTACTTTGATATAATTACGATAAAAACTTTATGTACCAATGAAATGAAAAGAATGTTACGAATATGTAATGTAATACCCAAATAAATGGGGGGCCCATATTTATAAAGTACCCGCGTGTTAAATATCACGAAATAAAAAATAAATGAAATGAATTAATACTCCGATTCCCGGTATCTAATAAATAAATAAATATATAAGTGAAGAGAGAGAAAGAGAGCTAGCTAAAGGTAAAAAATATTAAGAAGAAAGAAAAGAAAGTACGTACAAGAATAATGGAAAAAAGGCCTATTAATCGACAAAAATACAAGATAATGTTGCGCGGCTAAGTTGACATCTGGCACTAGGGCCATCTGGTGTCGGGTAACAGAGCGAGGAGAGCTTTCCAGAAAATACATGACTCGTCTTTCAACCAACAGCGCCATCTAGTATCGAACAGAAGAATTAAGCTTTCTGGAAGCCTCACACTCGAATTTTCTGCGCTTGGTCGGTTGGCGCGCGTATTTACTTGAATATTCTGGATGTTTTCGTGGAATAGCCCTATATAAAGGCGCTGCAATACGTGACCGGGGAAGTATTGAATTTGGCGAGACAAGCGAAGCTTCGGAGCGAAATAAAGTGAATCAGTGTGATTAATTATTAGTGTAAAGAAAATTAAAGTGTTAATTTAGGTAATTCTATCATCAATTTTTATTGTCACGAACCTCAAGCTCGTAACAATAATAAGGGGATTCCAGAGGAAATCAAAAAAGATGTGTGGCACTCGGGGACTGCCGCGGTAAAGCTATTGCATAGCATTTTGTATCGACTTATGCAATTATAATTATTTATTTATTTTATTTATGCAGTATTTCTTTTTCTTTGATATTAATTCAAGTTACTTAGGTTAATCCAATCAAATTCAACCAGATTTAACCGAACCCGCGTTATAACGAACTCACTATTTGTGAAAAATACTGTATCACCGGACCGCGTCGCAAAAAACTCAGGTTCGCGCAGTACATACGTCAGTGCGGCCGTACGGCAATTATATTAACAAGACGCGCAACTACTCAGTTCCACGCTCCACGGCAAGATTTGTCACTTATTATTTATTGTCCAATTAATTGTCTTTAAGTTCAAATGGCACGCTCTATTAACATAAGTCTAAGACAAAACAAGGAGACTTTCAATATATGAACAACCCGGCTTTGCGCAAAAACTCTCGCGACCCCTATAATGCGACTGGAGAACGTCATCGGCGCAGGCGCCGCGTGCCTAGCTAGGAGCGCGCCCTAGCGGCGGGCCGGGTGCAGCCCGGCCCCGCCGTCTGCTCCCTAGCTCGGCTCGATGCCAACAGGGGTGACTAAAGATGGGCGAAATTGTTATATTTTTCTAATTCGTTATGTTGTTGTAATATATTTTTCTAACTGTTGTTTTCAACTGTTATAATATATTATAACAGTTTTAAATATTACATTGTACACGCGGTTAGTTCAGTTCAGTCGTCGGCTGTGTTCGCGTTTTGTTGTATGTTGTTATAACGATTATAAATATTACGATGAAAGATTATTACGATTATAAATATTAGATGATTATAAGTATTATATGAAGACAAAAAATATTTTTAAGTTGTATCAGCATCAATTAAGTGTTTCGTGTTTTAAAGAGAATCATTTAAAATATTTATGTTAAGTTCAATGAACTTCCCTTCCTACTTTTTATAGGCTTAAGGATGTCTGAATGTATGCTAAGCTGTGTAATTATTGTATCTGTTATAATTATTTACTCATATTTTCAAAAAAATTACTTTTTTAAATAAATAATTAATTTTTAAAAGAAATAAATCACTCATTCAGGCGTAGTTAGAAGCTCATTGATGTTACGTCATTTTGATTGAATTTTTACATTATTTACACTGTGGTCAAAGTTTTAGTTATCTACAATTATTTACATTTTTTTCAGTTACTATTCAAAAATATAATTTGGTTTACTTTTGACGACGTACTTAAGTCTTTTGCGTCTATCCGATATTAAATCCGAACGACAAAACTCTTCATACACTCCTACGTGTCTTTGCTTAAGGTGAAGCTTTAAATTTGTAATTGTACTCTAAAAAAAATTGTTTTGCAATAATTGCACACCGGTTTTTGGTCCACACTTTGGACTATAAAATAGTTCCAAATGGCTGCGCTACGCTGGCGTGACATTATTGTACACTTTTACATACAACACGTTAAATCCTATCTATATTACACAAAATATTTAAAATTACTTTAGGAATAAAACTTAACGAAAAATAAACAAAAACAACAATAGCTTTTTCACGTAATATGGGGACCTGCTATCAAAACATTACGTATATAATTTAACAGATAAGAGTGTCATTGTCATCTCAGCTAGACAGCTAACTGAACACTAAACTGATATATTATATATTACAACAGCCAAATTAAATAACAGGCACAACAGGCAACTAATGAAGGAAATAATATATTTTTGTTTACCGTTATAATTTAGTGTTAGTAAAATAAGCTCTTATTAAGTTAGCTTAGAGTTTAAATTAGTGTAAGCTATACGCAATCCTTGTGGCATAATGAATGTGGGTAGTATTTTATTGACTCCCATTGTCTCGGCCGACGCGACGGTTGGACCGTAAACGTAAACAGATGACGCTTTCTAACGATAATGAATATAATATTATAACAGTCAATGGTTCATTATTCGAATGTAATGAAATATATAATGAAATATATTATCTGTTGTATGTTATAACGCCCATCTTTAGGGGTGACCGACCGCGCGCACAAAAATGCAGCTAGCCTCCCCCTCCCGCACCTCACTAATCGTCGCTTCACACCGCTTGAGATAAGACGATCTACTATCAGGCGCTAACAAACCCCCGACCCGGACATAAGGACCTATGTCCGCGAGTAAATTGGCAATTAGAAGACGCTTTGTATTGTTGGTTTTTACAAAAACGATCAACTGGGCAAATGATATCTGGCCCTTTGCTTTGTGAAAAAGCATTACAGTTAAATAAAAAATTAGGTGACGGCGGCTCGTTTGTCGCAAGTAACGGATGGTTATATAGATTTATATCTCTTCATGGAATTTAATCAATGTTTATTAAAAAATAATAATTTCTTAATAAACATTGATTTTCGTTGAAATTGTTGTTATATATATATATATATATATATATATATATATATATATATATTGAGAATCTAAATTGAGAATTTAAACTATACGCGTGTGTGTGTTTGTGTGTATATAACGAGGGCTACTTTTAATATCGCTCATTTTAATATCAAAAATTTAGGTTATCTTTATAGCAGTATTATATTTTCAATTCAAAATTAGTACTGCATTTGTGATAATAATAAAATGTAGGTATGTATATAGAGTACTCACTCATTTTCTTTCACTATTTTTTCGTGACTTTCTTCATTAATAATAAATGCACTTTGTTCATTCATATTCAAAATTTCAAAACACTTTATACACAAACACCGTGTCGAAGACTGAGGAAAAGAAACGACGTTAGACAATGCACGGCCTTCAAGCCACACCTCCGTGCCCGTCGGAGAGCGTGAGGTTTTTTCGTTACGGAATTTCTGGATTTTCCCGCACTCAAGGCCCGCGATAGAAGCTATGCAATAGCTTAAAAGTGTGAAGTTATTTTGCATTTCTGTATTAGAAAATGCGAATAACAAGCTACACATGTAATAACTACAGGGATCGATTTACACAACTACGCGAAAATGTGTTGTGTGTGTGTGTGTGTATTGTGCGCGTAATTGTTTAAACATATTTGTATGTGAATTTACGAGATATTTTTTTTCATCATCATCATCATTACAGCCCTTCACAAGTCCACTGCTGAACATAGGCCTCCCCCAAGCAATGCCACAAAGCACGGTCCTGAGCCAACTGTATCCATCGACTTCCTGCATATCTTACTAGGTCGTCACTCCATCTAGTGGGGGTCGCCCTACACTACGCCTACCGGTACGAGGCTTTCTTCCCCATCGGTTATCGGTTCTTCGAGCTATATGGCCGGCCCATTGCCACTTCAGCTTACTAATCCGTTGGGCTATGTCGGTCACTCTGGATGTCCTCATTTCTAAGTCTATCACGCAGAGAAACTCCGAGCATAGCCCTCTCCATAGCTCGCTGAGCGACCTTGAGCGTCCTTATACGGCCAGCAGTGAAGGACCACGTCTCTGATCCGTAAGTCATCACTGGCAACACGCACAACCAGTGCGTTTTTTCACACACTTTAGTTTTCAGAGATTGAGGTGCACCTGACGAGAAGATGTGCCGTAATTTCTCGAACGCTGCCCAGCCGAGTTGAATCCGTCGATTGACCTTTGGGTCGAAGTTGGACTTCTGGTCTGTCCCAGGTAAACGTACTCGTCAACAACTTCGAGCATAGTGCTCCCAACAACTACCGGCATAGGTGTGACATGGACATTAAACATGATCTTTGTTTTGTCCATGTTCATCTTAAGACCTATCCGTTGGGAGACACCATTGAGGTCATTGAGCATAGTGCTAAGGTCCTCCAGCGATTCTGCCATAAGGACTATATCGTCGGCAAATCGAAGGTGAGTGATGTACTCACCATTGATGTTAACACCGTATCCTTTCCAGTCCAGTAGCTTGAAAACGTCTTCCAACGCAGCGGTAAAGAGTTTCGGAGATATAACGTCACCCTGTCTTACACCTCTCTGCAGTTGGATCGGTTTCGAACTCTGGTCTGTACTCGGATAACCATCGTAGCCCTACTGTACAAACACTTCAGCACTTCGATATACCGACAATCAACTTGGCACCGCTGAAGGGACTGTAGCACCTCCCAAACTTCGACGGAATCAAAGGATTTCTCATAGTCCACATACGCTAGGCAAAGTGGCAGATTGTACTCTTCGGTCTTCTGTGCAATCTGCTGCAGGATATGTATGTGGTCTATGGTACTGAAGCCTTTTCGGAAACCGGCTTGTTCGGGAGGCTGGAAGTCATCGAGTCCGCGTGCGAGACGATTTGTAATGACTCTCGAAAACAGCACGTAGACACGGCTCAGAAGGGAAATCGGTCTGTAGTTCTTCAAGAGAGCGTTGTCGCCTTTCTTAAAGAAGAAGACCACTGCACTTCTGCTCCAAGCCTCCGGAGTAGTGCCACCATGGAGGACGGAATTGAAGAGCTTCTGAAGGACTTCAAGTACCGGTGTTCCATCTGCTTTCAGAAGCTCCGCTGTAATTCCATCCTCGCCTGGGGCCCTGCCGTTTTTAAGGTGCTGGAGAGCCATTCTAATCTCGCTCAGACTGACGTCCGGGATATCATCGGAATAGTGTCGGGATAATATGTTTTTTAGACACATTAACAGACACATTTATTTACAATAAATTTGGTTGAATTTTTTTTGTTATATGTTTTTTATGTAAAATTTGTACATTTTGAACTATATTTGGTTTATATTTTGCATATAAAATAAAATCCGGAGTCTATCGCTACACTGTTATTATAAATTTATTAATGTATTATTTTTACATTTTTGGTTTTTTTCTTTATAAAAGACAACGGAACTTAAAATTATGTTATCTGTTTGAAATAAAATTGCCTTTTTCAATGTTAATAAATATTTCGTAAAACAAACTTGAGCTGTGTACCTTATAGTGTTTTCTTTTTTTATATAAATTTCATGTCATGAAAAAATGAGTTTTCGAAATTATAAATAACTTAATTAATGATTTTTTGTTAATGTACCTATGTAAGAGTACTTTTACAAAATTAATTTAAAATTGAATGTAGCAATCTATATTTAGAGGTACAAACTATTGGGAAAGTTAAATTCATTTTATTTACGATATCATTTTAATGTGTGGTTAAAACTAGGTACCATTATACAACGTAATCGAAAAAGCGTTCCCATGGACATACATTAGAAATTAAAAGAAAGGTGTCACAATCCGCTTACGCGGCTGAGATTGTAAGATATATTTTTTGATCCCTGTAGTTTATTAATGATTCTGATTATGTTGCACTAGGACCGCCGTGTGACAAAACATGTAATATTAAACGACTATCATTTTTCGCCAACTAACGGTCACGAATGATAAACAATACAAAGAAAAGGTTTTTTGACCAGAGTTAGAGACTACATACATAATTAGTAACATCCTACTAATTATGCAAATCGATGTGACAAGTGTTGCGACATAAACACTTAGATAAATATATAAGAGCAAATGGTTATAACCGATTATGGGATATTCCACTTTTCATAGAGTTTAGTTAGATTTAGTAGGGCCCTTGTGTAAGTATAATGTGATTTAAATAGGTATGCTGAAGCTTATCTACTTAAAAATAAGGATAATATTTTAGTAGAATTGGCTTTTTTAATTTAAGGTTTATTAAGATTTAAATTTAAAAATATAGTTTAAGTTTATTATTATATAATTATTAAATTTATTATTTATTATATATTATTAAATTAAAAATATAGTTTAATATATTATTATATTTTAAACAGCCTTATAAACGCCTTATAATATTTTTGATAACTATATATTTTTTAACTGTATTTTCATGTCTTGTGAATTAATAGTTATATGTGAAAATTTTCAATGTTATGCAGTTATGATAGGCGGACTAAAAGGACATGTTATTTTTATTTGATTATGATATAAGTATGTTATAGTATAAGAATTTGAATATTTTAGAATAATGTATGACTTTTTATTTTTTTATACACCATATATTTTTTCTTTTTGCCGATGGGCGTGTAGTAGTGTAGTGCGTGTAGAGTGGAGAGAGGGACAGTAATAAATCTACAGTCAAGACCACTAGATGTATTATTATTTATTCCCCGAATCTCCCAACATTACATACCTATGCTGAAAACCAGTCCTCATACCTAGTCCTAGTATAACTGGTTATAACCGGTTATAATATACTTTTGTAATCCCTGAAAATATTCAATATGCCCTTACGTTTAGATGTTGCATCTCTTTGCGTATTTTATTACACCTATCACGGGGAGTGCTCTGAGGAATTGTTTGGATTAATTTCAGCCGCCAAATTACATGGACGCACTACGCGGCAAACCTCCCGATACCATCCACACCATCTGGATGCTTGGCGGTCCACCACTGTACGTTTCACAAGGAGTTTTCTTCAGCGTACGACTCTCTGTGCAATAATTTACCACTGGCGATTTTTTCGCACCGATACGACCTGGGAACCTTCAAGAAAAGAGCTTACTACTTTATTAAGGGCCGGCAACGCACCTGCAATTCCCCTGATATTGCGGTAGGTAAAGGGCTGCGGAAGTCACTTAACATCAGGTGAACCGTATGCTCTTCTATTAAAAAAATATAAATAAAAAATATAATCTCTTGTTTTATCTTCAGCTCATTAATTGTAATAATTCCGATCGAAAATATTTCAAAATGTTTTCCTGCCATCTCTCGGGCACCGCTAAAGCTTCTTAATACTTCCTAACTTCCTATCACGACTTTTACAGAGTCTGCGGGACAGAGGAAAGCAGTTGAATAGATGCCGCCACCGATATATAAATATATACCATGTTAATAACTGCAACTTACTGATTGTTATATACGCTTTAGATGTAAAAAATATTTAACACTAGCGATCTGCCCCGGCTTCGCACGGGTAATATCTGGAGTCTACAACAGCGCCACCTACCGGTCCAACTATGCATATAGCCATCGCGGAATTGCAAGCAATATGTTGACAAACTTTTAGCGCAATCTGGTGAACGGTATGGTAGCGCATAAAATAGGAACGTAAACACTTAGGGGAGAGGGGGGCATAATGGGGACGTTAAGGAAAATACACAGTAAAATAATAATCAACGCTATGTATTTATTAATTAAAACTAATCACAGCACTAGTTACTTATTAAACTATCATTTGGCGTAGAATTTGGTGGTGTAAATAATCATATGACGTTATAATTTAAATTTTTTGAAACTATAATGAAAACCCCATTGTGCCCCAGGGTAGGGGCAGTATGGGGTACGTGTTTATTTTGCGTCACAGTACAAGCAGATGTGGATTTCTTGCGTATTGTCGTCGTCTACACCAGCACAAGCTGTATGAGCCCACCTACCACATAGTTGGCAAGCCACCCAACCTTCCGAAGACTTTAAATAAGTGTGGTTAATGTCAAGGCAGTACAAGCATATGGTATCCTCGTCGGTATTCTCTACACCAGAGGGAGCTTTTTGGGTCTTCTGTTTTTTATAGTTCTTCTTTAACTTGGGGTCATTTGGATTAGAACACTTCTTCGTTCTCTTAAGTTGTTCTCGTTCTTCTAACTCAATTTTGTAAGGGGTTGACGTGAGAACAACAGTTTTCCCTCGGCGATAGTATTTTTTCGTTTGGTTTCTTTGTTCGACTGTCGGGATCGCAAGAATTTCTTGAGGCGAAGCATTTGCAAACGAAGTTGTCAAATCACGACATACTTTTCGAATCGGAGATTGGATTAGGCTATGCTCATTAAATGTTGATGGTCCAGGCTGAGGCTGAGGTGTTGTTAAAGCAGGCAAATCTGCTTCAATGGGATGTTCTTCAAGGATAGATGGCGGCGGTTGTTGCTGGATTCCGACATTTAAAGGACCTGTTTCAGACTCATTGTTTGCTAGCGGTACGTCTGTGGTTGATGCAGCTGAAAAATCTGAATCTGTAAAGTTATTCTGATTGAAAGGCCATATGCCACATTTTTGGAAGGCATTGATTGCTGTAGACATTGTTGCAGCTTGAATATATGCATTTGCAAATATTTCGCTTATTTGAAATGTTGTTATTATTCGCCCAGGGTGTGACCTTAACCAATTAGAGCAGGCTTGGTCATAGTATACACTTAAAGGTTTCATAAAGCCAACATCTAAGGGTTGGAGCCTATGGGTGCAGTGCGGGGGAAAGCAAAGCATTACAACGCCATTTTTGCGTGCATATTCAATAACTGAAATGTTTTGCGTATGTGTTACATGACCATCTAAAAGAAGCAAGGCCGGGTTAGTGATTGACGCACCAGAAAACTTGACAAACCGTTGGAACCAGCTCATAAATATTTCAGTTGTCATCCATGCTTTAGCGTTGCATTCTGCTGTCGTCCCAGGGGGAGCTCGATCCAGCAACTCTTGCTTCATTCTCTGTCGAGGAAATATTAGCGTAGGAGGCATGTAAGTTCCTGCTGCATTAAAACATACCTCAACCGTAACTGTCTGCCCTCGTTCTGCTGAAGAAAGCGATCCTACCTGTTTTCTGCCTTTTTCTGCAATAATTTTGCTCTTCGTTTTTGAGACGCATGATATGCCAGTCTCATCGCAATTAAAAATTCTGTCTGGCGTCAAATTATATTTGTCATATACTTCCCCGAGCAGAGAATAAAATTTACCCACAGCTACTTTATTAAAGCCCATTGCTCGAGCTGCCGATGTAGCTTCCGGTTTTCGGATAGATAAATCTGGGTGGCGCTTCAAGAATCCCTTTAACCAATCTACGCCAGCTATCTTTTTATCGTGACTAAAATTGTGAGCTTTGTCATTTTTTTCCGCTAGCTGATAAGCTAGCTTCCGTAGGACGATAGTGGTTAAACCAAACAAACGTTTCTCCATTTCTATGATGTACCTTACCAGCTCCTCTTCTTCTTGTTTGGAAAACACAGGCTTGAAGTTACCCGGAGTAGAGTCAAGAGACAGCTCGCCTTTCCTTATTTTAGCGACGTGACGCTCTAATGTGGTCTGTGGTACACTATACAGGTGAGCTGCTTTTCTATTTTGCTTAAGACTGCATCAATTGCCTGTTTCATGTTTTCCATGGACCAACTAAGTCTCGAACTTTTCTTCTTATACGTCCGTACCATTTTTATACCTAAAACAAAATATTTTCTATTATCAAATGAACAAGAACGATCCTTCAGTTAATTTACAAAACAGGGGCATAATGGGGACAACGGTTGCAGGGCATAACGGGGAACCCCATCATGCCCCGTAACCATGTCCCCGTTATGCCCCAATTCTCACATTATTTAAAATAACAAACCAAATAAAATGAGTGACGGTTATAGTATTTTTGTTCAAAACATATCAATAAGTAATTTATCTGCAAAAACAAAATAAATACATGATAGTAGCAACATTAACACTTACCTTTTTATATGCGAATCCGTATTCACTCAAAATTACATAAAATCACGTTGAAAATCGTTCTTTGTTTTAAAAATCAAATGCGCGCAGTCTAATCGCCGATCACTGTCAGACTAAAGAGAGATACAAAATGGCTACCTATTAGCGAAAACAAAACACATCTAGAGCCTATAGTTTTTTGTAAGTGTGGGTGGCCCGTCGTGCCTCGCGTCCCCGTCATGCCCCCCTCTACTCTCCTTACAATGATTTCTATATTTACGCGAACACTACACATTTAAATAATACTAGTTTTTACGGAGTTTATCACATATTTAATATAACAATAATAATTAATATATAATAATAATTGATGTTTTACAAATATTAATAATTTTAATCTATTCTAACCACGGTTAATTATGACATCTAGACGTTGAACATCTCAGTCTCCCCGTGACCATGGGTGCTGTAAAGTGCTCGAAACATCGGGTATTTAAAAATTTAAATATACCGATAAAATCCATAAAACTAGTATTATTTAAATAAACACTCACTCCTGTCAGCCAAAGGGTAGGCAGAGACTACAGGCTTCCATTTGGCACGATCCTGACACACCTTTGTCCACATCCATATACCTTCGCGTATATGCTCGTCGGTTAAGTGTATACTCTAAATTTGGCCCATTTTCAAAATATCGCTAATTTGGTCGATAAACTTTTACCAATAATGTCCCTTTGCGACTTTGCCGTTCACTTCTGCAACATAAATTTGCTTCTTCACTCTTTCCTTATTAATGCTTTCTACATGAACAAACCTCCGAAGCATTGCTTACTTAATCCTGGTCACAACATCATCTTGCAAACCACACTCTAAAATACGAACAAACAAATATTAATTTTTATATATTAGATTATAAGGAATCTAGATGATTTTACTATATTCAAGGTAATCCTTATATCGTCTGTGAATACTGTATTATGATACTTAGTAGAGCCATGCTGCAATGATTTGGTTGTAGTCGAATTGATCGGCTTGATCGTAGAAGGTTTTCCTTTTACAGAGTAATTAATAACAATATAATAAAAAGCCTTTTATTTCTTGCAAATAATAACAAAGTAATTAAACTAAGTATAATCTTATTATTACAAGCAAGAACCCTTCCGCAATTGAAGGCCTCCAAAGAGTCCTAATTTTCTCTATCTTTTGACGTTTGCATCTTGCTTGCTTGTTTTCCTAATATCATCAGTCCATCTCGTTAGCAGTCTTCCTCTATAGCGTTTTCCACTTGGGCCTCTCCAACGTCGAACAGTCTCGCCAAATGCCCCGCCCACTTTCACTTCAATTTTTGGCTAAGTTTAGAGTATCGGTAGCCTTAGATATCCGTCTTATGTTTTGGATTTTCCTAATTTTTAGCATGCTTCGTTCGGGGCTCCGTTGACACATTTTAATTTTTCTGTTTATTTTGTCTGTGTATTCCTAAATCCGATAAGCATAAATTAGGCACGGTAAAAGGCAGCTCGACATGTCTTTAGTATTAATTTGTACTGACATAGTTGAATCAAAGTTGAATACGTCTCTCGACTTCTGAAGAGTTGCTATTCTTGTCGAAGCCAATTTTTTCCTGTATATATACTCGTAGATACAACACGTAATAAAAACCATTGGCTTCCTATATAGAAATAATACCTTTATAGAAATAATTTTTTTTACAGAAATCTCGAACATTAAGGACGACACACACATATATATTATACGTGTGTGTGTAACGTATATGTGTACACACATATGCGTTATAAATATATCAATATCGAAGTTGTATATATAAGATTACTTATCGATATACCTAAAATCTGATATTTTAAAAAATATCAACAGTTCTAGTTTGAAGTGATCAATGGGAATGATTAGTACAAACTAGAACTGTTGATACTGAACTGACCGTGTGTGGCGACCATTAGAAAATTTAATTTTGATAAAAAAAACAATTTGCAAAATATAAGTATGTGGTGTTATAATTATTATGAAATTGTCTCCGCATCTTGAGTTATAACTGACCGCAGCGTTTCATTTAGAAGCCAAGGTGAATAAATAGCTTCATTCGAAAACATTTAAAGTTTATCGGATTTATCTTGAAACAAGGTAGGCAGTTTAACAACATACATGTTTATTTCATACTTTTAATAGATTTTTTTCATTCAGTCTCCCTAGACTAGAAGTGATTTCTACTGAATTGCTTTTGTAGCGTTTTTGTTGAATAATTTTTCTACATTTTTAGGTTACAAGTATAATAATATTCATCTTGGCTCATAGAGGGATTCTTAACTTAATTAAATCCGTATTTTATATGGGTGCGCCATATTTTTACAGCGTTAGCTGTGGCGACAAAACCTTTTTATTTATTTAATATTATCTTCAACTTGGTAGTCATAATTGGCGTTCATAAGGTTAGTTTCATTTGTAAACACAATTTTTATTTGTAAACAAAGAAACATGTCATACCGTTTCTATACCGTTTAATACTTACCGTCAGGTCTTTATTAAAATATCGTAGCAAAGATGTACGAGTACAAAAGGCGAACTTAACGCCTTAAGCAATTCTCTACCAGTCAATCTTTATGTAATAAGAGAACAGTTTGGATGGGCAATAAGATTTGTAAAATGAAGAATTAAAAATCAACAAAATAAAAATTTTAAATTTATTTCCTTATTTATTATACCCTGTTTAACGAATTTATATAATATTTTTTAACATGTATTAATTGCATAATAATTATTATTGCTTAGAGATATAATACTATTTAAATAAGGTAAGTTTAAAGTTTGGACGTGAACAAGGACAAAAGCAAATTGATCAGCTTGTGATTGTAATGAAACGGTCACTATTTTTAGGGTTCCGTAGTCAACTAGGAACCCTTATAGTTTCGCCATGTCTGTCCGTCCGTCTGTCCGTCCTCGCTTAATCTCTGTGACCGTTAGCACTAGAAAGCTGAAATTTGGTACCAATATGTGTATCAATCACGCCGAAAGAATATAATAATAAAATAAAAATTGGAAAAAAATGTTTTATTAGGGTAGCCCCCCTATATGTAAAGTGGGAAGTGTTTTTGTTTAATTTCAACCCTAACGTGTGATATATTGTTGGAAAGGTATTTAAAAATGAATAGGGGTTTACTAAAATCATTTTTTGATAATATCAATAATTTCGGAAATAATCGCTCCAAAAGTAAAAAACAATGTGCCCCCCCCCTCTCACTTTTGAACCATAAGTTTAGAAAATATGAAAAAAATCTGAAATGTAGAACTTTATAAGGACTTTCTAGGAAAATTAACTTGGATGGAAACAACAGTACCCACTACCGGGAGCAGTTGCAGGAGCGCGGAGCGCTGCTGGAGCGCGAATTAATGGATACCCACCTTTAAACTCATAAGTGGGAACACTTATTGTGACGGACGGGAAACTACGGAACCCTACACTGAGCGTGGCCCGTACGCTCATGGCCGGTTATTTTATAATGCAGTGGTTGTTTTCGTAATTTTTTCTTTTATTATCAAGACTAGTCTTACCATCTCGACTACTCCCCAAAGATAACCTAAATTTTATAATGTCAAGATTTAGTTAGAAATTGGTGACAATGGGCAACAAGGGCATGTCGATAGTATTTGCTGCAAGCCCCGCGCTTGCTTAATCCGGCATTGGTTGTGCCGGAATAACTACAGTGAGTAGTTCTATTCTATTCTTTCATTCATTTAGATATGTTCCAACATATTGCTCCAACCAATGCCGGATTAATAAAGCGCGGAGCTTGTAGCAAATACTACAGTGAGTAGTTCTATTCTATTCTATTTCATTTAGATATGTTCCAACATATTGCTCCAACCAATGTCAGATTAAGCAAGCGTGGGGCTTGTAGCAAATTCTATCGACAGGCCCTTGTTCTGCTATGGGCTCTTAAGTATAAAGTGGTAAAAAACAATTAAATACTCAATACATAATATAAATGACAAGCTTGAGGAAACTGTCTGTCTGTCTGAGATTGCACCCAAGTTTGAGTAACGATGTCAGAGCAAGTCTTATCCGACACTGTTTCGATGGTATCCCAGACGTCAGTCTGAGCGAAATTATGATGGCTCTCCAGCACCAAAAAAAGGCAAGTCCCCGGGCGAGGATAAAATCACAACGGAGTTTCTGAAAGTGGGTAGAAAATCGATACTTAAAGTCCTTCAGAAGGTCTTCATTTCCGTCCTCCATGGCGGAACTACGAAACTTAGAGCAGAAGTGCGGTGTTTTTGTTCTACAAGAAAAGCGACAATACCCTCTTGAAGAACTACTGACCCATTTCCCTTCTGATCCGCGTCTGCGTGCTGTTTTCGAGAGTCATTACGATTAGTCTCACACGCAGACTCCGTGACTACTGCCTCCCGAACAATCCTGGCTTCAAAAAAGGCTTTAGAACCATAGACCACATACACACCCTTCGGCAAATCAAGTATCAGGTACAATCTGTCACTTTGTCTTGCGTATGTGGACTATGAGAAAACCTTTAATTCCGTCGAAATTTGGGCAGTGCAGCAATCCCTTCAGCGGTGCCAAGTGGACTGTCGGTATGTCGAAGTACTAAAATGTTTGTACAGTAGGGCTACGCTGGCTATCCGAACTAATCCAATTGCAGGGAGGTGACGTAAGACAGGGTGACGTTATATCCCTGAAACTCTTCATCGCTGCATTGGAAGACGTTTTCAAGATACTGGAATGGAAAGGATTCGGTATTGTCAATGTTTATTTACCATCTATATTGGTTACAATTTTGTTGGTGTTTAGTAATACAGTAGTTAACTATAGACCCTGTCAGACTCTGACAAGTACAAAAACTCACAAATGAGATTGTACTTTCAATTTGGAATGATTTTGGTAAGAAACTAATAATTTAAAACCGACAATACTGCACAAATGATTGTAAGTCTTTTCTAGCATGTACATATTTCAAAGTTTATATTGATTACAAACTATATTTTATTTTTAGAAATAGCTAATTATATATTTTATCAATGGTGTATTGAAATCGAGGAGATACGACTAAGGACTTCTTTTTTGCGGTAAACACGAAGGCTTGTGTCTTTTAGGGGTTAAACTGGACTAGATTTAGTCGCCCCCAATTTGAGACTTTGTTCAATTAAGACTCGACTTTAGATACAAATTTGTTCCGACACTCGACGACGAGTTCTCCAGAAATATTAGTTCGGTCGGCGTCGACGTATGTCGTCTGCATAGCAATGAATGCTACTAGTATGCAATGTATCATTGATATGCAGAAAGAACAACATTGACAATAGCACGCAGCCTTGTGGAACACCAGCATTCACAGGCTTGGAGTTGAAGTATGCACCGTCAACTACGACCATAAGAGGGAAGTTTTGAAAAAACTCGATGAAGTAATTCGCTATGTCCAAACTAACCGCAGGGCCTAGCTCTTGGTTTCGACTGACTCCGCCCACCCATAAGTCAGGTAGACATGAAGATCGCCAGCTGAGCAAACTCGACGTAAATCGTATTTATTTATTTATTTATTTATTTATTTATTTATAAGGGTCACCGACAGATGATACACAAATATTAAAAACAAGTACCAAGCTTTGTGAGAAACATGCAATGTGCTCACCCAGTTATAGGTAACCACAGCTAACACAGAGTAATGTTGCGAAAAGTTAATTATCGTAAAATTTAATAGTACAGTAGCAAAATTGCGTATCTGTGAGAAATTAAAAGGGTTTTACATTTATCATCTTAAACTTAGATTCTAAATAAAGCAACATTTTTCTTCTGAAATTATTTAAATTGTCATTGAAAATATCTAAATCAGATGGCCTAGATATATCATTATACAGTCTAAACATTCTGCATAATGCTGAATTAAGACCGAGGTTAGTCCTGTGAGGTGGGACCATAAACAGCTTGTCGCTTGGAGCATTAATGTTAACCATTTCAAGTAATTGAGGACAGTGAATGCCATTATTACATAGTTTGCAGAGGAAGCTCAAATCCAAAAGTTTGCGCCTGTTATATAAGGAAGATATACGGAGATGCTTTAGCCGTTCATCATATGAAGTTAAGGAGCGATGTCGGTGAAATTTCAATGCTAGCATGCTAAGGAACCTCTGATGTACTCGTTCAATTCCACTCTTATGAACCTCATAGAAAGGAGACCAAACTTAAGAACAATATTCAAGGTCGCTCCGAACTAAGCTGTGAAAGAGTAGTAGTAGTGTATGAGTATGTCTGAACTGTTTGGTGTTTCTACCTAAAAATCCGCACATTTTGGACGCCTTCTTTATAATACTGTTTATATGTGGTACAACAGACAGTTTACTATCCAACAAAACGGCCAGGTCTCGTA
Organism: Parnassius smintheus behrii; assembly: GCA_036936625.1. Lineage (NCBI taxonomy): Eukaryota > Metazoa > Arthropoda > Insecta > Lepidoptera > Papilionidae > Parnassius > Parnassius smintheus. The sequence continues at coordinate 22,465,292 of JAUPFT010000029.1, read as the reverse complement.
TACACTCTACTTGATTGAGTACTGTGTTGCCAATTTTGTATGCAGTTTGGATAGGAGTATGTTTGCGTGTGAATGATATATGATAACACTTTTTAGCATTCAGAATCATATTGTTTTGAGTACACTACTCGATCAATCTATCCAAATCGGCTTGAATAAGCTGGGAGTCTGTTGATGATCTAACAGGTCTAACGAATTTCAAATCGTCAGCAAACAGGTAAACTTCTGAGTTCAAAAAATATTCTGTCACTGAGTTGATCAAAATTAAAAACAAAAGGGGCCCTAAATGTGACCCTTAAGAAACACCCGAGGTTACCTTAAACGGTTCAGACTGGCTTCCATTAACAACTACATAACACTCGCGACGAGTTAAGTAAGAGCTAAACCAATCCAAAATGGGGCCACCAATACCACAACTACTTAATTTCGTCAAAAGTATCTCATGGTCAACTTTATCAAATGCCTTGCTAAAATCAGTATAGATAGCATCGACTTGAGAACCTTGATCGACATACTGGATAATATAGTTGGTGAAGGCAATTAAATTAGTAGTGGTGGACCTATTTCTAAGGAAACCACGTTGGCGATCAGTAATTTGAAATTTTAGTAAATTGTAAACATAAGGGTAGATTAAAACTTCAAAAACTTTAGGAAAAATAGATAAAATGGATATTGGTCTGTAATTTCTAATGTTATTCTTAGTACCATCTTTGTAAATGGGAACAATTTTAGCCATTTTCCAGTGGGTAGGAAATATTCCAGTTTTAAGAGATTCGTTGAAGATACAAGTAAGTGGTAATGATAGTTGCTTAGCACATTGATATATAAACAACGGCGGTAATCCATCTGGGCCAGGACCTTTATTTAAGTCAAGTCTCTTTAGCCTAGTGAGAATTGAATTATCCGACAGCATAATAGAGCTAAGCGAGGATGAAAATGAATGGACACCATCGCGTTTATGGTAACAAACTTGTGGATTTAGACTTTTATTATAAATAGATGAAAATTTTTTCGCAAAGAGTTCACTTATGCTTGTTTCATCCGCTCCAGTTTCATGGTCTAATTGCATACGAGATGGTATATTGCTACTATTTTTACGCTTATGCTTTATAAATGTCCAAAAATATTTAGGATTTGAGGTTATACTATGTTCAAGGCGTTTGTAATAACTATTATAGCACTGTTTCATTAAATTTTTTGTTTTTTGTTTTAGCAAGTCTAGGGCAATTTTATCCATCGGATTATTATATTTCTTAACGCGTTGTCTAATTTTATTTTTTTCTTTAATACTCCTTACAAGACCTTTAGAAAACCAAATTGGATATTTAATGCTTTTAGGTGTGGTGAGTGGAACATGTTTACTTATAGTAGCACGCAATACATCATAAAAACGAGTAACCATTTCACCAACATTCCTACATAATGTTGGTGAAATGGTTACTCGTTTTTATGATGTATTAAATTTAAAAAAAATATATTGAGCCAATCAACACTATCCAATTCATTTTTGATAGACTCATAGTTAGCTTTGTGGAAATTAGGTCTAGGTTGTAGGGATGGTTGTAAATGATTGATGGAGTGGAAAATAATTTCAAATACAAGAGATGAATGAAAAGGATCAATAGCGGTTAATGCTTCGTCGGCTTAATCAACACATACGTTACTTTCTGATGAGAATATTAAATCAAGCATTTTCAAGTTTTTGCCTTTGATGTAATTGAACTGTTTAAGATTATTTAGGGCCATAAACTCAGAGATCATATAAAAGTATTGGCATTGAGAGTCGTTTAAAATAATAAATAGGTCATTATCATTTTTCAGCCACTCCAAATTAGGAAGGTTAAAATCACCAATTACCAATGAGTGATCAAAATCGGAAAGATTATTATTAATATTATCTAAAAACTGTTCATAGTTCCTTGAATTAACGGAAGGTGGTATATAGACCGCACATATGCAAAGGTTTATAAGGTTTTTACCATTTCTGAGATGAACTACAATCCAAAGATCTTCTATTAGTCCAGTGCCTTCATTTCTATTAATCCTATGTGAGTCAAAATTTCTATTAACAGCAATCATTACACCACCTCCAGTCTTCTTTGAAAATGATTTAGTTAAGTCTCTGTCTCATCTATATACAGCATAATTATCGTTAAATAACTCTAAATCGTTAATGTTATTTTGTTGCCAAGTTTCCGTTATTACAACAATATCGTACTCATTCGTACACATGTAACTATAAAATTCATTAATTTTTGTATTAAGGCCAGTTTTGGTAATAACAATTTAAGGCAGCAGATTTTGTGCAAGTATACATAAAAAACAAGATATGAATAAATGAGAAGAAATCTAATCGGTTAAGTATTGTAACGAGGATAAATTTTTAATAACAACAACAGGAGCTGACTCCGACTTTATCAAAAAATGCGGCCACCTCTTACCCAAACGAACTTGTAGTTCTTTTCTTTGGCCTTAAGTCTGGTAGCCCGATACAGATCTTTGTTACTTGGAGAGAGATGCACAGTCACGAATACAGGTTTCTTGTCACCTCCGATACCCAAGTGGCTAGAATTAAGTTTGTCCGATTGGTGGTTCTTGTTGAATTTTATGACGGAAGCTAAAAATCCATCACGAATCAGAGGGCTGCGTAACTTGACAATAATTGATCTAGGTCTGGTGGTGGCAGGATTAGCCTTAGCAATTCTAGTGCACATATGAATATCTTCTTCTTTAAGATCGAAGGAGACCATTTTTGCAAGCTGCTTAGTCAGTAGGATCAGATTTTCTGATTTATGTTCAGGTACACATTGTAATTCTAAGTTCGAGGCACGAGAGTTCTGTTCTATTGTGCCACACGATCATATAATTCCCTATTAGCGATGGTTAAGTCTGTACATTCCTTCTGTAACCGATGACATAATTCTGACTTTTTGTTCAAATCCACCTTGATTTCCTCATATTGTGAGTTTATAAAATCCATAGAAGTTTTAAGCGAAAGCAAATCACTTTTTAAACATGCAATATCAGAAACAGTTTCTCGAAGTTCAGACGCAATCGTTTTCTCAATCAAGACGGTCAACTCCTTCGTTAAAATATTTTTTAGTTCTGACTGTATGATGTCCCTAATTTCATCGACAGTGGGGTAGAGAGAAGGGGCTTCATGTTCACTTGCGACTGGAGAAGTACCGACCCTGTTGCCCCGTGATCGCTGCGATATCCAATTAGGTGATGATTGAGTGCTCTTAAGATTATGCCTTACTAGTGTTTCCGTATTGTCGCCCTTGGGTCTCTTGCTGATACAGCTTGGATAAATCCAAACTGGAGAGGGCTCACTAGAAGATTTCCTGGGTGGTAAATTAGCACAAAGCTCATGACATGTTTGTTTGCAGTAAGAACATTTGCAGAAATTATCGCTTTTTATATCAAGCTTGCAACCCAAGCAGATTTTCGGCATATTAATATATTTTATATGGTATATAAATACAAAAGACTTCCGGATCCGGCGTTACCGTAGCAAGAAGTATTGTTAATGTGCTCTCGTTTACCTCCAAAATAAATTCAAAAGTTCTTCCCAATTAAGTAAAAGGGATAAGTTCAAATATAAAACATAGTGTAGTGAACTTATAACTAATAACCTTAATAAAAACAGAAGAAGATAAAAAAAAATCAACAAGGTGTGTGAACTATATTGATAGGTTAGGTCAAGTGATAAGTGCACCACAGACAACGAAACGCAGTGGAATATCTACCAACGTAACATCTCTAACAATCAATGCTGACAACATATAGGAATTAGGCTGCGTTCAAGTTTATTACAAAGAGTATATAATCACTACCCTTTAGAGGCGGGACTTAGTAAAAACATTACGTTTTACACTAAACAACTATGGATAACCTAGAAATATTCTTTGAACGAATGAAAAATTAAATGGCAAAACAAACAGAAGATATAATTTCGAAACTAGACGAAAAGTTGGCTCCTCTCACACGCGAAGTCGAAGAATTAAGAATGGAAAACCAAGAACTGAAAGAAAAAATAAAATTAATGGAAAGAAGCAGACGAAACAATAATATTATTATATACGGACTCAAAGAAACAGAAGAGACCAAGCTGGAACTAATGGAATTGACAGTCAAAAAAATAGGTACTGATTTAAAAATTTCCCTTGAGAACAACGATATTAATGAGATACGCCGAATCGGCAAAAAAGTCAATAGCAATGGAAGGGGAAGACCAGTACTTATGTCATTGGTGAATACCTGGAAAAAGGTAGAAATAATGAGAAACAAGAAGAAATTTAAAAATGTATATGTTTCTGAAGACTATCCTAAAGAAATTCAAGAAAAAAGGAAAGAATTAAGAGGAAAACTGATAGAGGAAAGAAAAAAGGGAAACTTTGCGATAATAGATTATGATAAACTGATCATTAAAGAAAAAATACTAAGCAACGAGAAGCGTAAACGGGATTTATCGACATCACCTGCAAATACACAACAGCCTCGAAAACAGTACGCACCATCAAGGACGAATAGGACAAATGCTTTCGACATTATGAGAGGAAGAAGTAGTTCCCTTTCCTGTCCTTCTAAACCTAACGAGCAGACGCAATGACATAAAAACATCAGCTGCCGGAACAAAACAACAATTAAACTAAAATTAAATAACAATAACAATGAAGTATTCCCCAAGCCGACTGGTCCTCGTGGGGAATTAGACCACCACCCTCCATTGAAGAATTGCAAGAGTAATAGTAAAGATTGTAATAAAAATGGTAATAAACACAAAAATGTTAGATATGAAAAGAAACAAGTTGAAAACTCCACTTTAAAAATAGGTACATTTAATGTAAGATCCCTTTCATCAATTGAACGATACTTACAACTTACTTATGCACTAGAAAAAATCGATTTCGATATACTGGGTTTATCCGAAGTAAAGAAAACTGGTTACAGCATTGAAGAATATCGAGAGTACATCCTATGTTACATTGGGCAAACAAAAGGCTTACATGGGGTAGGATTCCTCGTAAAGAAAAAACATAAACATATGATATCCAATTTCACAGGGATCTCTGAAAGGGTTGCTCTACTGCAACTAGTAACCGAGGAATTTAATATATCTATAATCCAGGCATATGCACCAACAGAGGCATCGCAACAAGAAGATATCGAGAATTTTTACAGCGATATGGTAAAAGCACACTCTTTAGCAGACAATATAATAATAATTATGGGTGACTTTAACGCTAAAATAGGGTGGCCCAAGAAAGAAGAATGCTTGTGTATGGGAAACTACGGGTACGGAGAACGTAATGAAAGAGGAGAAAGACTAATAAATTTTGCTCTCGAACACAATTTGTCAATTATGAACACATTCTTCAAGAAAAAAGCCAAAAGAAGATGGACCTGGACGTCACCTAATCAAAAGATCAAAAATGAAATCGATTTTATTTTAACTAATAAACCTAACAAGGTAAGAAACATTGAAGTTCTAAACCAAGTCAAATTTGCTTCGGACCACAGATTACTACGAGCAACGTTTCATATATACCAAACAAAAAAAAGCAGAAAAACATTTCAAACTTCAATTAAAAACCCAACAACAGATTACGAAATTAAAAAATACACTGAAAGCCTTAAATCCAATCTCGAAGATAATATAACTACTACACCTGAGAATGTTCAAACCTTCTATGACTTACTTGAAGAAAATATAATATCCAGCTTAAAGAATAATAAAGACACCCAAAAGACACGACATTCAATACTTAGCGAACAAACAAAACTACTAATTAAAAAACGCACAGAATTAATAAACACAAAGAAGAAAAACAAAGAAAAGAAAAATGAACTTACCAAACTCTTCAAACTCACTAATAAATCCATAAAACTCGACTACTTTAAGCATAGAGAAATGATAATAACAAAAAATATAAAAAGTTTTAGAAGCACTAAGAGAGCCTTCAAGGAACTAACTCTTCAAAAGAAATGGATACAAAAACTTGAAAACAATTCTGAAGAGACTAAGTCAAGAAAAGATGTGATAGGCCACGCCACCAAATTTTATAAACAACTATACAAAAAGAAGGAAGACGAAAGTGCATTGGAAGAAGAAATTGATAATAAATCTAGAGTAAATATAGTTAAACCAATAAAAGAAGAAGAAATACTCTGGCATATAAAAACACTAAAAAATGAAAAAAGTCCAGGGCCCGATGGGTTAACAAACGAAGCCCTTAAATTAGGTGCCCCCATCTTACTTGGATACTTAACACACCTCTTTAATATGATATTAGACACAGAAATGGTACCAAAGCAATGGTGTACATCTGACATTATATTAATTTATAAAAAAGGAAACCCTTTAGATATCGGAAACTACAGACCCATAAGTCTACTGACAAGTATGTACAAGCTCTTTACATCTATTATATTAAAACGAATCACAAAAGAAATTGACGCTACTCAGGCAATAGAACAAGCAGGTTTCCGCTCAGGATTCAGCACAATTGACCACATACACACTGTAGAACAACTAATAGAAAAATTCAATGAATATAATAAATCTCTTTATATCGGTTTTATAGACTACAGCAAAGCCTTTGACAGCGTCAACCATGGTTTTATCTGGAATGCATTAAAAACGTCAAATGTAAACGATAAATACATAAACATCATAAAATATATATACCTAAATAGTACAAGCAGGGTTAAACTTGAAAGGAGAGGTGAACAAATAAAAATAGAAAGAGGAGTCAGACAAGGCGATCCTTTGTCGCCGAAACTTTTCATCGCAGTGTTGGAAAATATATTTAAAAAGTTAAATTGGACAAAATATGGCATTAATATTAATGGCTGTCGTTTAAATCATCTTAGGTTTGCAGATGACATAGTCATATTTTCTGAAACAGCTAAACAACTTAAGGATATGCTACACTCACTAGACCAAGAAAGTTCAAAAGTAGGTTTGGAAATGAATATAAACAAGACTAAGATAATGACCAACAGTCACAACGTACCCATCGACGTAAAAGGAAACAATATAGAATACGTAAAAAACTACATTTACTTGGGGAAACAAATATCCTTCATGAAAACCAACAACGAAGACGAAGTAGAAAGAAGAAAAAACATTGCATGGAGAAAGTTTTGGTCACTAAAAGAAATTTTAAAAGGAAATTACAGTATAAAAATAAAGAGTATTGTAATGGACACCTGCCTCTTACCTAGTCTATTATACGGCTGCCAGACTTGGACATATACAAACAAAGTGAAACAGAAAATATATACAACACAGAGAGCAATGGAAAGGAGCATCTTAAATGTAAATAAAATACATAAAGTCAAAAACAATATAATAAGACAAAAAACAAAAATAACAGATGCACTCACGCACGCTTTAAGGTTAAAGTGGAAATGGACAGGACACATATCACGATACCAAGATAATAGATGGACAATACAAACCACACGATGGAAGGGACCAGTATCTGGCAAAAGGAAAGTTGGTAGACCACATAAACGGTGGGCCGATGACATAATACAGTATGCAGGAAAAGATTGGATGAGCAAAAGTAAAAATAGAGAAATGTGGAATCAGATGGAGGAGGCCTTTACTCAAAATGGGATCCATATCTCTGAAAATATACACAGTTAACCGTACAAACAATAACTAATATAAAATAAGGTAATAATACTAACAACAAGTACTAATCAACATAGAAATGTAAAATGTAGAAACGTAGGGATAAGGAATAAAGAGGCTTTATTATTATTATTATTATTATTATTATAAATACAAAAAACAACAACCTGTTGACAGCTCGCTACGGCGAGTCAGTGACGCAGTAAGTGCAGCGGTGGTTCATAGAAGTATCGTAGCAAAGTAGGCGGGACTATTTGTGTCGTACTTTGGAAGCTCGTAGCACTGTCTAAAGTCGTAGATAACTAGCTCGGCAAAAATCGCAAACAATCGGGAAGTATCGCCTTTTTGCGTACACACAACAGCTACGACGGGCACGAGTAGATCGTTTTAAGCACGCTTATGTGAGGTAGGTCAAGGTTGCGACCAGTAACTAAATATTTTAAAATGTTTTGCTTCACTGTATCGGAGCGCGTAATTAAATTTAAAAACGGCTTTCATTGTGTTAACAGTCGATTCACTGGCTTTAAAATGGTACTAAACTTGAAAGTAATGGTAAACTTTTGTTAGCAATTGCAAAATAATAATGAAGAGAAATGACTAAACGGTGTTGTCGCAACGAGCGATCGATACGATAGACCCATCATCTATATCAGATAATGACGATCAAACATCAGCTGATGCTCTTCAAGGTACCGCATGAGCCGGCACTTAATAATAAAATTTTGGAGTAAAAGGTGATGGCATAGGCCTGTAGTTAGTCTAAGCGGTCACCTTTTTTAGGGATCGGGTGCACTAAGGCTGTGTTCTATGAGCCTGGAACCGGCGTAAGAGAACCGAAAAAGATGCGTAGGAACCGGTTCCAATTCTGGAGCACATGTTTTCGTCCCAATACAATCTCCCCAATTGGGCCCAAGTGATAACTCTTTTGAAGGACTTAGAGGCAGAGTTGTATTTCTTTTTTAGTGCGCTTGTGTTTGCATCTCGGGACACCGATGCATCAGCTCAGGTCTTGTAACATTCCTGATTTTGACGCGATGCAATTTTGCGGGAGCGTCCAAATCAAGACTGGGATCAACCGCTGATAGACATTACAGATGACGGGATGAAAAGTTCAATCTCCTGAAACATCACAACGGCGACAAACTTAGCAACGATTTTTTTGGGATCATTATGAAATAAAGCTCTCATCCAATCTCAAACAGCTGACCTATAGTGCCACACACGGCGGCAGCCTCCCGATCGGGTACTGATCAGATAGTAATCCAAAGAGCCAAGAGGGGCTTAGACGGTGAACTGATAGCCGTACTGATGAGAGGTCAGCAGAAGGTTTAACAGGGAATGTTTAAGATCCTTCAGATTTTAAAACCGAGTGGGCGAAGTGACCAGTTGTATCAGATCATAAGCCAAAGCAAAGTCGTACACAGATCTATCCGCATAATCGGTAGTACGAGAACTTTGGAGCTAGTGCGTTACCGTATGAAATTCTGTGTTTTATTTTGCGCCAACGTAATAATCGGTTACCGATTGTCCCACGTGGATTATTTTAGACGGAAAAGGTGCAACGTTTCACGTTTTGTTAGATCAAGTAATTCAATACACTACGTTTCACTCAAATAATTACGCTTAGACGTTGATGGGATGCTTGGATACTCGGGGCCCCCGTTTGTGCGGGGCCCGTAGCAATTGCTACTCTTGCTACGTAGTTAATCCGGCACTGGCTTCAACGGTCGGGGATGATTCAGGCTTGATGATTAGGTATATATCAGAGGATAACCCCAAAAGTGACCAATTGGATAATTTAAATAAAACCTTTGGTAAAACCAAATGTGCATGCCATAAGCGTTGTTATACGTCAATTTTTTAAAGTATTTTAAACATACACAAGTTTTCATAAATAACCTTATTATTATTATTTTCAATTTTCCTATAATTTTATGTCAAACGTTATTTAAAAAAGTTTGGAAAATCCAAAAGTGCACGACACATAATGCTCATATGATCCTAAAAATGTAGAAAAAATTTTTCTATCAACAATTAAAATTTTTTTTCTTCTATGTTATTATTATTGAGATGTATTTTTTATTATTGTTAATTGAAAAACTTTCAATAGAACAATGAGAAATCAACCTTAATATTACTTTAATTTTTAGGTATTTATTCTTAGGCATTATCGTAAAAACTTCGTCCTTTCCTTCTGACTCGTTAATAAAAAAAAATCTCATCAACTTTATTTCGTTTTCAATAAGCTTACATCTAGTGATAACCTGTATTTTAATTTAGCGTTCACCAAAGTACACCTTCAGGTCACTCTATCAAATCCGGAGGTAAGATCTCATCATAACTAACAAAACGAAGTCAAACTCGGCATACCAAGTTCTACTATCTTACTTCGACGAGTTTCAGTAGCAGAGTTTCGAAAAGGTATGGGGTAGTAGTGAACTACACAAAATAATAATGTTAGTCAAACAAAAAACTATAAGATAACATTCGCAGTAGAATAAGCGTAATTGACATAGACCAATGGATAAGTAAGAATTTTAGAAAAAGTTTTTGAATTCAAATTTAATTTAATTAATTTAAACGTGGTAGAGCCATGCTGCGGTTATATTAGTAGTATAGTTGTAGCACGAATGCATCGGCTCGACCGGGGAGGGACCACGCTCTCACAGAATACCAGCGTTAAATAGTAGTTTAATGCTGCTGTGTTTCGTATGGTGAGTTTAGAGAACCAGAGACCTTTTTTACTGGAAACGAGGCAATCCACCTAAGTCTTCACGGGTGACAACGCATCTGCATTAACATTCGTCATCGAGGTAGATATCTATGGGCCACAGTAACCACTTACCATCAGGTGGACTGTGTGCTCATTTGTCACCCTACGGTAAGGTAGGCGCGACTGTTATAGGAGCATGCATCCTATACTACAAGTCAAAAAAATTGCTGCTCGTTTATAGGCTTACGCTGACCATACAATTACATAGTACATACATACAATAATCTCGCCTCTTTCCCGTAGGGGTAGGCAGAGACCACTTCTTTCCACTTGCTACGATCCTTACATACTTGTTTCGCTTCGTCCACTTTCATTATTCCCTTCATACATGCTCTACGGTTTAGAGTACTCTTAACCTGGCCTTTTTTCAAGACGTCCCTAATTTGGTCTAGAAAAGTCCGCCTAGGTCTACCCCTTCCAGCACTTTTATTCACACTCGCTTTATACACTTTTTTCGTCAATCGTTCCTCATTCATTCTCTCGATGTGGCCAAACCATCTCAGCATACCTTTCTCAATTTTTGTCACTACATCTTCTTTCAGACCACAACGTTTCCTTACCTCACTATTTCTTATCCTGTGTTAACTCCTATCATACTTCTTAATGCCCTCATCTCAACTGCATTTATTCTACTTTCATGTTTCTTCTGCCATACCCAACTTTCACTTCCGTACATGAGTGTCGGAACCAACACCCCCTCATGCACAGCCAAACGAGCCTTGTTAGACACCTTCCGACTGCTCATAAAGGAGTGCAAAGCTCCATTCACCATGTTTCCTGCATTCACTCTTCTTTCGATATCACTCTCACACTTTCCGTCTCTTGTAAACTTTGACCCCAGATACACAATCTCTTTCAACTGTTCAATTTGTTCATCTTCAATCACGATATTGCAGTATGTCACTGCCTCATCTTTTTCAAACACCATCACTTTCGTTTTACTTACATTCATCTTCATTCCCTTTCTAACAAAAGCTCCACTCATAGCAGTTACCATCTCCTGCAACTCCTCGGCCGAAGACGCAAGTAATACTTGGTCATCAGCATAGAGAAGACATTTGACGAGTAACTCATTCATTCTCTTTTAAATCTGTCAAACAATTGTCCATAAACAAATTAAACAGCCACGGTGACGCTACACATCCCTGTCTAGCACCTTTTTCGATATTAAACCATTCAGTGTATGCCCCGTTTATCCTTACACAAGCACTAGAATCCCTATAAAGAGATTGCAATGCTCGTATGAGGACACTGCTCACACCGTACACGGACAGTGCTGACCACAATTCATTCCTCACGACTCTATCATAGGCCTTTTCTAGATCTACGAAGGCGCAGTAGATTTTCTTGTTTTTAGCCAAACACTTTTCGGCTATGCACCGCAAGGAAAAGACCTGATCCGTACATCCCATTCCCTTTCTAAATCCCGCTTGTACATCCCATATTTTCTCGTCTGTTTCATTCACAACCCTTTCAATCAACACTTTCGCATACAATTTACCGACCACGCTAAGAAGGCTTATACCACGGTAATTTATGCAGTCCTGCCGTGACCCTTTTCCCTTATACAATGGCACGATTACGGCTTTGCACCAGTCTCCCGGCACTTGCCCATTTCGCCAGCACAGATTGAAAAGGCGGTACAGCTGACTAGCCACCAGGCCCTGTCCAGCCCTCAGCATCTCGACGGTAATCGTGTCATACCCTGCAGCCTTACCTAATCTCATACTTTTCAACGCTTTCACTATTTCATCCATGCTTATCTCATTTTCATCAACATTTATATTAGTTTCCGTGGAAGGTGGCAGATGCTGTACCTGCACTTCCTCTCTTTCAAACAAACTTTCAAAATACTCTTTCCATCTCTTTAACACACATTCTTCTCCTTTTATAATGCTCCCATCTTGACTCCTGATTGTACTCAGCTCCGAGGTAGAAGTTTTTCCTCTGACTGTTTTGATGGTTTTCCAGAAAAACTTAATGTTTGACTGGAAATCTTCAGTGAGCCTCCTATCGAAATCATCTTTTCGTTCTTCTTTCTTTCTAGACACAGTTTCTTTCGCTGCTGTTTTCAATCTTTTATACTTCGTTCTTGCTTCCTTTATCTACAATACAATTAGACAACCGTGAAAATAGTGTTTAATTGTAAATCTAATATATTTACCCTTTTCTTCCAGCAAAGCCATTTCAGAAAGTCATTATTATACTCAATATGATAGTATACTTCACCCCATTTTGTCTGGTGGTTGATGTAAGAGGTGCCAATGGGATCAGCCAAAGGTTCTTATGGCTTCCGATAGATGGCGGTGTTATCAATTCGAAGTCTTTATTATTCATACGACTCTACGAAATATGTCTCGTAGATCTTACGCCGCCACACGCTACACGTAGGTACAACACGGCATATTAAGCCATGGCACCTTATAATTTATAATGTCTCATCTTATAAATCTAGATGCTTTTATCACTTTAATGATGTGATTTAGTTTTTATGTATTACAAAAAGGTAAGTATTATAAATAGAATTACAAAGTTAGCAAACTGAGTCTAAAAACAAACTATTAATTTACACTAATCCAATTGTTATTTTATAAAATCCCGAGCTACTTTGTGATAGGAATATATAGAATATAACTTTAAGAAGTAAATAAATGCTACGTGATTGTTTTCTTTTGCTTTTTATTAATTTCTCATAAGAAATTTAATGCTACAACTGTACAGCACCAAAACTATGCGTAGCACTTTAAGTTACTTTTCCACTAAATTTTACCTGATAAATCAAATAGATTTCATAGATTAGATTTCAAATAGGCGTTAATACCTAACAAAGGCGTTTTAAAGTTATTCTCCAATATATAGATCTTCAAGCTAGAATCCTCCTTTAGATACAGGCATGACTCCAGTTCCCATTAATTTCTTATAGGGTTTTAGGGCAAGATGTGTCCACTGCGGTGCCTCGATTCTTGTTGGCGAATAAATATGTCTTCGAAGCTTTTATTTATACAACAGACCTGTCGAAGCCAGCCAGTAAATGTTGAAGTAGTGTTCGTAGTTTTATCGATTGTATGTCCGAGAGCAAGACTAGATATTATCCACTTTTATACTACTAGATTAACTTTTATACTACTAGATTAACTTTTATACTACTCGATTAACTTTTATACTACTAGATTAACTTTTATACTATTAGATTAACTAGCACATCAAAAGATGTCACTACATTTATCACAGTGGACTCTCCGTAGACGTAGAGAGTCCTGTGCTGTAGACGTAAGGATGGCAAAGGTCTTAGATCATACAGTCTAGTCATAAGTAACTACTTTATTCACAAATCCCTTACACGATGCTGATGAGCCTGGTTGTGAAGAGATTTTATTACCGTCGAAGCACTTGTTATATCGTTTGCACTAATGGTTCACATGCGCATAAACTATTCAATAAACTAAATCATACACACTTCATACTTTTATTTATATAATATTATTGTTATATTTATTTATAACGATAACACGAGATCAGCAACCGGTTGACGGTTCCCGCCAAAATTCCGATAACCTATACCTAGAATCAAATGTCAATCTGAAATATCAAAATAACTGCCTTAAATTGAACTGAGGGGGTTACGTGCACGCCATTAAGACATATATAACCATTTTTGAAATTTTTGTCTGTTTATCTGTTTGTCTGTGTTGTTCTGTCCCGGCTAATCTTCGGAAAGGCTGAAACAATCGTAATAAAACTTCACAAACAGATAGAGAGCAAGGCCAGGAGTGATCTTGGCTATATTAAATTTTAACTGAGTTTTTTTTTTGGAAAAAGATATTTTTTTAGATGGGTATTCGATTATTTTATATGTAAATAACGTCACATTATTAGATCCTAACCAAATAAAGTCAGGTCGGGTCGCTAGTGGATTGTAACATGGCATTAAAAAAATTAAAGAATTCAGAGTATCATGTAGGTTTCTAGGGTCTTGTTTTTCCGAATCTGTGTAGATTTTGATTGTTATAAAAGCTATTCGTAATAAATGGATTAAATGTTTTTTTAAATGTTTTAATTGTTATATTGCTAAAAAACAAACATTAATATTTTGATGTGTATTGAATAACAAGAAACGTAAACGTTTCCAGATAAATCCATACTTAATTTAAAAAAAAATTAGTTCTTAAGAAAGTTAAATACATAATAAGTAGTAAGGTAAGAGTTTCCGAATGTAAGGTAAGCTACAGTCTATTTAAAAAAAAAGTACTCTACAAAGATTAGTGTCTAAAATAAGTGTAGGTAAATGTTTAATTATTTTTCGGCTTTTTCGGCTTTTTCCGCTCGGCCTTTTCCATTGTTCGGCTGACGCAACTACGTGTTGCTTTTGACTGTTCCTAGTTCCTACTGCTCATTCAGCCTAGTGTAATTTTGTCCTCGTCACTCAGTGACATAAAAGTTAATAACGATAAAAGTTTATTCACCGTTTAAATATCTTTGATGACATTTTGCAGGTGGCAGTCTAGCGGCAACTAAGGAGGAAAAGAGATAGCAGCGCCGCAACGGTGACGGCGCGTTACTAGCAAAGGCGAGCACGATAGTATATCGATCGTCCCCACCCGGCGGCATCCGGGCGTGCTTCACTTCGCTTTATACTTAATTCAGTTCACGCTCACGACCTCATGTATGAAACATAGTATTTATACGCATTTGTTTAGTCATTTCTATTAAGGAAAGTATTCGAGACCGGGGTTGGGGACGGGCCGCTGCGGTGGGCTATGTTTTCTTGGATCACGCACGCTTGTCGCTGCACGCTTGCTTTTCCCGCTCCCTGTTTCGACGTTTTTGAAGCCGTGATCAAACAAGTATTAGAATTATCTGAACAATCAGTGTTATATACTCTTTGTGGTAGACAATTATTGTTGTGACGGTGACAGCGGTAGAGTTAGTCAATTGGTGTGACATTGATTTCAAAATTAGAATGTTAAGTAACAAATATTTTGATCGATGAACTTAGTTGACGCGCGCTCTGTGCTATAGTTGACTGTGTTTGTGAGAAGCAGACCGATTAGTGCTTGTACAAGGCAGTCTTAAAACAGCACCACGTTTCGCCACAGCAAGTAAAAGTATTCGAACCGCTTCTCGGTGCGGGGGTTACCGTCGAACGTGCGCGAGCAGACAGTAAAGGCAGCGTCATTGAGTCGCATCGTGGCTTCGTCGAGGCTGGCTGCAGACGAAGAGTGCAGGAGGGGGCGAGGAGGGCAAGGGCCCGCCACCGCTGGCCCCGGCGGCGGCGCCCGCCCTGGTTACGGCTATGAAGCCCTCTCAGCCGCTAGCGACGGGAGTGACGCAGACCCCGACGAGGCACCGGAATACACCGCTTTCGAGATGGAGCTTTCTGGTGGCGGCGAGTCGGCTGAAGGCCCCTTGTCCCGCGGATCTGCCAAGGTCAACTTCCCGCCTGACGTCGAGCTCGAACGTCGACCGACAGCCACGTTCACATCTTCCTTTCGCCGTGGACGCGGCCGCTCGATGAGCGCCTGGAGCGACATATCCCGCTCGAGCATTCGCTTCGAGGAACGGTAAGTAATATTCGAATTGTAATTCTAGCTACCTATATAGCTGTGCGTACATTGATTAAGAATGGCACACACATCAGTTTCACTACATTTCCGCTTCGCGTTCAATTTGTGCAATTCATATTATTAGTCTTCTGTAATGAGTTCAGGAAAAGATTGGAGTAATCTACTGGCGCCTGCCTTGCCATCAAATTGCAGTTTGGGCGTTTTCATGGCAAAAATAAATGGGCTTTTTTACGCCAAAACAGTACGATTCACCTTCAAGTTATCGTAGTCAACACTGGCTTAAAATATGCTCATCAATGTTATGCGACGGTATAACATTGGTGCCCTGGAAGAGAGGTAAAGCCCTAGTGGCGGCCTCTCATTTACAGGGGCACTTTGTTTAGAGACGGGGCGGCATCAGATGCGGCTGAACTGAGTAAGTGACGTTGTGACATTTAGTTTTTTGACCCATTCGTAGTAGATGCTTTGGCAATTGCTACAAAGAATTCAATTTTGTTCGAAAATCCCATTAAAATAGTTAAAATTCACTATGAAGATGGTGGTTCTGTTAAAGTTACGTTTCGTAAAATTCGTGATATTTTAACATAACATAATCGTCCTTCTGAGACCGCTATTAAGAATTTGGTCGCTAAATTTGAATCGACAGGCTTGGTACAAAATGTGCCAACACCAACGCGTTTTCGACCGGGTCGTTCAACCGAAAACATCGCAGCCGTGAGCCACAGTGTTGAAGAAGATCCAAATTTGTCAATTCCTCGACGTTCTCAACAATTAGGGTTATCCAAAAACACCACATGGCGAATTTTGCGTAAGGATTTGCCTTACAAGGTTCAACTGGTGCAGGAATTGAAGCTGACCGACCACTCACATCGCCGTAGATTCGCTCAATTCATTCAGGAACAGCCCGCTGGTTTTACTGAAAAAATCATTTTTTCAGACGAAGCCCATTTTCACTTGTACGTCAACAAGCAAAATTGCCGCATTTGGGCTTCTGAAAATCCCAAAAGCGATTATTGAGAAGCCTTTGCATGCTCAACGTGTCACTGTATGGTGCGCTATGTGGTCTGGAGGCGTGATTGGGCCGTTTTTTTCGAAGATGAAGCTGGAAATGCGGTAACGGTCAATGGATCACACTATCGCGAGATGTTAACATCTCAATTTTGGCCTATTATTGATGACATCGATATCACAAACATGTGGTTTCAACAGGACGGTGCCACATGTCACACAGCCAACGAAACGATCAATTTATTGCAAACCAAATTTTGCCGATCGCATAATTTGACGAAATTCAGCTGTTAAATGGCCAGCCAGATCGTGTGATTTAATACCAATGGATCATTTTTTGTGGGGCTATGTTAAGGAAAGAGTCTATACGGAGCCAATAGAATCGACAGCGGCCTTAAAACTCAAAATCCGTGACGTGATTAACGAAATAGACCCGCCATTTTGCCAAAAAGTGGTTAAAAACTTTGATGAAAGAATCGACATCTGTCAGCGTGGTCGTGGTGGACATTTGCCAGAAATCATTTTTCATTCATAATTGCCAAACTTTTCTCTTCGTAATACAATAAAAATTTGAATCATCTTCATCTAAACTCTTTGTTTTATTTATTTTAGAAAACAAAGTTCTTGTTGAAAAACCCTTTATTTGAAAGCGTCAACCCTAGTTAATGGTGTGCCATTCAATTTAATAGGAGGCACATTACGCGTACGATCCCGTCTGGCCCCAAAGATCATATACTGACTTTTTTGTGCATTGTATTTCAGCCCATATTCGGCAGCAAATGTCTCACAAACACTAAGCAATTTTCTTAATCCACATATTGATGCACTCAGCAGCACCATGTTATCAGCGTAACTTAAGTTATTTACACAAATTCCATCTATATGACATCCGACATGCATGCTGCTAAGCGCCTCAATAAGTCCATTTACATAGAGGTTAAAAAGACTAGGTGAGCTTAGTCCACCCTGTCTCACTCCGCACTCCGACCGGTATGGTTCAGACAAAACATTAGCTCATCTAACGCAATTGACCTGTCCCTCATACCAACATTTTAAAATCTGTATCAGTTGACCTGGTAATTTAATATCCTCCAATTTTTTCCACAGTATATTGTAGGAGACCAGATCAAATGCCCTCGACAGGTCAAGGAAACAAGCGTAGACAGGTGTTTTCCTATCAACATAATATTTGACAGTGTGCTTATCGCACTTTCTGTGGACAGTCCGGTATAAAATCCGAACTGATTGTCGTGCAGTTTTAGATATTTATTGATCTGCGTATTAAGTACACTGTCCAATATCTTTGCTATGATGGTTGCCAAGGCTTAAGATATATTTGACTTCATTGTCTTTAAATTTTATGATAAATAAATAAGTTTTTTAATTTTGATAAGTACGTTACTGATTTTTCCGGTTCTCTAATGTCACCAGGGGGTCATTGTAGAAGCGTGCTCGTCGCGACCCCTGCCAGCCCTTTTCAGGGCTGCAATTCTACACAGCTGCGCACCCATGCAAACGAGGGTTAGGGCGTCCCCCCAAGGCGACGCACACCAGCTCGTCCCCGTTGGTGTGGAATGCAGCGCGCAAAGCGGCGATGGGGACGCACAAACCGACACGGCGGAAGGTGGAGGATGGAGTGCAGAGTTGGCACGTGGAATGTTAGAGGGAGCATGAGAGATAAGACGAATGAGTTGATCAAAATAATGAAAGAAAGAGAATTAGATGTCGTGTGTATGTCGGAGACCAAACGGAAAGGCAGCGGTACTGAACAGCTCCCTGGCGGGACGTTAGCTATATGGTCCGGAGTCCTGGAAAGCGAGAACGCCTGCCAGGGAGTGGGGGTGCTGTTGTCGTCCCGGTTGGTCGATCTTATGACTGAATACAAGGTTGTGAACTCAAGACTTCTCTGGGTTCGCTTTAAACTGGGACTGACGAAGTTATTCCTTTTGGCTGTTTATGCGCCGGTAGCTTCGTCGTCCAGGGCTGAGCTGGAGGAGTTTTGGGAGAATGTAACAGAAGTTCTAGATTTGGTTAAGGGAAACGAAAGAACTGTTGTATGTGGTGATTTGAATGGATGGGTAGGTATCGCTCGACCAGGATACGAGTTGGTGCTTGGAAAGTTTGGCGATAAAAGGATGCTGGCAAGCTTATACTGGCTGTATGCAAGGAAAAGGGTCTTCTTGTGACAAACACTATGTTTAATCACAGGAAAATCCATATGTACCCTAGAGAAAGAAAGAATGAGAGAAGTATGATTGATTTGTTCCTGGTGGATGACCGACTGCGAAAACAGGTGATGGATACACGAGTGTTCAGGGGTGCTGACCTGGGAACGGATCATTATCTAGTAATTACTAGATTTAGGGATTTGTTCGCGGGTTGGCGCTACCGGACGGCAGTTACAGAACCACAGTCGGTCTGTCGCATCCGAAGCTGGAAGCTTCAGGAAGCGGATACTAGGGACAAATATCACACGAGGGTAGCCGAAAAGCTTGACACCATCGATGGCAGGAAAGAATGTGTGGAGAGAACATGGCAGAACCTTAGGGATGGAATGGTAAGTGCAGCGGAAGAAGTATGTGGAACGACAAAAAGAGGTAGTAGTAAAAGAAGAGATACATGGTGGAATGATGAAGTGAGAGAAGCTGTAAAAAAGAAGAAAAAAGCATGGTTAGACTACTTGACCTCTACTAACGATAAGCATATGAGAGAGAAGATGAAAGAAAGATATAAGCTGCAGAAAGTTCATGCGAAAACATTGATTGAGGAAGTACGTGAAAGATGTAGAATAGAAGCGGACGAGAGGTTGTCGCACAACTTTAAGGAAAACTCCAAACTCTTCTGGAAAGAGGTTGGAAGGTCCCGGAGTGGTGCGACAGCCTTAAGAATGAACAAAGTGCTTTCGAGAACCAATGACGTCCTCTCAGAAAAATCGGACGTCATGCAGCGATGGAGTGAATTTTATGGAGAAATGTATGCGTGTCATGATCTTAGTGAAGGATTCGGGGGTGACGCCGTGACTGGCACGCCAGACACAAACCTCGATGACACTGAGGTCATCAGCATGAAAGAGATTGAACGTGCGATTCGAGGTTTGGAATGTGGTAAGGCTGCGGGACTAGACAGAGTTACTGCTGAAATGGTCAAGTACGGTGGGCCTCGCGTCTGGGACAGCTTTCATCTGCTGTGCAATTTGTGCTGGAGGACGGGAGATGTTCCGGATAATTGGCGATCCGCGGTCATTGTGCCTTTATATAAAGGTAAAGGTTCACATTTTGACTGCGGGTGCTATCGGGCGATCAGCTTGACCAGTTTAGCAAGTAAAGTTTACTCGAAGGTTTTGACACGTAGGATGCAAGAGAAATCGGAAAGATTCTTATGGGAGGCACAATGCGGATTTAGACCTGGAAGAGGATGCACGGATCAGATGTTTTCTCTCCGCATGATCACGGAAAAGCTTATGAGTGTTAACCAGATGATTTCTGTGCTTTTGTGGATCTGGAGAAAGCATTTGATAAGGTTATAAGGAAGAAAATGTGGGAACTGTTGCCGGGATATGGTGTGGATGGTCAATTGTTCAATCACAAAAATAAAATAATAAACAGTTAAAATTTTGCAGATTAATATTACAAGTGATGGGGTGTGTATCGAGCCAGTGAAAAGGTTATGACTCAGCGTAATGCTGCAAGGTTAACTACAGCGCTGATGATTCTGTCATAACCACAGATACACGCACGATCCGCCTGGGTGTATTTTATGAAATACGTTTCCATAATAAATTAAAACTAAACGTTGCTCATCAATATACCTATACAATAACGGGCCATTTGTATGCAAGTTCACTTCACATTTCAATGTTTATGTTTGTTTTTGTTGTGTTTGTTAAAAATTTATGTTTTTCAAAGATTTTCAATGAAAATGGAAGGATAATAGTGTTCATTGTGATGAATATAAGTGTGTTGAAGGTAAAATCTTTTAAATATAGGTACAGGACTCTTTAGTATTAAAGTTTCATTAAGTTAGGAGTATTTAAAGGTTTAATAACTCAATATTTATATTACCATATGAATTAATAATATCAATTTGAACGGCAGCATAAAATATGGGACACCTAGGTTTAATTTTATAGGAAATAAGTGATACAATCTTTTTTTAACGTGAAGCCCAAACTTTAATGTAATAAATCAAAAGAATACAGAAGAATGTATTGAGGTTTTTAAAGAATACTCCCTTTAGTTCTTTCCGGTATATAAAATTTTAATAGCGTCATCTACTTAATTCTATAGGTAAGTCATTTTATAGAACGATTACGCTAGATGGCGCAAATACGCTATCAGCTAATTTATATTACCATATTATGAGTTTAAAAATTTCATTTTGTACGGTTTATTCTGAATTGAAAATGAATATTTATATAATAGATAGTCATTATTTTACGGTAAAAAATTAGCAAAGCTTTATCATCTCATTATAACCATCTAATTCCTGTCGTAGGTAATCTGTTCTTTTATGCATATAACATAAACAAAATAATTTCGAGGTTTCACATCTGCCAGGCCGCAGGCGTCCCTTTTATAACTTTGTACATAGTTTGTACTTTGTTCATGCTTTCCTTTTGTTTATGTATTCTATTGTATGTAAATATCTCAAGCAAACCCAAACAGCTCTTTTCAAAACCACCGAAGGTGTGCAATTGCATATGTCATACAATCTATCTAGCAGTAGTATGCTTTCTGTGTGCTTTGTTAAACACGTCCTTGACAGCAATGAATATGAAACTAAAGAGTGGAGACAGCTCCAGATTGGTGTATTTTTATTAAACTGCTAAAAACAACAAAACCATATCTTGCCACCAACCCATTCACAACAAGATAATCTCAAGCAATAACATGTCTTTCTACGTGTTTGTTTAATTTAATCAATACAACCCATAATATGTTTTGCGTTGATATATATATTCTGGCGACAATGTTATTGAAAAATTTGTATTTAATTTGCAAAAATTGTTAAATTGCGTTTGTGTCATATAGGTAATAAAATATAATTGTTAAGAAGATAATTTGTGCGTACATATCTATCTTTATAGCTAAGTTTTATTTTCTGAAACTATCACGCAATGTAGAACAGATTTTTAGCGTCTTACAAATATTATCTATGAATAACAACACTACGTGTTTTATAACGCAAGCAATTCAAATCACATTACTATTATTGCGTGTAACCACTTCTCATAAAAATTGTGTACGGTGTTTCACGACAGTCGTCGAATGGCGGATTCGAACCCACGACCTTTGGGTTCGCGGTCCGCACCCTTCCATCAGGCTACTGTCGACATTGACAATGATATTATTATTTTGCAACGCAATTATGTGTCTTTCTTAACATACACACATACATTAGCATACTCACCTGTCAGCTAGAGGGGTAGGCAGAGACTACGGACTTCTATTTAGCACGATCCTGACACACCTTTCCCGCCTCCCCCACATCCGTATACCTACGCATGCATGCTAATCCGTAACTTTCGCCTAGGGCGTCCCTTCCCCACTGTGCCGTTTGTCTGTTGTGCCGTTTTGTTTCTTAACACAATACATACTCATACATTATTGCGTTCAGCACACAAGCAGTAGAACCTAATACAATATAATATAATACATACAAAGAGGAATACAAAAGTCATAAAATATAATATAATACATACAAAGAGGAATACAAAAGTATGCTACAGGAAGACTAAATGATTAAAGATTTAATTAATAGAAAAGACATCAATGTCCGACACTAGATAATTAGCGAAAAATTGGCCTATATCGCTATGCACATTTCAATTATTATCGCTACGGACTTTTCAAATTAGTTTTTTTTTTTAATTAAATTTTAATAACATGACACTATTTTACCTCCTAGTTAACCTACACAAAATAATACACTCGGAACTGGACAGCCCCGAGGTCTTAGAACTGTTAAATTTTAACATAAAACACAACCCACGTAGACCTATAAAAAATATTTGACATACCCCTATCGCGAAACAATATCTCCCGGAATCAACCCCTATCAAGGTTATGTCGACTTTATGAGGATTATAGCCTTCGCTTTACCAACCGTAACATCTTCAATTCTAGTCTGGTTCGCTTTAGAAATGTTGTGAAAGACATTCTCAAGGGCATCCCCTTGGATTGATATTCATTATAGTTCTTGATTTGTTGGATTTGTAAGCCCGTTAGTTTAAGCAATTTTATTTAAAATGTTTGTTTCTCAATCTTGGCATGCCGTGATAACACGTGTAAGGATTAAGTCTTGTATCACACTATTATTATTGTAAGTTATATCTTTAAGTCATGATGTAATCTGTTGTGTTGTCCAATAAAAAAAAATATGAAATAATATTTAATTAAAAAATCTGGTAGTCTGATGAGCTAAACAAGTTTGAAAAGCTAAATAAATCATCATGCAGCAGACCAATTAAGACAGTTGTAATCTTATTAGACATCCTTTCATTTTAAAATTAAATAAATTAATTAATGCGTTTCATCGGTGTCCTAAAAATACTTACTCTTTATCAACTCATACTGAATCCTGGGAAAGCGATAGCTGCAGAATCTAGATTTATTGCATGTATACGTATTGCACTTTATGGAAATAAATCTCGGTAAGGTACTGTAAATACCAGCTTTATAACGAGATTTAAAGTTCAAATTTTAATGATTATAAATGGTCATATTGTGACGTTATATAGGGATGGACATACGCTGATTGCATAAATATAACACATCTCTATCCATTTAGCTTATAATCGCCTTTCATCATGCTGGTTCTTGTCTCAACCATTACATCAGATTTCATAGCTTACAAATAATAGTAGTAGCACACAGTAGTTGTAGTATCTATATATTTCAAACTTTATGGCGCATTTTTTACATTTCCTTTAACAATTAGTTTAAAAAATGATATCAAATGCGTAAAAATTTTGTTAATGAGAAACCTATCAAAGATAATAATTTGTAATGATTTAAGTAGTGAAAAATTCAAAATATGTGACTTTACCTCGTTAGAGCAACTAAAATATTAAGGCACCCGAATGTAATCTCATTTTAGCTTTATTAATAGAATGTGGTGAGAGACCACAAGTAATACAAAAATTACGCAAAATAAGTTTTCGAACATTTAAAGGCCATTACGAAATGACTTCTGTGTAGTGATTAGGTTTTGATGTTTTAATTGAAATTGGTATACAAACGCTCTAGAAATTAAACAAGTCATTCATAACCGATTTTAGAGAAACTTCTGGTGTTCAATGTAGACTACATATAATTTGTAATGTTAGAACTGCGACCATTTTTCACTCTTCACGAGCGCATCAGTAAGAGGTAATAGATACTCATTATTCTTAAGTGTTGGTGTCATATGGTTAAGTTATTTGGTTAATAGTAGTTCTTGTACTAATATTTATTCTGTGGTAGTAGTAAGTTTGGCAACAGTGATTCTGGTACATATTAAACGTTTTGCTACTTCCTCTTTGTTATATTCAGTGATATATTATATAAATGAGCCAAAACTTGTCACTCACCAGTCCGGATAAAAGTCCACTGAAATCTATAAACATAAAAAAGAGTTACCAAATAGTTTACTAGATGGCGCTACTTTGTTATTACTCGCGGTATGGTTTTGTTAGAAGGAAGAATATACCTGCGAATGAGCTTGTTCCTAACTTTGCGCCCTCCTTTCTGCCAAGGAGGGTCGCGTTCGTATACGGCTTAGAGATCTCCAGTCAGATCGTTAAGCCATTTCCTAAAAGGTGGTGTTTAGTGGGTAAAAGTCGCCACATAACCACGCAGCCGGCTGCGTGGTATGCTATGAGCATTCACCACCTCCCTCCCCCGCTTTCCGGAGGGTTGCCCATATTTGCTTCGGGCGCAAAAAAAAAAAAAAAATCCTAACTTCACTTTGACAATTACTTATGGTATGATATTGCATGTTACACTTAGGAAGCATTACATTCACTACAGTATCAAACATGACATAGGGATTTTAGGGTAGAGATTTACTATTGGGATACTTATTTTTTGCAGTCCTCTCATTTGAGAGGATTATTATTTACTAGCGATGGGTAAAGAGTAAAGACAACAATAACCTTGCTGAAGCAGTGCAAATGCAGTGCGTAGTAAATAAAATATATACATGAATACTATAGTTTGTGTATGATATACTTAACTGTATAAAGAGTTATTTATATATATTTGTAAATGGCTATTTAAAATGTATGTGTAAATAAATAGATACACCACATCTGTTAGCTGGTTAATTTAGGCAGTCAAATGACCAGTTATTTGGCTATTCGGATAAATAAATGACCCACCAACTCATAGTTGATACCGTTAGGGTAGCATTTGACCGCATCCAGCGCAGGGCGGCTCGAATTGTCGACAACCGAGTGCTTTCCGATCGGCTCGATTCACTGGCGCTGCGAAGAGATGTTCCATCCACACCATCTGGTTGCTTAGAAGCAGTCCACCACTGTACGTTTTACTAGGAGTTTTCCTCCGCTTACATCCTCTTTATGGAATAGTTTATCACCGGTGATTTTTTGGACCGATACGGCCTGGGGACCTTCAAGAAAAGAGCTTACTCCTTTCTAAAGGGCCGGCAACGCATCTGCAATTCCCCTGGTGTTGCGGTTGATCATGGGCGGCGGTAGTCACTTAACAACAGGTGAGCCGCATGCTTGTTTGCCACCTCTTCTATAAAAAAAAGTGACGGACTGATTGATTTATATCCCTGGCTCTGAGAGGAGACCCTTTGCTAGCAGTGGAATATTCAGAACTCCTGACGCGGGCACTGCTTTATTTTTTCTGCTAATGCAAGTGTATTCCGCACTTGTGTGACCTCCTTCCGTACTCTCGTTCACTCTGAATACTGACTGTAACTTTATAGGTAATGCAAATCCCGACATTAAACCTTTGTGGACCAATTAGTAGTCAAATATTTGATTTATAAGGAAACTAAAGAAAGAAAAGACAATAATCCATTCTGAATCTGCTACATTATTGCAAAACTAATTCTTTCAAAATATTTAGTTTAAGTCAGCCTTAAATAAACTGTCACACAAATTCCATATGCAATCGTAGTTAAGCGACCGGGTCCTGTTGTATTACTTAGCCATTTGATGGTTGATCGGATTAACCGCCACTTTATTAATTTCCAGCTCAAAGACTTAAGGGGGATTTCAAAGGAACATAAACTATTCAATCGGAAGACTAGCTCCATTAAGATGGTAAGATATTATGTTAGTTGATATTCATTATTATATACGGGCGCAGACGCCATCTATTGGCAATAATTGACAAATATTGGTATTGATGTTTTAGTTTATCGTTAAGTAAATATATTATAATTATATTATAATTATTATTAAGTATTGAAATATCTGAAATATATAAGATTCAAATTCAAGTAGTTATTTGTAAACATAAAACCATTATTTGTTAAGGTCTGATATTTAGTAGACACTGTTTTGCCTGTTTGAAAATATTGAAGAAGTTTGATATTTCATTTATTGTTTAAATACTCATCTTACTGTGTTAATGTCCAAGTTAATATCTATTCGAATTAATATTATTATACTGTATCGAATTTTATTATTTTATGCAATAAGTCTTGCTTAATTTCATTCGAATGATGCTTGCAGCGCCATCTTTCAACAGACTATGTAAAAGTAACGTTTATGTAATATATGTCATTTGAAAATATTTAAATTCATTAAAATATTTATTTTTTATATTAAGCTGTATATTAAGAATTATTTTAGAAGCTGACTATTCATTAATTAGAGAGAAAATAACAGGCTCCGTTGAAGGAAAACGTAAACAAGTTGATGTGAAGTTTTTCGGTACTAGGAGGCAAACAGTTGTCTCAAAACAAAGCATTATAACTATACTTGAAATTGATAATATTCGCTTAGAGCTCGAGTTTAATATAGTATGTGATAATGAAACTCAATTTGATATCTTAGTAGCTTTTAATCTTTTCAAAATATCCGGCCTAAGCGTTACCCTTAGCGAGGAAAATATATCCATTAATCGCGAGTTTTTTTTTTTAAATCAATGAATGTCTAAATTTGACATCCTTCTTGAATTAGATACCTACCTCACTGATCCAATACAAATTGAAGATATATATCCTATTATCAATCAGAGTTCAAATATAATTTCACATCTGGGAGTTGCATCTCACAAGTGACCACCGGGGAACTAAAAGTTTGATTTAAAAATCTCGAAAAGATTGTGCAACGCCATGAAAATGGCATGATAAGAGATAACTCATCCCCGTGACGCAGCTCTATCTTATTAGTCAAGAAAAAGACACGAACCGATTTTGCGTTGATTTCCGAGAGTTAAATTCAAATACTGTTAGAGAAAATTACCCTTTACCCCGTATAGCAGACCAAATTGATAGATTAGGCAAAGCTCCATATTACTCGTATAAAAATTTATACGTGGTAGAAGAGCCTTGCTGCAACTGTATCATAGTTGTACCATGAATAGGTCGGCTCGACCGGGGAAGGACCACGCTCTCACAGAATATCAGCGTCAAATAGTAGCTTAATGCTGCTGTGTTTTGTATGGTGAGTGGAGAGAACCGAAGACACGTTTCAAGGAATCGAGGCATTCCATCTTAGTCATCAAAATCCTGATGAGCCGTGGTAGCTCAGATGGTTAGCGTTCGCTGTAAATTTCACAGTACGCGAGCAAACCGGGTTCGATCCCCGCTGGCACCAGTGAAATTGTTAATTGCAATTTTAAGTGCTGATTTATCACGTGCTCGGCGGTTAAGGAAAACATCGTGAGGAAACCTGCATGTCTGAGAAATAAGAAAAAAAAATCGTAGACATGTGAAGTTCGCCAACACGCATTGGGGCAGCGTGACAGACACTTCCTTGCCCTAATACCCTCTCAGAAATGAGAGAAGGCCTGTGCCCAGCAGTGGGACGTATAAAGGCTGTAACTTTACATCAAAGTCTTGTGGAATTATTAAAAATATTCCTCATTTGCCATTAAAATATTGCAAATTGATAATGACATACTAACAGATGACTAAGAGGAGGTTAGATTGATGGCTAAAAAACTAATGGACGAGCGGTCCCTCAACGATAAAACTCGTTATGATAAAGGAAAAGCCAAAATCCCACCATTTAAAGTCGGTGACTTCGCCTTAATGCGGAGCTATGATCGACACGTTACTAAGTTAGTCTCTAAATTTGAAGGTCCGATGAAAATTTTAGAAATATAACCAAATAATCGATATAGACTTAAGCATGTTAACTTTCGTGGCTGTTCAGAAAATATTGCAAGTCGCGATGCCTTACGTTCTGCTCCCATAGCTCAATCACACTCTTATAATAATTCTGACAACTCAGACGAATTGACCGTATGGGCAGAGAAATCTGTGGAGACCGAGGGTGCTTCCACTCCCTCTGCGGACAATGTTGATTATATATGATTGCATTTTTGTTTTTTGATAATTGATATGATTAAGGATTTAATTTTGTAATTATTAACGTGTGTGCGTGAAATGTATTTTTCCTATCCACCATCCTTCTTAAAACCAAACCGTTAGCCAAGTGCTCCTAGCCAGTAAAACATTTATGGATGGTAAAAGGAATGAGGAAGCCATAAGAGTGAATATTAAGATCATCACTAAGTCATTAGACACTCGTCTATCTATCAATATTATACAGTTGCATTTATGTTGCATGTAAGGTTAATGTTTAAGAAAATAGATAACAAAAAGTGGTATAAATTCGTCTATTTTTAAATCTCGCGTGCCCAGAATTTATGAACGACTTTTATTGTAATTTAAATAAATATATTTGTAATTTAAATGTTATGTTAATAAGTTTTGTTAGGCATACATTTAGTATTTTTTATATTTGACTTAGATACCTTTTAAAAAATTCAGATAAAAATATCATTAAAATGTAATTGTGATATAATATCATGTAATATTATATTAAATAAACATATATGATATACAAAATAAATGACAAAATTTAAATATTGTTCTCGATATAATTTACCTATTTAACAATACAATCTACTATTACCTACGGGTTATTCTACCTATGTTTATTCTATGATAAAAAAAAACAACCGAAGAGAAGTTTATTCTATGATAAAAAAAGAAGCTGAACACAGAGTATCGCACATTTTTGTTTGAGATAGCTGTTCTAGTACTTAAGTACATATTACTTCAATGGTATAGTAATATATTCGTCCTATATTTATGTATCCACAGAAATGTGACATCTGAACAAATTAATTTCAAAATCTATATTCGGTGACACGAGATGGCGTCTCAGGAATAATTTGTTTTATTATTAATCTATAATACTGTGGCGGCGCTGTCGTCGCGCCGCAAGCGAAACACACCGAAGCTTAAATCACGCTCTCAACATTCCGAATCATGAACAGCATATATAGAACATCTCCTATCACACTTTTACTGTTGGCCGCTTCCCAGGCAAGGTGTTCTGCCCGTGGAGCGGCCAACCACTTTTATTGATTAAGACATTGGCATGAGTCAAATACAAATAATCTTGCATGAGCAATTAGGTGTAAAAAAGCTGTTTTCCCGATGGATACCGCATTCGCTCTGTGGAGAGTAAAAAGCGGCTCGTGTTACTTGGTGCGTCAGAACTCTAGAAAGATTCCACGCAAGATCTTTAAATGCTGTATACAACATCGTATCAGGTGACGAATCCTGGATATACGCGTACGAACCCGAAACAAAAAACCAGTCACGAATTTGGGTGTTCGAAAATGTGTTAAAGCTAACAAAAGTTTATTTATTTTATTTTTTTTTACTCTTTTTTTTATTTTTTTTTTTATTTTTAAATTGTTCGTTCACGGAGTGTTGCAAAAAAATGGTGGCCACGTTTGTCTCCAAAACCGGCCATGTTACGACTATTCCTCATGAGGGACAAAGAACGGTTAATGCAGAATGGTATGCTAGCATTTGTTTGCCACAGATCGTTTCTGAACTCCGTAAAGGGAACTGCAACCGCCGCATCATCCCCCATCACGACAATGCGAGTTCTCACACCGCACACAGAACAAAAGAGTTTTTAGCGTTTAGCGTTTTGAACAGCAAGAAAATATAGAATTATTAGACCATCCGCCGTGCAGCCCCGATCTTAAGCCCTAATGATTTCTATACTTTCCCTAAAATAAAGAATAAATTGCGTGGACAGAGATTTTCATCACCTGAAGAAGCTGTGGACGCCTACAAAACGGCCGTTTTGGAGACCCCAACTTCCGAATAGAATGGTTTTTTTCAATGATTGGTTCCATCGTATGGAAAAATGTGTCAAATTTCGCGGAGAGTACTTCGAGAAGCAATAAATACATTTTAAATAGTAAAGTTGTGTCACTTCCTTGATACTCGAAATTTTCAGTGCCACCCTCGTACACCTTTAATTGATTTATAATTTATATTAAGGGTATAATAATGTTTACATCAATTATAATAAAAATAATTAATTTTATTTCGATTCTAAAATAAAATTAATTTTATTTTAAAAAGAACATGACTTATAAATATTTTTAGGATTATAGAAAGCAGTAAGCCTGAAAAGTATGAAAAGTATGAAAAAGCTTGAAGTTGGTTTTTATTTTTAAATAAAAACAAAATCAAGTTTTTATTTAAAAATAAAAACCAACTTCAAGCGACTAAAAATAATAAAATAATACTCTACCCCTTTAATTTTTTACCCTTTTAAATTGAAATAATACGTATAGTTGTAGCACGAATGGATCGGATCGCCCGGGAAAGACTACGCTCTCACAGAATACCATCGTAAAATGGTAGCTTAATAATGCTGTGTTTCGTTTGGTGAGCGTTAAGATCCGGAGACCCTTTTTACAGGAAACGAGGCATTCCATCTTAGACCTCAGGGGTGACAACGCATCTGCGTTTTGATTCTTAATCGAGGATATATGTAGATGTCTATGGGCCACAGCATGCGCTTTCCATCAGGTGGACTGTGTGCTCGTTTGTTACCCTCATTCTATAAAAAATGTCTTTTAAATAGTTACAAACTTCATTCCTTCTTTTACCACCCTTAGGTATGGTATTTTTGCTCCAATTTTATGTGGAAAAAAAGTGTCATGCAAATTGATTTTCAATTCATGAAAATATCGCGTAACATAATAATAATAATGTTCTTCGTGAAGTTTCGGTCAAGGCGGAAAGTCTCAAAGCCATCTGCTTTAAAAGATTATAGTGCTCGAGTGTATACGCTACCACGTGTCCATTGTCCAACACGACCAGAGAGAAACCAAGCGCAGGACCAACGGCTTTACGTGCTTTCCGAGGCACGAGGATGAAACATTGCCAACTTCCTGCCTCCGGGCAGCCACTGAGAATTTCTTGCCAGAAAAACCTATTACCCGATATTGTTCAACTAAAATTCGAACCTAGGACGTAATAACGTATGTATTATACACAAAAAAGGCAAAAAAAGATAACTTCTTTTTTAAAATCGGCTTGATAATACTGTCCATAGTATCTCAAAAAAGTTTGAATATGATACATTGAAATTCAGCGTAACATAAATACTGGCCAAAAGTTATGTCAGATCGTGTTGGCTTTTCGTTCCATCAATCAAATATAAGCGAAAATGATTAAGTGCTTCTGCGTTTGTACAAGCATTTACGGCGGTTTCGTGAACAGGAAATAGCTTTTGGCAAATTCTGTGTGGGTGGCTGAGTGACTTCTGAAATTTCTTTCATAAAATTATAAACATTCTAAAAAACTTTTTTTACCAAAATTGCTATACTTTTCGAAAAATATGTTCCTTTTTTTACCGTTGCCAGTACTGTTTCCTTGCCGCAACTTTGCTGTTTTGGCTGAATATCTACAACTCACAAGATTTTAATCATCTTTAGGTCGTGATCTTCGAAAACAGATCTACGTTAATACGCTAAGTATTAATAACATATAAATTCATACTTTTATGTAAGCACCATCACAATAACTACGGAGGCTTCCTAAAAATACTGATACAAAGCAAGATTTAAGCCACTAATTCCGTCGATATACCACGCAATGAGGGCTAATAATTTTACATTCTCTAGATATTGTTTGTTGAAAGTGAGGTGAACTTTTTTGTTACACAATGTAATTATTATACGAAATATGGAACGATATAGAAATTATGTTTTAAATAAAATCTTATACACAAAACAATACCTCAGTGTATTTTTTTATTGTTTATTTTTTTATTTTATTTTTTATTTATTGCTCTTTAATTTTTTTGTAAATAATTTAAACCTTTTTTTAATGTTCGTACTAAAAAAATATAAGTGATTTTGTTTAAAATTATCAACCTATATATGTCTTAATGCTGGGCACAGACCTCCTCTCACTTCTGAGAGAGTTTTTAGGGCAAGGAAATGTCCGCCGCGCTGCCCCAATGCGTGTTGCCGAAATTCACAAGTCTTCAAAATATTTTTTTTCTTATTATTCAGACGTGCAGGTTTCGTCATGATTTTTTCCTCCACCGTCGAGCACGTGATAAATCAGCGCTTAAAATCGCAATTTTCAATTTGATTGGTGCCGGCGGGGCTTAAACCCGGCAAGTTTGCTTACTGTAAAATTTATAGCGAGTGTTTTGGTTTATCCATTTCTAATCTAACTAATATAAAATATAACTGATACGGTTCATTCCGTTGCTCGTAATTCATACAACAAAGGCGTGGAATAATTTGTCTCCGTCTGATATTTTATACTAACACAATGTGGGTGCTTCAAGGCAAGATAAAACTGCGGCACTGACTCGGTTAACCAAAGCTATTTGGTTAAATCTTAGTCTGTGCGTTTTGCCATCTTCTGCTTCACCAATACTATTTAAAATTATGTCGACATATAAATATTTCGCAACAATAGCAAATATTTCGCCCGGAATGTAAGCAATGGAAAGGCCTATGTTCAGGCTATAATGAGTTAATTGTAAAAACGGTCAATTAAAAATACTCCTGCATCATGTTCTAAAGCGTCGAACTGTTATTTGCAGCAATTTATTTATATTAAATAGGAAAGTACTCGATTAAAAAACAACTTTTCAAATACTATACTTTTAGATACAGGCCGAAAACTGAAAAAGTTCCAGAGACTCCACAAATCCTCCGCTGAACTTAGGTATCTTACTAGGAATACCACTAAGCAGGATCCTGAGCCACCAGCATCCATCGATTTCCTGCATATATTACCCGGTCGACACTTTATATGGCTGCTGTAAACTTCGCTTACCAATACTGGAATGCTATACGAGAACACTTCTTCCCTTTCGGTCGTTGGTTTTTTGAGGTATATGGCTGGCCCTTTGCCGCTTCCGTCCGTTGGGCTATGTTGGATAGGGTTGACATGGATTCATTTCTTATTCTATGAAGCAGAGAAACTCCTAACATAATACTTTCCATAGTTCGGATAAAAAAGTTAAGGAGATATAAAAATATATTATTATGAATAATTGATAGTAGCCTAATGGTTAAGAGTGTCAACTACTAAACTAAACAAGTTCGTGAGTTCGAACCCTTTATTCGACTACCTGTCGCGAACCACTCCCAACATATGCATTTTTAGTTAACTACAGTGATAAGCGATAACATTAATGAGTGATAGCACTGCTATTATCTCTTTTTTTAAATATTTAAACAATACCTGATCATGTTAAGTAAGCACTAACTTAAAGATATATATGTTTACTTGACTTGAATTTATCATGAAACAACAAGCAAACCAATAATTTAACAAATTTGAGAAGAAAAAAGTAAAAGTGACAGGTGACATCTATCTTAAATTTTAATTAAATATTTTAATTAAAATAATATATTTTTGTAATATATATTCCCTACGGCGGTTAACAACGTGCCTGCGTGGTGTGCCATGCTTTAATTGTAGGACATTTATTGGTGTACTCTGATCACCATGGATGAAAATAAATTTCAGAAGAGGAGGTGATGAATTCTATTCTAATTGAAAACAATGAACAGGAAACGGAGATTTGTTTACCAGAGATATCCGCTCAATGTCAAGCAATGATTTACGATGAGGTTTATTCTATTAGTAGTAAGAGACGCAGAGCAGAGGATGAGGAAGAAAGGTGGATTACGGTTTCAAGAAATGGGAAGAAAGTGGGACAGAAAGTTGATGTATATATGCTTCGAAAAATTACCTAAACAGTTTGCGCTTGCAAAACTTCTAAAAACCAACAATATTAAGCATATCAGCCATGTGAAATATGTGAACACGTATAAAGTATTTGTGCAGTTTGAATGTGCAGAAAGTGCTGATGAGCTGATGAACTGTACACCTTTGAAGGAGTTAGGATGGAGATTTCAAAAGCCATTAGAGGTTGCTTTTTCATACGGTGTCAGTAAGGATATTGAGCTGGAGATGACCGAAATAGAAATACTGGAGGTAATTTAAAGTGATTGCGAGCTAATAGAGGTAAAGCGTTTAAAGCGCAGAAAAACGGATGGAAAGGGATGGGAAGATAGTGAATCAATACGGTTGCAATTTAAGGGCTCATCGTTGCCAGCATCAGTATGCATTTGCGGTATGAAGATTAACGTCGACCCCTATGTCTTCCCAGTCACTCAATGTTCAAGGTGTTGGAGGTTCGGTCATAGCCTACGTGTCTGCCCCTCTAAAATGATTGTATGCCCTAAGTGTGGAAAGGGGCATGCTAATTGTGAGATCACAACATTTAGATGTAATAACTGTATCGGGAGTCACATGTCGTTGGGTAGATCTTGTTCTATATTTATAAAAGAAAAGCGTCTAAGGAGTTTAATGGTTGAATTCAATTGCTCATATAAAAAGGCCTTACAAATATATATTCCTCCAGAACCTCAACCTGTACAAGTAGAACAAGAAACAACTATATTAAAGACGGCTCAAAGACGTCTCAACCCAAATACACCTTTATATAAAAATATACCTGAACCCATACCTGTGTCTATCTCACAAAACGAAGATGGGGTAATGTCTTTCGCAAACGTTACTCTCTCGGTACCGTGCTTACGTTCTGAAATTACTTCTAACACTAAATCAATACCATTATCATCACAATCGGGTGCTATGGAGGTTTCGCAAACTTTACAAGAAAAAACTATAAGTACAAAGAGAAAAAGGAAAAAGAAGCAAAATCAGAATGAAGTGTTTGAAAACGATATATAGATATCTGTAGACAGAATCAGAAGAAGTAATTAATAATAATGATGATGATATAGAAAGTGAGCTCCAATCAAGTAAAGAGAAAAAACAGAGAAGAGAGAAGCTTAAATCAACTTTTAATTTTAGGCAGTTACTTTCTAAGTAATATGCTATATTTACAAATTCACAAGAACAACTTAAGAACATAATGATTCAAGGAATGTCATTAATTATTGAATGGTTAGTACCGATGGTGGGGCAGTGCATTTGGGATTTGCCTTTTAAAAGCTTTTTTACTCAATAATGAATAGTAATTACAACATAAACATTTTTAGTGGAACTCAGAAAGTATTAGGCCCAAACGCACGGAATTCGACCAGCTGTTAAATAGCGAGAAAATTCATATTGCTGCCATTTGTGAGACGTGGTTAAATGCTGAAGTTATGCTTAAAATAAGTGGTTACAATATTTACCGCAAGGACCGAGATGATTCGTATGGTGGGGTTGCTATTTGTTCACACAAGTCTTTAAAGACTCGGCTGATATCTTTCCAAATTTCTAATCCCGGAATTGAAATAATTTGTATTAAGATTTTTAACTGTACACATATAGATTACATACTCTCTATATATTGTCCACCTACCATACGAACTTCTCAGAATGAGTGGGATGAAATATTTTCTTTTAAAACTAAAAAAAAACATTGATTCTTGGGGACTTCAATGGGCATCATCCAAGCTGGTCTTGTAAGGCTGATTTAAGAGGCACGAATATTTTTGACTCTTTAATTGAAAATAGTTTTGTTTCCTTGAATGATGGCACAGCTACTCGCGTTAAATTAGTAAACGGAATAGTACAGGAGTCATCCCCTGACATTTCTATTGCTTCTTAGGATTTAGCGTTGCAGTTAGATTGGAAGGTCACTAATGAGTCATTGGGTAGTGATCATTTGATTGTTAGGATTAATTTATCATATCACAATAGTCACCATCAATTTCTAAAGAAAAGGAACTATAAGAAAGCAAACTGGGATGGATACAGCTCATATTTAGAACATAAATTTTCAAATTTTGCTTTTATCAATAATGATCCGCAGAAAAATTATATATATATATATATATATATATATATATATATATATATATATATATATATATATATATATATATATATATAATTTTTCTATATATATTATATAAGATAAAATTAGAATTTCACAACTGCTAATTAGAAAGGCAACTAGAAAATATTTCTCTAATGTTTGCTCTTCGATTGATGAGTCTACTACTGTACACGACATGTGGCAAAAAATGAAATGGATAAAAGGTTATGGGTGTTCTAATACAAATAGGAGTTATGTTGATCTAACAATTGCAAATAAGCTTTTACACAGTTTGACTCCAGACTTTGTTTGTCCAAAAGACCCTGCTTTTTCATCTCGTAACACTGAAATTGACTCTCCTTTTTCAATGAGCGAACAAATAAGCTGTTTTAAAACAAAAGATACTTCTCCAGGTGTGGATAATATATCATATTCCATGATCAAACATCTTCCCAAAAACGCATGCATTATTTTACTCAAACTATTTAATTTGTTTTACTCCCTAAGTTTTGTATCATTCCAATGGCCAGAAATACGTATTATACCAATCCCAAAAACAGGGCGTGACACTTCAACTTTATCATCGCTTCGACCTATTTCACTTATGTCTTGCCTGAGTAAAATCTTCCATGCTATTTTAAGAAATAGATTGGAATGGTTGATGTAAAATGAAAATCTATTTTACGAAGAGACTGCTGGATTTAGGAAAACAAAATCATGCCTAGATAATCTTAGTAATTTAGTCAGTAGAATACAATTGGGATTTTCAAAAGATCAAATCACAATAGGTTGCTTTATTGATGTAGAGAATGCGTACAATAACGTAGATATTACGGCTATGTTAGTAAATTTGGATCGATTAGGTGCTGGTTCAAAAGTTTGTAAATACTTATGGACCTTCTTAAAGGAACGATACTTAAGTGTCCATGTGGACAATGTTATTTTATCTAGATCTACAGGTCGAGGAATTGCTCAAGGTGTCCCTATCGCTCCACTACTATTTAATATTGCAACTATTCATATTTGTAAACAAATTAATCCTAATGTATGTATTTCTCAGTATGCTGATGATTATGTGTTATATACTTCCGGTAAAAATTTAAATGATACTTCCACTGAATTAGGTACAATTGTCCTTAAATAAAATGTATGGTTTGCTCATAGATTTAGGGTTGGAGATTTCAATGACTAAAACGAAGATCTGTATTTTTAAAAAAGGTATATGTAGGCAAGCTATTGCTGTAAGTGGTAATGATAATAAAATAGAAGTAGCGAATACAGTCAAGTATTTAGGGATGTGGCTAGACCGGTCTTTGAAATGGAATAAAGATATTACAGAGTTAAAGAACAAAATTTCTAGATTTTTTTAACATATTCAAAGTTTTAGTAGAACCTGGTTGGGGAATACATCCCAAGCATTTAAGAAGACTATATATTGGCGTTATAAGAAGTAGGCTAGATTATGGGAGTTATTTATTCGATAACAGCTGTCAAAAGTATTTAAGTAAGTTAGACAAAATACAAAATCATTACGAGTAATCGGAGGATTCATTAAAACTACTCCTATACATACAATGGAGAGTGAGCTATGTCTACCTCCACTAAATGTACGAAGAACCTTTTTGGCAGGGAAATTCATCTTAAAAGCTAAATCAATAAGAAATAACATCACAATAAAAATATTGAATGAATTAGCACATTTTAAAAACAATAAATATTAGCGTAATAAAAAGAAACCTTTACTATTATCTGTTTATGATCACTTCGTTGATACCCCTATTCACAGTAGTCAAAAATTAGAAACGTTTAATATAAGTACATGGGTCAGTAACGTAGGTTTAAATAACATAGTTAATTTAAATATTCCGTGTATTGCACAAGCTAAACGAAATTACAACAATTGTAGTCTTAAAGTAATATGTTTGGACTACATTAATAGGCAGTATGAAAATTATTATAAAATATTTACAGACGGCTCTAAAGATTCAGGCGGAATCGGTGCAGGCTTTTTTGACCCACAATGTAATCTTAGCTTACAATTTAAGATAGATAGTAGTATATGCATCATGGAGGCTGAGCTAGTAGCAATATGTGAAGCACTGTCATACGCTGCATCACTATCACAATAATTAAATAAATATTGTGATATTGACAGACTCAAGAAGCTCACTCCAACACTTGGCTCGCTGCACCTTGGGTACACGAGGCACACCGATAGCCTACACCGTTCTGGATACTATACATGGGTTAACATCCAGGTCCAAATCGATAAAGTTGCAGTGGATTCCGTCTCATTGCGGCGTGGAATATAATGAGCAAGTAGATATCTTGGCTAGACAGGCTATTACGGATGACATCGAATACAACATGTTACCCCATTACACTGATTGTATTTGTATTATAAAAAGACTGTGTTACAACCTATGGAAAGAATATTTCGATTTACGTTCAAAAGAAAAGGGTATTTGGTACAAGACGGTACAGTCACATCCGCCTAAAATACCATGGATTGATAACCATAAGCTATCGCGACAGGATGCAGTAGTGATAATGAGGCTGCGTACTGGACACATTCCATCTAGAAAGTTTGCATTCCTTATGAAAAAGGTCCAGTCACCGAACTGTGATCAATGCGGTGTTCTAGACGACCTAATGCATGTCTTGATGGATTGTGCCCACAACGCTGCCTTTCGTAATAATAAATGCCACCCCATTTTAAAAGATTTCGCTGATTGTATTATAATTTTAGCTAAGCCACATTCTGACGATATAAAAATATTAGTCAAGCTTTACAAGGTGAAGTTCTCGGATCGATCACTCACTTCTCAATGTGATTGATCTGGGAACTTTTCATTTCACTTTTTGTAACTAAATGCATATCTTCTTCAACTTTCTGTAATTAATTATTAATTTGAGAACTTTATAATGTAATAAGTTTAAGTATGCCTAATGTACATAGAATAAAACTATTATTTACGGATTTCATCGCGTTTAATTACTTTAATTTATTTTTATTATTATCGCGACGTTTCCATCAAATTTAATATTCCTCTACAAGATGCAGGTGTGTACAAGCTAGATTGTGAATGTGGTCTCTCTTACATAGGTCAAACAAAGAGATCTATAAAAACCTGCGTGAAGGAACATATAGCTGATGTGAAGCACCGACGCTCCGGGAAGTCTGCAGTCTGCGAACATGTTCAAGATCGTCCCCACCATTACATTAGATTTGATAAACCACAAATTCTCGCAAAAGAACACCGATTCCTACCAAGGATGATACGCGAGGCTATTGAAATTAAAAAACATCCAAATTTCAATAGAGAAGATGGTTGGGTGCTACCATCTGCTTGGGATCCTACAATTAACAAAATTAAACCCAAACCCAAGCATACCACTGCAAGACTTCATGACACTATAAGCTCGTTTTGCGTAAATCGGACCAAAAAATTAATATAAAAAAACTGAAGGTAGCCGGACTACATATGATATTGAGACGTCAAACATCTCAGTCCCCCCCCCGTGACCATGGGTGCTGTAAAGCACCCGAAACGTCGGGATAATAATAAAAATAAATTAAAGTAATTAAACGCGATAAAATCCGTAAATAATAGTTTTATTCAATATACCTAATGTAATTGTTTTTTTTTGGCGATGAATTAACGGAGCGACATATTCATATTGTGAATAAGCTCATGAATAGAGAATTTAAAAAAAAAACAAACAAACGTTAATATTGGCGATTTCGAGAAGCTAATACGACTTAATGGCTATTACCAACCTGCAATAGTGTGAAATATTGGCGAAGTAAGGGTGAAATATTTCCGATATATCTTTACTTAATCTAAAGGATTTCACTATTCTTATTAACTTTCTTAAGTATTTTCTTTTCTAAAATATGATAAAAATATTTTGGTGTAATGCCGTGTTTACACAATATATTTCGTAGTTTTTAACAAACCAGTACCTGATTGCAACCTCACCTGGTTAATATTATGAATTATTCTTTTTATAACTGCCGTGCTGTGCAGTACCAGTTATCAACCTCGTACAATTTACTATTAGTTAGTAATATAAAATAATTTTTAAAGTTATGATATAGTTGAAATATATATTTATTTTCATAGGAATATTATGCGTTTGGGTATTTAAATGGTATTCTCATCTGGTTGAGCTGTATTAATTCGGCGGTAAAAGCACGGCTTCCGGCTAGTACGAGTAATAAGGCAATTTCCGATCCACGAGACCGTATTTCAGAGCGAGCTGCTGGCTTAGAAACCTGGATACTAAGTTGTATCTGTGCTAATACTTAGAGTTAGAAAGCGCTGAACAACTCAATATAACATGCTTACGTGACTCACCGGGATGGCGACAAGCTAGACAGATATCGACGGTGCCATCGCTTAGAGCATATCTCCGATAATTGTTGGTCGTAATAACCTGATTTTGTATCGCACAGCAAAACCTTTGGCGCCCTCAAAGTCATCTTTCGGGAAACCGAGGGCACCTTTTGGAATTGTCGGGCGAGCACAGCGTAACGCACCACGAACCCCTTCAACCGGTAGTGGTGCAGCCCGTCAAGTACCGGACTTTTCCAGCCCGAAGCATTACGGACTACCTATTTTGATATTATTGTGATTGTGATGATAATGCTTAAAGTGAACCTGAGGAAGTGCTTGGAAGTTTTACTACAGCTCTCGTTCTC
Organism: Parnassius smintheus behrii; assembly: GCA_036936625.1. NCBI lineage: Eukaryota > Metazoa > Arthropoda > Insecta > Lepidoptera > Papilionidae > Parnassius > Parnassius smintheus. Next base: position 22,424,279 of record JAUPFT010000029.1, on the reverse strand, counting down.
AAGTAAACGACGGAACCCTGAAATCGGATAGTCATATTTGCACATGACAGTATCTAGAGTAACGTGTGAGAATGACAAAATACCGGTGGCTCGAGGCCGTGGCTTGTTGCAAAGCCCTGAGTTCAGTAGAGGATGTATAACGGGCTGTAAAATTTTGAAACTTAAATTATTTTGGGTGATAAACACACACTGCTTGCTGCTTTGTTTTAATGCAATGTTATTGGTAGATTATTTATAGGACTAAATACAACATTAGCAAAATGAGCTACAATTGTATGTATAAAATTGTTCAATTGTTTCACATTTGTATTCAGTCAGGTTATAATTTATTTGATAAATAACTTTTAATAAAATTAAATGCAGATTCGTTAATATTACCTTTACCAAGAAACAAATTATTCTAATGGACGCTTTAGTCAGATTAATTACCACCAGATGTCGACTCAGACGAAGATGTCAAAAAGAGGTAAATCGTCAACTTATCTATCGGTCCCACCTGACCCAATGGAATCATGAATATAATTTATTACCGAAAATCGATTTTGTAATCTTTTATTCGTTCTTCCTTTATAACTTTTATTCTTTTCCTGAACTTGAACTAAAGAAGGATCTCTTACACTATTAATTAATCATAACAAATATACAATTCTATGTGGTGGCAGGACTCTTTCTACCCAGTTGTCCATCTAGGTAGATACTACCCCATTGACTATTTGCCATCAATTATCAGTGCTGTAATACAGTCTGAGGGATATAGAAAATCAGCAGAAAGATAGACACCGAGGTGTTTCATTTAACTCCTCCGAGTTAAAGAAAGTGCAGCCTTTTTATTTAAAGTTGACTGCAGATACCTATGAGCTGCAGTAGCCAATAACCAACTGCAACTGCAAGTTCTTTGTCACATCAGATATTATATAAACACAAACTTTTTTACGCTTATAAATAAGTTACGAGGAAATCACACTGTTTTGTTATCTCTATGGTTTGGCGCCGTATAGATGCGGCGTGAGAATAAATAAAACGTTGGTTTAAGAAACGCCAGAAAAGTCTCTTTTTTAATTAAAATGTCAAGTATTAAGTTATAAGTAGTAATTAAATTCGCTGCAGACGTATAACTACAGAGCTGTGAATGATGTGATTCAAGTCAACCAAAGAAGACTCACGTTCGCACAGAATACCTGCTTAAATTAGGACCATTTCAACCAAGTTCTACAGTTCTCCGATCGTTCATCATATATATGATGAACGATCGGAGAACTGTAGAACTTTTTAGTGATAGCATGGTCTTCTTCATTTAGCCCTCAGGGTCGGGTCAGGGCCTTTATTGAATAGAGATGTGTCGTCAGTTTGATTAAAACGTGCGTAAATAAATACCAAGACGAACAAATTGTAACGTGTATACATGCTTTTTTCTGTACTCAGTAAGTTCGTTTGACTATTGGTAGAAAGTTGTATGAAATTACTTATTTTATACAACTTTCTACTGATAATTAAACAAACCTTTACTGTAACTTTAGAGGGATATTTAATAATAACTTCAAACGTGAATTGTAATAAAATATTATTCTGATTAAATTGCCACTTCAGAATAGTTTAAAATCCTTTGTTGACACTGCCCCTCTATCTCTCATCTCTCTCTATCTCTAACGTATTTTGTTTGCAAAAATGATTAAAAGGAATTTTCAACTATGATAGCCGCGAAAAGACACAAACATTCGTGACGACCAGGACCCAAAAACAAATCGAAACACAGCTGACCGGAAATTATGTATAAGTTTTTTTTTTATAGGAGAGGAGAGCCGACAAGCACGCCGCTGACATGATGGTAAGTGACTACCGCCGCACCATGTACAACTGCAACACCAGGGCAATTGCAGATGCGTTGCCGGCCTTTTAAAATAGTAGGCTCTTTTCTTGAAGGTCTCTAAGACGCTTCGGTCCGGAAAAATCTGGTCGATTCCACAAGGAAGGTGTGCGAGGAAGAAAACTGCACAGTGGTGGACAGCCAGTCATCCAGATGGTACGGACGCGAGTTTCGTCACTATGTGCAATGGTAAAATTGTGCCGCTGGAATTAGTCCGAACAATTTCTCAGAGCACTCCCAGTGGTAAATGCGATAAAATACGCGAAGAGATGCAACATCTCTTCGTAGTGCTAACGAGTCAAGCCGATCGGTCGCCGACGATTCGAACAGCTCTGCGCTGGATGCTATCAAATGGAAGGAGCTAGCACTGGGGAGCCCTAGCCCAGAGATGGGAACATTATTCCATGGCCAAACCTGCTCCTTGTAAAATTGCAGGTGGTGTGCTGATATGAAATACTGCCAAGTTTATTTGGGGCCAATCTTCCAAGCGACCACGAAACTGCACGTCTCTCGATATGTCGACGCCGATGATTCCGATACTGGCTAAGGCAACAAGGTGATGCCTTGAAATTGAGGAAATACGACGAAGGCGTTCTTTTTAACGGTAAGCGCGCAAACTTTTGCCTTTAGGGGATTGAACCGGAGTAGACATAGTTACAGAAAAACTTTTAAAAATTGGGCATTACCGCATCAATTTCGAATGATGATTGAATAGTTAAAAAAATAATGAATCCCTTTATCAATTAAAATCAGAGAATCTAAAATATAATTTAGTTTATTAACTATTGAAGAAATATGACTCATGATCTTTCGAAAAATGTAGATCTAATCGATATATGGGACGAAACGCGCTTATATTATTTACATATTTCCGGTAAATTAAAATCAAAATTATGGATGATTGAAAATGATTTTGTAAATATGACAATCGCCCGTTGAACCGGTAAACCTTAGACAAAAGGATTATTTCTAACGGAAAATTCATGGCACTAAAATCTTATATTCTGTGGTTGAACTTAATACCGAGAAGAATAAATAGCTATCAATACATTTATGATGGCTCATAATAAAAGGGATAACAATAGTGATAATGAAATATGTAATTATTTAAATAATATTTCCCCTTTCTGTTATATTTAACAAATACAAAGCATTTTACCCACAATTCAAACACTGTATGTTATTTTAGCACAGAATGATTTGCATGGTTAAAATTTGATTTGTATTCGGCTACGAGACAACAATTTAGTAAATTCAATGCTTGTGAAATTTTGTTTGAAGTAAATCATAAAATTTGTCATTGATTTAAATTTTTAAGATAGTAAGAATAAATTAATTAAATTTAATAAGGTGTTAAATATATAAAAAGTTTACCATAAAATTAATTATAATATATAATTCCTTTTAACTGACTTCAAAAGAGGGGAGGTTCTTAATTCGGATATTTATATTTATATTATACGGTACGCCCTCATTTCTGTCAGTGTTATGTTGAAATGTGTACGCAAGTGCTTAACTTACTGTTCAACCTGATGATAAGTTTTATGTAACCGAAGATGGTAAAGCAAACTGACATAGCTTAGCAAATGCCTATTGCTAGGCGTTACACTCTCGCTTTTAACTTGACACTTACATTGTAAAGAATAGACATGGGCAATTTCTTGCGTTTACACAGTACCTTTGGTGCAGCAATGACGCAATAAGTTAACGCAATGAGCCCAAGCAGAACTTGGGCTCATTGCGTTAACTCCAAATTGCACCATGGCGTAACAAATAAACACATCTGTCAACTCAGTCATCTGTCAAAATAAATCCGTGTGACCATTGAGTATAATGAAACGTAGAAATTAAGAACAACCTACATATTAAGTACTATGTATCACTTCTTTTAAATTTCATGGAGATATAGCTAATAAAAATAATAAAAATTAAGAACATCTTAACACCTTTCGAACTTCCAGGTCTCGCGCTGGGCGCCAGTACAATTTGAAGAAATGTTAACTCACTTCTTCAAATTGTACTGGTGCCCATTGGCGCAGTGAACTGAGTGAGCGCAATTGAGGGGTTCAGCATAGTGGTTACACATGTCTAGTGAGGAGAACAGAAGTTTCTTATACAACTGAAGTAACAAGCGGATCTACAGCCCTGACGGCAAGTGGCTACTGCAGCTCATTATATAGTGTTACACATTTCTAGTGAGGAGAACAGATGTTTCTTATACAACTGCAGCAACAAGCGAATCTACAGCCCCGACGGCAAGTGGCCACTGCAGCTCATTATATAGTGTTACACATGTCTAGTGAGGAGAACAGATGTTTCTTATACAACTGCAGCAACAAGCGAATCTACAGCCCCGACGGCAAGTGGCCACTGCAGCTCATTATATAGTGTTACACATGTCTAGTGAGGAGAACAGATGTTTCTTATACAACTGCAGCAACAAGCGAATCTACAGCCCCGACGGCAAGTGGCCACTGCAGCTCATTATATAGTGTTACACATGTCTAGTGAGGAGAACAGATGTTTCTTATACAACTGCAGCAACAAGCGAATCTACAGCCCCGACGGCAAGTGGCCACTGCAGCTCATTATATAGTGTTACACATGTCTAGTGAGGAGAACAGATGTTTCTTATACAACTGAAGTAACAAGCGGATCTACAGCCCCGACGGCAAGTGGCCACTGCAGCCCATTATATAGTGTTACACATGTCTAGTGAGGAGAACAGATGTTTCTTATACAACTGAAGTAACAAGCGGATCTACAGCCCCGACGGCAAGTGGCCACTGCAGCTCATTACATAGTGTTACACATGTCTAGTGAGGAGAACAGATGTATCTTATACAACTGAAGTAACAAGCGGATCTACAGCCCCGACGGCAAGTGGCCACTGCAGCTCATTATATAGTGTTATACATGTCTAGTGAGGAGAACAGATGTTTCTTATACAACTGAAGTAACAAGCGGATCTACAGCCCCGACGGCAAGTGGCCACTGCAGCTCATTATATAGTGTTACACATGTCTAGTGAGGAGAACAGATGTTTCTTATACAACTGAAGTAACAAGCGAATCTACAGCCCCGACGGCAAGTGGCCACTGCAGCTCATTATATAGTGTTACACATGTCTAGTGAGGAGAACAGATGTTTCTTATACAACTGAAGTAACAAGCGGATCTACAGCCCCGACGGCAAGTGGCCACTGCAGCTCATTATATAGTGTTACACATGTCTAGTGAGGAGAACAGATGTTTCTTATACAACTGAAGTAACAAGCGGATCTACAGCCCCGACGGCAAGTGGCCACTGCAGCTCATTATATAGTGTTACACATGTCTAGTGAGGAGAACAGATGTTTCTTATACAACTGAAGTAACAAGCGAATCTACAGCCCCGACGGCAAGTGGCCACTGCAGCTCATTATATAGTGTTACACATGTCTAGTGAGGAGAACAGATGTTTCTTATACAACTGAAGTAACAAGCGGATCTACAGCCCCGACGGCAAGTGGCCACTGCAGCTCATTATATAGTGTTACACATGTCTAGTGAGGAGAACAGATGTTTCTTATACAACTGCAGCAACAAGCGAATCTACAGCCCCGACGGCAAGTGGCCACTGCAGCTCATTATATAGTGTTACACATGTCTAGTGAGGAGAACAGATGTTTCTTATACAACTGAAGTAACAAGCGGATCTACAGCCCCGACGGCAAGTGGCCACTGCAGCTCATAGACACGTTTTAAACTAAGAACGCTACACAAGCGTTGTTGCCGCTGCGGACCAAGAATGCCTGGGATTATACCAGCTCTCTATATTGTTAAGACAGAAATTATTTCATTCCTAAGCTGGACGCATTATCATGGAATTAATAATATTACTAAGCATTACAAGGGACGAAACAATCCGTTATACTTCAATAAGGGCAACCATTAACATGGGAAACATTAGCATAGGTAAGCGTTTCTCTTAACTGTGCTACGTGAATTATTATCATACGAGTACATAACCGCTTTTTGTTTTATATATGTATATATAAAAATATTTGTTTTATTAAGGTTGCGAATATGGAATATACCAGAAAGATCATTTGATAAATGGTGGTATATCCAAATAGTTCATCTAGTTGTTGTAAGCGCAACTGCTGATCCGAAGGTCAGGTCAGACTAAAAGGTTATTAGGATTATCTGTTATGAAATTCTCTGTAAAAGCTAGCAGCAACTTCCCGAGTTAGCTGTATACTATCCCAGTACCACGAAAAATAAGTGCATCCATTGGCCCTTAGCTTGATCTCTCTCCAGTCGTTTTAGATTACCGTCTCGTTGGGCTACGAGAGTAAGGGAATAGAGAGTACACCTTTCATTGCGCACACACGCTTGCGCTATAACGCTGTCCTGTGTTAATAACTAGACTACGTTGTGACTCGCCGCCATGACCGAAATTTGTTCTGAAGGACGTAATTATTATCAAACTCAATTAGGGCAGATGTAAAATACCTATAGCAGCAATGGGGAAAGGCGTCAAAGTTGCGAGACCTCGGTACTGCGACCATAGTAGATGAAATCTATGTGTCAAGCGTGACGAATAAACCGAGTTTTTTTGTAGACGTAAAGGGCAAATGTCTAACGGTGGACTTTACCTAGCTGCTGATGTAGAATAAAGAGTACCCGTTAGATAGTATAATTTAATTCGACTACTCTATACGTAGATCAATGTTAAAATAAACACATCAGTTTTGAGCCTAACCACAATTCCGTTTTAAGTACCTATTGATGCAGAATTGTAATGAAAAGGACGGGTCATTATTTTAACGATCCACAAATTCTGGAAAGTAACTAATTAACTCCGTAGCCGTAACCTGCGAAACACGTTCTCGCCTACATACAATTGGCTACGAACACACTAAGTCTCTACGAACAGCGTAGTCGTTGACTTTCATTATTTTAATTTCATATCCGAACCAACTTTAGTCGTTAAAAAAATTAAAAAGTTAAAGTTGTAGCCTATATACTTCGTACTGCTGGGCATAGACCGCCTCTCATTTATGAAAGGGTTTCAGGGCAAGGAAATGTCTGCCGCGCTGCCCCAATGCGTGGTGTACTTCACATGTCATCGAATTTTTTTTCTTATTTCTCAGATCCATGTTTCCTTAATATCTTTTCCTTCACTGCTGAGTACGTTGTAAATCAGCACTTAAAAAAGCAATTAACAATTTCATTGGTGCTGGCGGGGATCAAACTCGGGTTGCTAGCATATTGTGAAATTTACAGCGAGCTCTAATAATTTGAGCTACCACGGCTCTTCATACTTTGCTTTTGTCGTGACTTAATTTAGTTTCTGTGGCATGTTAGCGAACATCACACGTCATTGAAATATTTTTTCTTATTTCCCAGACATGCGGGTTACCTCGCGATATTTTCCTTCTTATCCAAGCCCGTTGTAAATCAGCATTTAAAATTGCAACTAATAATTTCGTTCTTGCCGGCGGAGATTGAACCCGGGTTGTTTGCATGTGGAAGTGTGAAATTTACAGCGATAACTTACCATCTGAGCTACTAAGGTTCTTTATACTATGACTTTTGTCTTGCTGCAATTTAATTTTTGCAAAATTAAATATTTTTTGAAACCTTAGCCATATAGTTTAAGTACAAAAGTGTGACAGGTATTATGTAGACTTTTCTCCGGTCTAAAAAAATATAATAATTGATTTTCCTTAACAACGTACTGCCCTTTAAACAACATGTGTGTAAAAATCAGGGTCATAATTTTTCCTATCAAAATATGAGTCTATAACTATGCTATGTATGTTTTTTAAGCGATGACATTGCGTGAGCATTCATTAAAGTAATTCAAGTCAAATTATTAATACTATTTTAATAATTTTAAGTCTTTAACAGCTTTTAAATTTCACTGATACAATGTATACATTATTTATTCCCTCCGAGGCGCAATCGGTTAGCGCAGTCGGCTGTTAACCGAAAGGTTGGTGGTTCGATCCCACCCGGGGGCGGACTTTTTACCCTTCTACAAATGTTCCCTGTATTTTATCAATATTTTCTGTATGTTTGTTATACATTAACAACACAAGAATTACCAATTTCATTTTGAATAAATATAGAGAGCCCGGAGTTTCATACTTTACCGCAAACGGGAGAGGAAAGCTCCCCCTTTTACGTTAAGGTAGGCTGGACTGGGCCCTCTTCACACGGGTAACATGTCTAGCCCGTTTGCGTTAGCAACTACATCCTATAAGTATATATTGTCAAGCCTAACTAAATAAGGATGTAGTTGGACGACTAAGTCGTCGGTGAACGGATCTTTAATATATATTCGAAGCGGGAATCCAACCGCAGTACTATTGTGTAGTTTATATCACCGTTAATAAATAATTATGTCCTACCTATGTTATAGATTTACAACTTTTATCTTAAGTAAGATTAAATACATTACTTGTAAACTAGGAAATAAATTAAATTAAATACATTACTTCCCGTATCGTAGAGACAGCTTACAAGCACAAATTTGCACGAGATAAGCACGAGGATAAACATCCAGACCCAGAACAAAAATATTTTAATAGACTAGTACATACCTCATTCTAATAACAACTGAGGAGGCAACGTTTATTTTTTCATTTGTACTTTAATGACTACTTATCTCCAGGATCAGCATGCCTGAGTCTTGCTTCCTCGATTGAACAAAACGCCGCATTTGGCTTAGAGCACCGATTCTTCGTCGTATTTTGTCGCACATGTATTCCTACTTATTATGTCCAATATTGGGTCCAGTTTTTATAGATAGAGTTTTTTTTAGTTATGTGAGACTACTGACGCTTCAAAATAATTTCAATTTTCTAACTATCTGTAATACATCTTACTCGAAATCTAATCATCCAGTCGTTTGATAGCGGATCCATGTCTGCTCAGATACAACACTCAAGAGTTCTCCGGTAGAACACCCTAGGATTGCCTTCAAGCATGAGCTGACCACATTTTAAGTTATTACCTTAAGGATAAGATAACTACGTGTCCTCCACCCATGTTCCCATATTTGTAAGTAAGCCAAAAAAGCCAAATGCCTACCGACTACAGTCCATATCCATGGATATGGACAGCGCTAATGACGCTCACAATTGAGGTTAATAAACTTTTCAAATTATAAATATGGCTGTGGCCGTGGTACGATAAGGGGAGATCTCCCGCCGGGCAAGGTGTTCTGCCCGGGGAGCGGCCAACACTCCGTGTGATAATTCGGAGATGTTCTATATATGCTGTTTATGATTCGGAATGTTGATAGCGTGATGATTTAGGCTTCAGTATGTTTCGCTTGTGGCGCGACGACAGTGCCGCCACATCACCCCTCTGCTCAGACCGGAGGTCGATAGTGCAGCCTCGTTACCGACGAATGTGCAAGTGCCAGTGGATTGCCTTTTAATCTGCGGTGAGTCGAGAAGAAGGCAAGTAATCTGCGAAAGTGCCGTGAAGCAGAGGCGAGCAGTAAGGCTCAGAACCGTGCCGAACACTATATAGCGTAGAAAGTAGCTTGAAGGAACAGGAAGCATTATTATTTCAGTGCTGCGATGAACCTTGTGAAGCTAGATGGCTTGCAGGATATGAAGACTGCAGACGATATCTGCTCGGGAGCGAATGGGTGGGGTATTCTATGACGATGATGAAGCTTGAAGTTTCCGAGGGTTATTTTTGGTTGCGTGTTCAGATCACGTCGGGGTCACCACTGTGGCCGTGGAAGGAAAGGGGGAGATCTCCCGCCGGGCAAGGTGTACTGCCCGGGGAGCGGCCGACACTCCGTGTGATAATTCGGAGATGTTCTATATATGCTGTTTATGATTCGGAATGTTGATAGCGAGATGATTTAGGCTTCAGTATGTTTCGCTTGTGGCGCGACGACAGCGCCGCCACAATGGCTAAGCATTACAACCAGCTTACGTTGTCTTACGTGGTAAAGTTACGGTGCAACTAAAGCTGCAGACATATATGTCTGTATTACGAAGGGCTGGCTCGGCTAGGAATGGACCTCGTTCACATGGCGTAATTAGCAGCTTGACGGTGTAAGAATATTCGCTAACCCATAATATCGTCGTATGCGTATCGTAAGAGGTGATAGAAAACACTGCTTATGAAGGTTTACATATACTTAGGAAAATTCTCTATGAAATAAGATGAGCCTGGCAATGAAACGTGTATGCATATTATAAACTTTATTATTTCCATCAGCGTCATCATCATTACAGCCATTCACAAGTCCACTGCTGAACATAAGCTTGGGGGAACCAAGGAATGCCACAAAGCAAGGTCCTGATCCACCTGCATCCATCGACTTCCTTCATGACTTACCAGGTCCTAACTCCATCTAGTGGGGGTCACCCTACACTGAGCCTACTGGTACGAGGCGGCCACTCGAGAACCTTTTTTCCTACTGGTTGTCGGTTCTTCGAGCTATTATTATTATTTTACTTGAGGTAAATTAACAGACGCCCTCGGAATAGAAGTGACAGTCAGCTTGAGGTTATAAGCAACTCAATAATAAATCTTGGTGGATGCCAAAGTCTAACAGGAGATAGCCACAGATTGGTGATGATAATGATTTCTGTATGTTGTCAACGTAGTACGATGTTATACATTATTTAAAGTAATGATTTTGACAAAATCGGCTTTAAAAGCAGAAAAAAGAGTTTTAATTAAAAAGAAACGCCCCCGGGTGGGCTCGAACCACCAACCTTTCGGTTAACAGCCGAACGCGCTAGCCGATTGCGCCACGGAGGCTATGTCATGTATCACCAAATAAGTAATGATATAAAATTGGGCATTATTATTAATTTAAATTTTGTAATATTATATACGAGTAGATACTATATTTTTGCGTAATTGTAAATCTAGATTCTAGACCCATACCGGACGTTTCACATTTTAAAACTAAGAAATTAATGGTCATTCAATCTATTTAAAAATCAATACCCAGTCAAAATGGTAATCTACGCAAAGCGTCTAGCATAACCTGAATGCGTAAAGACAAAAAGGTCAGTATAAGTGACGTGCGTTGAGTTAGGAGTTAGTAAGGATGTTTACGTGATAGAACCATGCTGTATCTAAATTAGTTGTATAGTTGTAGCACAAATGGATCGGGTCGACCGGAAAAGGACTACGCTCTCATTCAGAATACCAGCGTAAAATAGTAACTCAACGCTGCTGTGTTTTGTATGGTAAGTATAGAGAACCGGAGACTCTTTTTACTGGAACCGAGTCATTCCATCTTAGTCTTCACGCGTGACAACGTATCTGCATTTTGATTCGTAATTGAGGATAAATGTAGATGTCGAGGTGGAACGTACGCCGTATTTCCCGTGCGTTTTAAATGCAGAATTCCAGCTCCACTCCTTTTCGAGAAGCTCGTGCCGTCAAGGCTGTAATATGCGACTACGTTCCCGTAACCCGTGAAGAAGCGAAGCTATGAACTCCGCGGGGTTATAGCCGGTAGGAGTCCTGCATCGCCTATCTATATGAGAATTTCGCCATATACAAAAATGGAGAGAAGAAGTTTTAATGTTATGATCCATAATTTGAGATTTACAATTTCATAATAGAATAACTTAAAAATATGAAATAGATCAAGATAAAAAAATATATAAATGTAAATAAACCCGTTTACAAGGCTTATCGCATATTCGGGTCAAGGTGATTGAAGCACGAACACATAGTCGATCAAGTCACATCAATCTTTGTCTGACTAGGATTTAATTACCTCGATAGCGGCTTCCATCATTAGGATCTCTTAAGTCTGATTGTATCTATCAACCAAATAGACCTTATACAGGAAAATCAAAAATACAAAGTTACTATTAACTGTTTCGAAAACGCTATATTATCCAAAAAAAATTGTAAACTCTCGGTAGCTTAGATAAAAATCTAAGTGGTTTCTAAATGATATCACTAAAAATACTTGTAACGCTTGTTTGCTGTTGCTATACAGCACTCACATTCACGAAAGGCGACGATGAGGAAGACTATGGTGTTGGACGTTTCTTTTTATAGATGGATCTTCTTACGCCGCCAAGTGAGAAATATTTTTATAGCATGAGTGTAACAAACGAGCACACAGTACACCTGATGGTAATTGGATGTTCTGGCACAGTCGTCAATAAAAATTCTCCAATAAGAATCTAAATGCATATGCGTTGTGCACGTGAGGATTAAGAAGCAATACCTCGTTTCCAGTAAAAAGGGTCTCAGACGTCCTGATATTATAATTAATATATTAACTCATATAGATAGATGTATGTCATACAGATAGATGTTTTGTACGTGGTAGAGACATGCTGCAGTTATATTAGTAGTATAGTTGTAACACGAATGGGTCGGCTCGACCGGATAAGGACCACGCTCTCACAGAATAGCTCAGTGGTTAACGCTCGCTGTTAATATAACAGAACGCGAGTAACCCGGGTTCGATCCCCGCCGGCACCAATGAAATTGTTAATTGCAATTTTAAGTGCTGATTTACCACGTGCTCGGCGGTGAAGGAAAACATCGTGAGGAAACCTGCATGTCTGAGGAATAAGAAAAAAAAATATTTCGAAGACATGTGAAGTTCGTCATCACGCATTTGGGCAGCGCGGCGGACACTTCCTTGCCCTAAACCCTCTCAGAAATGAGGGGAGGCCTGAGCCCAGCAGTGGGACGTATATAGGCTGTAACTTTACTTTTACTTTACTCTCACAGAATACCAGCGTGAAATGGTAGCTTGATGCTGGTGTGTTCCGTATGGTGCGTGTAGAGAACCGGAGACCCTTTTTACTGGAAATGAGGCACTCCATCTTAGTCCTCACGGGTGACTACGCATCTGCATTTTGATTCGTAATCGAAGATAAATGTAGATGTCTATGGGCCGCAGCAACCACTTACCTTCAGGTGGACTGTGTGCTCGTTTTTCACCCTATCCTATAAAAAAATGCACGACTACACGCACGCACACATACACACAAATAAGCACGCACACTACACACATTAAGTTAAAGCAAGTTAATCTTATTCTGTTTAAGACACTTCTGTCTATTTGAGAATTTTTTGTTAACTAACTAAAACATAAAAAGTGTAATAGTTGGAGAAAACTCTGATTACTGAGCTACAAGATCATGTACATTATCAATAGTTCAGAAATAAGAGGCATCGTTTACTTACTGATTGGTTATCAATTATAATATAATTATTATCTTATAAAAAATAGTTATTCATATAGTATTCTCATATGGTTACAGAGTTTAAATAAATAAAAAATTATAAACAACATAAAATTAAATAAATCATTACGGTCTATAAAAGTCAACAACAGTCTCCACCTTAGCTTGCCAGCCTTTTTAATTATTTTGAGATATTATCAGGAAAATATTGATCTGCACCACCTGTTTTAATTTCTATCAGTTGCTTCTTATAGTACAGAGTACAAGATATTTTTTCACTGTGTGTTAAAATACATATTCAATATAATACCATACACTAAACATAGTAAAATAAATAAATAAAAACCTTACTGTTATATTAATTTTATTTAATCATTGTCACAATTGTCACAAAATTATAATATTATTAATAGTATTTGCGATTCTCGATCTATG